>JAWNNW010000931.1:0-250649 GCA_035044465.1 Scaptomyza tumidula | reverse complement strand
TTTTTACAATTTTAGTAATTTAAATGGACTACATGTGAACAATGCAAAAAAAGGCATTCAAACAATTGTATGGGGCAGGCGCGACCCAATCAAATTTGTACAAATGATGATCAGACCAAAACGCCAATAAGATTCCAATCAATGTATATATATTTTAAGTATATCTAATACAAAGTCTTTTGCAATATTAAAGCTTTAAATAAATATTAAACATTTCATACATTTAAATACCCCTTAACACATTAAAAATAGGTAAAAAGGGTATAATGGTTTAGCGCAAAGGTATGTAACAGGCAGAAGGAAGCATCTCAAAACTTTGAGACGGCACTTAAAACATCAAACAACAACTAAAATAATTACAATCTGAGAAATTGGTATTGAAATCGCATGAGAAACACTGGAGATATGGAACATTGAAGTTAAGTCAAGTATGCAGTATGCGTGTACATAGACGCACACAAACACACAACTATGCACACATACTTGCAAACCCTGACTGTACGCGTAAGTATAGGGTTTAGGGTATCGTCTAGTCGGGATTTCTCGACTAGAGCCTTTTTAACTTGTTTATTTTAATAATTTCCTCAAAAATATTTTGGAATAAATTTTTATTTTTATTAGAATTTTGTTTAAGAATTCAGCATAAAACTTTTGAGTTTTGTGTGCACAAAAATTAAAAAAAAAAGTATTTTTAGTCTAATGAATTATTTTTATATCAAAACTTTAATAAAGGCTTTCAACATTAAATTATTTTTAACCAACTCTTTTTGTTCATTTAAGATATTTTGAAGAACTACTCGCAATAAATTTTTAATCTAATAAAAATATATATTATAATTTTATATTATTTTAAGCATTTAAAGAGCATTTGAAAGTCGCCTTGTGTTCAACCGAAACAAAAATGTCGAATAATTAAATTCAACACCATTTTAATTTCCAGTTTTCCTCTTACCGCATTTGTATAACACACACAAAACAAAAAAACCTATAAAAAAAAAACAAGTTAACAGAAAAGGTAACAAAAAAGTCAGACGATATTGGCGTGACTTTAGATTGAAGACTGGAAAGCGAAGAAAAAATAACGCAACAACAAGAAAGAGTCATGAAATTCGAAACATTACCATTACCTTTGCGACTACAGCAAAACCCTTCTCTCCACTCCACTAACCAGAGTCGAGCACGAAAAAAAGAGTCAAGTAATCAAAATCATAAGAAACAACAACAACAACAACAACAACTTACCAATGACGACAAAGCTGAGGTAAAAGAACGAAACATGAACGAAATACGCGCGCTCAAGAGTTTGAAACTGAGCTCAAACTGTGCTCAATAACTGGTATATTGGCATGTGCGTGTGTGTGTGTGTGTGTGTGTGTAATAACAATTGCTGCTCCAATTTGTATGCTTTGTGTTTGATTAGCTTAATGCAGAGCTTTATTCGTTTAAAAAAAAATAAATTTTAATGCATATACGTACGTACATGTTTGCATGTTTGCGCAGCAGCAGCGTGAGCGCACAACACACTCAATGAGCGCGTCGCGCGCCGCTGTAAATGACTCAAACATCGGCAGCATCTTACAAAACGCATGCAAGCATTCACTCACACACACACACGCACGCACACTATGCATGTACGAGCGTACGCCACAGAGCCAAAATCGCAATGAGAGCAAGAGCCAAAAAGAGAGAAAGATAGAGCGGCTTGAAGCTGAGTTGAGTTGCGGTTGAAAAAGTTGAGCATTCAGTTTTGAGCGTAACAGCGAACGTAGCGCGCGCGTGTGTGTATTTTTACAGCAACAACGAAAACGGAACGAAACGAAACGACGAAAACCAAGCGGTGGCAGTCGACGGCGACAGCAGCGTGCGCTGGTCTCTGCTCACTACAAAAGCCATTTCGAACGGAGCGCACAGTCAAAGCGAGCTCAAAACACACACAAAAATTATATTTTTACTTCTGTTTTACGTTCATTTTGTGGCCGATTTATAAGCATATATATATACAACGTATGTTTTTTTGATCTTTATTTTTTTTTTAATTCTTGTGTGTTGCGCGCGGTGACAATTGGAGATATACAGAGACAAAATACGCGTGTTATTTGTTTTAGTTGCGCGGCTTTTGATTTTTTTTTTTGGATTTGGGTTTTAGTTGCGCGTGTTTGGCTGCAGCGACTGCAACGGCAACGCGCGCGTTTTACGCACCAGCAGCAACATAAACAAAACTGCAACAACTGCAACAACGTTGACGTTTATCAAAAACAAAATAAATCTAAAAAAGAAAAAGAAAGTATAATAAATACAAAATTAAAACTAAAAAAAAAAAAAACATCTTTAATAATAACAAAACGGCGCGCAGCAGCCCTTTTGAACAGAACCTGTTCCGTTCTGTTCTGTTCTGTTCTGTTTCCCTGTGTCTGTGTCTTTCTGTGAGCTAGCGCATGAATGTGTGTACGTGTGCGCTGCTGCTGCTTATGCAAATTTGTTAAGCACAGCAACAACAACGACAACAACAACACCACTCGCACACCTGGCAGCTGATTTAGCAGCAATGAAAGTTCAGCTTCAGCTGCTGCTGCTACTGCTGCTCTGACCCGAACATCCAACAACAAACAAATACAACAAAATCTAAGAGAAAGAAGAGACCAACGCAACGGATTTCGGTATTTCGCGTAAGTTTCAATTCTGCATTTAGCACTGCTGTTCATAAATCAACGCAATGAAATGAATGAGAAAGAGTGAGAGAAATGAAATGAATGAGCTTATCGATGGGGTTAAGCCGAAAGTTGAACCACAGCTTAACAGTTCTAATAAGCTCTCAAAACTGTTAAACTTAACATTTTCAATGCCAATTCGAATAAATGAGAAGATTGTTAAGACGATAACAATTTTAGCTTAGCTTATTTGAGTATTTAACTAATAACAAAAAGCTCCATCCTTTGTGATCATTTTTATCTCCACGCATTTTTTCCATTAATTTGTAGTCTCTTTTACCCATGTGTTTAGTTTATGCTTTGGATTCGTTTTTCTTTCCTTTTCACTGTCTATATGTCATTCTCACAACGTTCATCAGTTTAAAAACTCATGATCTGTGTTTAATAGTCTTCCCATCATCTTGCTCCCTTACCCCACCCCCTTTTCAGCCGTCTGTCTCTTTCTTAACAGCTTGGAATTGACAATGGGCGGCGTTTTTTTTTAGTCTAAAAGATTTCATTTTTCTCATTTTGTACCGCATTCCACTTCCATTCCATCTTTCCCACCCCTTTCTTCACTTACCCCCCCCCCCCCCCCCCCCCCCTTACAACGGAAATGGTCAATTGAAAGTGTACAGAGACGACGCATTGTTTTTTTTTGTTCACTTGTTCGCCTGTCTACAGTTCGACTTGTCCCGGTCTCCTCTCCTCTCCTCACTCTCTCTGTCTCTGTCTCCCTTAGCACTAACCTATTCTGATTATGTGCACGCCACATTTGTGCGGTTTTGTTTTTTTTTTGCGTAGGGACGAAGAACTAAACCCAAAACAAAAACAAAGAGGTTGGTTCAAAGTGTTCTTTGTCAAAATTATAGATTTGTGTTCAGAAGAGACAAAACCAATGTTTAGTTTTGTATGAAGAATACGACGATACAACACGATACAACACGATACCCATTACTTACGATTTGTTAATAATTAATGTTTGTACATACTTATCAAAGAACCCTCGTTGAGTCTAATTGAAGTTGGTGCCAGCTGCCAATGCTGCAGAGTCATAGAAGGTAGCCAAACACAACGAGAGACAAAGAGATCGACACAGAGAGAGAGAGAGAGAGATGGAGTTAGAGATAGAGACAGGAAGAACTTCCGCTTGGCCAGCAGCTGCTTACCTACCAACCAACCAACCAACAACAGCAACATACCAAACAAATGACAATGCAATTAGGCAAATGCATTTGTGACGTCACACAAATGACTAAAACAGAACGACATACCGACCGACTGACTGACGGACTGAATGTATGTGTGTTTGTTAAGTTGTTTATCTGTGGATTTATCTCCAACCTGACTGAAGTCTGACTGTATTCATGTTAAGGTTAAGTTGTACACATTCTAATTGCATATAAAAACAAACGTACAAACAACAGCAACAAAAGCAACAACAACAACAACAACAAAGGCAAAAACAAGATTGAGCAAAGTCGCTAAACGCGATGCAAATTATAGTGGACAACATGGAGAAAGCACGACTAACAGCTGCCCTGTAAAATCAAAAAAGAACAAGCTTAAAAGTCTTTCTTCGGCATACCGAATAGTTTATACACTTGCAAAGCCTATTTGCTTTTACTCTTTAAGAATCTTTGCATTCGTATTGCAGCTATATGATATAGTGTTTCGATCTGGCCGATTTCGACAAACGATCGAACTGCAACAAATAGAAAAACTTGACCAAAGCTTCAGCTCGATATATAATATATATACAGCATCGCAAGCTGATCGAAAATATATGTATACTTTATGGTGTAGGATTTTCTTCTATCTTTGCGTTTACACATCAAAATAAATATACTTAAGTTTTGGAGCATTAATTAAATTTCATTTCAAATTGTTTTTTAATAAATTTTATTTTTATTACAAGAAAATTTCATTTCAAATTATTTTTTAATCAATTTTATTTTTATTACAAGAAAATTTCAAACCTACAATATTTTATTATAATAAACAAAAATGACTTCGATTTGTTTCTTTTATTTTAACCAAAAGTTTAAAGCTTATTTCTAAAAAAAATTAAAATGTTATAAGATTTGATTATTCTGAAGAATACACTAAATTAGTTAACGATTTTTTGGACCACTTAAATAGAGATTTTCTTACTCAAACCAAAACTTTCTTCTTAATTGTGAATAGTATTTTAGCTGTGCTAGTTGGGCATATCCTATTCAAACAGTTGAATGTCTACAGGGTATCACAACAAATTATTTCTATTTCTGCCCAGGCACGTACTATATATATATATATATAAAGGCATTTACGTGTGCCTCTCTGTCGACTGTCGACCTTTGCAATATCACACTTGCACTTGTATTATACAGATTCTAATCCCCCACACACACACCCCCCCCCCCCCCCTCCCCCGCTTCCTCTTCGGTCTACACCTATTTGGTTACCCTCACTTAACACCTCTCAATTTGTGCATAAAAAATTTTTATAATTTTTTCGCACATCACTCTTTGTTTTCTATACCCCGCACCCAAGAGGCTATATTGGTTTTGTGCAAAAGTATGTTACAGACAAAAGGAAGTATCTACGACTCAATTAATCGGTCGAGTCGATAAATCCAGAGAGCGATGGTGACTTCAGATTTGGAACATACACTCGCCGAAGCTCTAGGCTATATTAGTTTGTTTCAAATCATCGATAACTCATTCCGATATTCCGATATACACATAGAATCGATAACAATAAAATCTTGAATTTGCAAATCTTTGAAATGTCTTTCGAAACATGACACGAATCAATGAAAATATTTGAAATTTTTTATTGAAATCGGCTGAGAATTACAGGAGATATGAAACATTAAAGTTAAGTGAAGTATGCAGAACACACACACATACATATATGCATGTACATATATGCAAACACCGACTGTATGCGTTAAGTATAAAGTTTAGGGTATCTCCTAGTCGGTATTTCTCGACTAGAGCCTTCTTACTTGCTTCGAATAGATATAACGAAAACGCTTTGTCCATGGCCTTGGCAATGAAAAATGCATATGGCATGGCGTAGGAGGGTGAAGAGAGAGAGAGAGCGGGAAAGGGATGTTGTCACGGTGGGTGGTGAATAGTTGGAGGCGGTCATTGTTTGCCTGTTGTTGTTGCTGTTGCTGTTGCTGCTGTGTTTGTTGCGGTTAATTGTTGTGGCTGCAGTTTGGTTGCCTTCGTCGTGGCCAGCGAAGCGTGTGGAGGAAATCATTGGATTTGAGGGTAAAATGTTTGTTTGGTGGATGGGGGGGGGGGGGGGATTATGGGGTAGGAAGAGGGGTGTAGGTGCTAGTTATAGCACTGCAATGGGTAGGTGTATAATAGAGCTTAATAAACCTAAATAAATTGGGTTTTGTTAATCTAACTTTTACCACACTTTTCCTAATGTGCATCGCACAAGGAAACAGAGAGAGAGAGATAGAGACAGAGATAGAGTGAGATTGAGAGAGAGAGAGAGAGAGAGAGAGATAGAGTGAGATTGAGAGAGAGAGAGAGAGATAGAGTGAGATTGAGAGAGAGAGATTGAGAGAGAGAGTGAGAGAGAGTGAGAGAGATTGAGGGAGAGAGATAGAGAGATTGAGAGAAAGAGAGTGAGAGATTGAGAGAGAGAGAGAGAGAGAGAGAGAGATTGAGAGAGAGAGAGCGAGAGATAGAGAGAGAGATGGAGTGAGATTGAGAGAGAGAGAGATAGAAAGAGAGATGGAGTGAGATTGAGAGAGAGAGATAGAGAGAGAGATTGAGAGAGATAGAGAGATTGAGAGAGAGAGATTGAGAGTGAGAGATATTGAGAGAGAGTGAGAGAGATTGAGAGAGAGTGAGAGAGATTGAGAGAGAGTGAGATTGAGAGAGAGAGAGAGATTGAGAGAGAGAGAGAGAGAGAGAGGTAGAGATTGAGAAAGAGAGAGATTGAGAAAGAGTGAGATTGATAGAGAGAGAGAGGGAAAGCGTTAACGATGGGCTAAAGAGAGAAGGGAGATGGTATAAGAGGAGTTGAGGGGAGGGCTGTAGACCCTCTCGCTCCCTCTTAGATTCTTCGTGCTAGATTATCCGTCTTTCTTTTTAAGAATATTAAAAGTTTCACAGTTGATTTCGCTCTAAAAATATTCTAAATATATATAATATAGAAAAAAGTTAACTATTAGAAAATGTTTGATTTAATCAATATATGCTTATGAATTAAGAATTTTAGACATTATGGGAAATGTTTCTCTTTAGGGTATCGAAAAAACAATATTGAATGGCTAATCTAACACTCAGCTCAATGAGCTCAGAGCTAAGTTAGAAGAGTTGCCAGATCTCAAACAGTGAAAAGATGGAGAAAAAAAATGTTTGCAAAATGAATGGAAATGTGGAACGAGGGAGGAATGGGAATGCTTAAGTGGCGCCCGGGTCAAACCTATAAAGATCGCTGGCATCGCGAGTGCATTCAACTTATTGAGCTATAGAGTAAAGAGTTGAGGTGGGGCGGGATGGTGTTGAAAGAAGAAGAGGGGTTGGGCGTCGGTTATTTGCAAATGGAGCAAATGCCAATTGGATATTTAAATGATGCATTTGGCTTTAATTGAAATTGAAACTGTCTGCAGATTCTATTAGTTGATTTATGTACATTTTCTTGCTCAATCTCACATACATACCCACAATCTCAACCCACCCCAACCCCAACCCACATACATTGAAAGCCTCACCTTTAGCCTACAAAGCGGAGAAGAGTCGCGTGTTTGTCTTCAGATAGCGTTCGAGTCGTCCGATGGGGGGGTGGGCAAAGAAACAAATTTACATGACATCTTTTCGGCCGACTTCAATCAGGCAATGGACACGTTTTCCAATCAAGCAAATGTATCTATCGAACGACAATCTCAATTGATACTCAAGTACTTAGATATTGGAACATTGTTTGCCATACTCATTACTCTTATCATTTGTATGACCTTCTTGTTTTCTTGTCTAAGATCTTTGAGCAGTACATACTATATACTATACAAGTTGAAGCTTTGATCTATAAAAAAGAGGTTATTATATAGATCATTTAGTTTTTATTAAAATAAATCAGAATCTGTTAAGAAACATGTTATCTGGACATTCATCATCATGCAAAAAAATTGTTTCTTGTTTTCTTGTCTAAGATCTTTGAGCACTATATACTATATACAAGTTGAAGCTTTGATCTATAAAAACCAAGTTATTATATAGATCATTTAGTTTTTATTAAAATAAAACCTTATTACTAATGAATGCAACATTCATGAGTAACAGAATCTGTTAAGCAACATGTTATCTGGACATTCTTCATCATTGAAACTGTTAAGCGTAACATTTTTTAAGTATTTGGATGCTACAGTTCTGTTAAGCATTTCAATACTCAATGATTATGGTTACTATAAAGATTTTCATTCGCTTAAATAACAAACTGATATCTTTTATGTTTTATTTGCAGTTGAATATTGATATGCATCGCAACAGGAAGAACAGCAATAACAAACGAAAGTCTAAAGAACGCGAACCCTAACGGAAACTTGACATTTTGCAACACTGCCGCACTGTCTTGCTGTATTAGCACTAAATAATACTAAATAAACAATTAACGTTTGAGATAGATTCCAACGCATTGCATCTAACTCTGTACTAGATCCTGTTCCAAGTGTGCCAACAAGATGTATAAGCTATTGGGTAGCTTGAAGAGCTACCTCAAGTGGCAGGACATCCAGACGGATAATGCCGTCTTTCGTCTGCACAATTCATTTACAACGGTACTGCTACTCACCTGCAGTCTGATCATTACGGCCACCCAATATGTTGGCCAGCCAATCAGTTGCATTGTCAATGGTATTCCGCCGCATGTGGTTAACACCTTTTGCTGGATACACAGTACGTTTACCATGCCGGATGCGTTCAACCGACAGGTAAGTCTACATCCATCTACTGCAACAAGTCTCCAACAAACCTTTTGGTCAGGGAACTTTTTTATTCATTACCCCAAAAATATTTTTGTGTAAGTTGACTTTTCCCCCATAGCGAAGAGCAAGAAAACAAGAAGGTTTATAGAGTAGCAATTTGAAAATATATTCGATTTAATCATTACCCAAAAATAAAAATATTTGTATGTAAGTTGATATAATTATGTCATTCTAACTAAAAGTTTATTTTATTGCCCTTTATTTTTTAATAATTGTTAAATTTATTATTTTGTCTTTATATATGTGTATACGTGTGTGTGTGTTAATGAGTGTGTTTGGGCTTTGTATGGGTTGAAACAATAAAAATATACACAAAAAATATTAATTTTACTGAATACGTGAAAATCGCCCTTCTATGCGATTCTCAAAAGTTCAAGTAAGTCATTAAGGAATTCGATCTTATTAGTTAAGTGTTCAATGAGTGTGTGACTGTTTTCGAGTTTTCTCCAAGTTCTCTTTTCGTATCTCTCTCCCCCTTTTTCTCTCTCTCTTCCTCTCTCTCCCCCTTTTTCTCTCTTTCTCTCTCTCTCTTTCTCCCCGTCATTGATGTTTTAAGTTTGCAAGTCTCCAAAAAAGTCTTAAGTCCTTTATTATTGTATTTGATGACTTTCTGTTCAAAAGCAACTATTCACTAGTCTCCAAATGGCAAAGGTGCAAATCTACACAAGGTCTCCAAAACTTTTTAAGGTTTTTTAGTTGTGTATGACTTTTATATAAAACTAGGTTTCACAAGCAACTTTGCACAAGTCTCAAAATGGCAAAGAAGCAAATCTACACAAACTCTACACAAGTCTCCAAAAGACTTAAGTTTTTTATGTTGTATGGAATGGCTTACACAAAACTAGGTTTCACAAGCAAATTTACACAAGTCTCCTAATGACTAGCAAATCTACACAAAATCTCCACAAGTCTCCAAAACATTTTAAGATATTTTTGTTGTTGTAAAAAGTGCCTTTTACATGAAACTAGGTTTTACAAGCAACTCTACACAAACTCTACACAAGTCTCCACAACTCTCCAAGGCTTTCTTTTGTTGTATAGCGTGACTTTTACATGAAACTGGGTTTCACAAGCAACTTAACACAAGTCTTCAAATGGCAAATCTACACAAGAAGTCTCCAAACTATTAGATTGCATGTTTTTGAGCTTTCATGCTCAACATAACAGTCAAGCTAGAGAGAAAAGCAACTCTACACAAGCAATGCAGCATCTCAAATTTAGCCTTGGCTAAGGGGTAAAGGGTTAAGGGTTAAGGCTGTCTGCCTTTCGTAGCCAAATCACGTCCATTTGTATGAGATCGGTTCGGTACATACTATATAGTACGTACGTACATGTAATGCATATGCTGTAGGCTGGAACCAAAAACCGAATCGCCAAACAAAATGAATTCCATGCATATTTATGCTACGGCTATAAAGCAATTATAAACGGGGCGTTGTCGATTTCTGTTCTTGTTCTTGTTCTTCTTCTTGTGCCGCTGCGTGTGACCCAAAAACCAAAAACAAATCACATACTACGTACATACGTACGTACGTACATAAGACTAAGGAGAATGAAAAGCGATTAAGAACGACAAAAATATTGAATAGCCCGCGGTATTGTAGACAGCGAATCTCATATTTCAATACAGGGACAGGAAGTTGCCGACGTTGCATGCTTCATTTCGTGGAACCTTTCATTTTGAATGCCCTTACTTCGGGCATAACCCAAACCCGATTACCTATACCTTTATCATAGAACAAAGTAGAATAAAAGATCAAAATTACACTTAACCAAATACAAAAGATATTCTTATGATTTTTAAAAAGCAAGAAATTTACTATATACACGTTTATATAATAGTATCAAAGATTTTTAATATATTCATAAACTCATATTTGAATTTTGTATAATTAAAGCTTTTAACATTTAATATGTAGAAGTTTTTTTTTTATTTATTTTTAGCTCTTTCGAAATTAAAAATATATTGAATTTTGATTAGATAACTTCTTCATACCTAAAACATTCTCTTCCCATTACAAATACACATTGTAAATGTAGATTTAGGATTTTTATGTTTTGAGTTTTATTGGAGTTATACACGTATATGTGTCATTATGTTCTCATTATGTCGACTATAGTTTTTTTTGGGATCGCTGAACTAAGA
Source organism: Scaptomyza tumidula (assembly GCA_035044465.1). Taxonomy (NCBI): domain Eukaryota; kingdom Metazoa; phylum Arthropoda; class Insecta; order Diptera; family Drosophilidae; genus Scaptomyza; species Scaptomyza tumidula. The sequence goes on along the minus strand of JAWNNW010000931.1, from coordinate 239,821 downwards.
TTCGTGATTTAAAATTAAGATTTAACCTCAAACTTTTTCCGAATATTTATTTTATATTTCGATAAAGAAAAACTGATCATTAGGATTCGGTTTCATATATATATACATACATTATCTATGTGGCTATAGAACTATATATTTGATAAATCTTCTTTATTACTTAAAAAAAAATATTATAATGAAAGTATTTCCCATTTTTTTGTATATTTTCTTAATTTTAGGTCGGTCGCGAGGTGGCACATCCTGGCGTTGCCAATGATTTCAATGACAAGGATGCCAGAAAGTACTACACCTACTATCAATGGGTGTGCTTTGTGCTCTTCTTTCAGGTAAGAAGCTTTCTTTACATCCCCCCATCCCCCTTTCATAACCACCTTACTAATAGCTAGTAGAAGTCTCTCTTATGGTGCTCTCGTTCTCGTTTCTCGTTTTTGTTCTCAATTGCCCATCTACACACACACACACACGCACACACACACACACACACACATATATACACACTTTCAACTCACCCCACCCCCTCGGAAAGCTGAACTTCAATCAAGCTTAATTGAGCGCGTACGCTAAAGAGAGTATCGTGGTGAAATGGGGGAAGGGCAGAGTGGTGTGTGGTGAGTTATGCGGATAATGATAGCTTTATATTAAGGAGAAGAGAGGGGGGGGAGGGGTTATTGCATGCTCAATCAAGCATGATTGCGCGCCTGTTGCGCAACACGCACAACTCAAACAGAATCGAATCGAACCGGCGACAGTTGCTAAACACGAAAGACAACAAAAAACACTTTGGAAACAGCAACACCAAAGATAAGGGAATTAATAACTTGCTAAATGACAACAACAACTATTTCAAAAATGTCAACAGCTTGAACAAGCTTCAAGCTTTTGCTTTATACATTTAACAGTTAAAATACAGTTTGCTGTTAACTCAACTGTTAAACCTCGCACACACTGTTAAACATGCCTTAACTGAGCAATTCTTATTTGATCACCTTAATTGAAATGACTTCCCGTAGGTTTGAAACTTGGCTAAGGACATTTGTGAACATGAATTTCTTATAGAAATCATCTTGAATCTTTTAGGCAATGGCCTGTTATACGCCCAAGTTTTTGTGGAACAAATTCGAAGGCGGTTTGATGCGCATGATTGTGATGGGTCTGAACATAACGATCTGTACACGGGAGGAGAAGGAGGCAAAACGCGATGCTCTACTCGACTATCTGATCAAACATGTGAAGGTAAGTTAAACTGAATACTTTACTTCGAATATAATAATAATGATATGTTATGTTATGTTATCCTTTGTAGCGCCATAAAATGTATGCCATACGGTATTGGGCCTGCGAGGTGCTCTGCTTTATCAATATTGTGCTGCAGATGTATCTAATGAATCGTTTCTTTGATGGCGAATTCTTGTCGTATGGTACGAACATAATGAACTTGTCGGATGTGCCGCAGGAGCAGCGTGTGGATCCGATGGTCTTTGTATTTCCGCGTGTCACCAAATGCATATTCCATAAATACGGAGCTGGCGGCTCTTTGCAGACGCACGATTCGCTTTGCATATTGCCGCTTAATATTGTGAATGAGAAGACGTATGTGTTCATTTGGTTCTGGTATTGGATATTGCTTGTGCTTCTCATTGGATTAATGATATTCCGGTTAGTTTAACGAACGATTTCAATTGTATCTGGCAACGCTCTGTCGTTATGTTCTTAATAGAATGTTAACAAACATTAACATTTGTCTGTTAAGCGTAAAGGATTCAAAGCTTTTGTTTTAACTTTGTAATTTTAATCGATTTGTGCACAAATATTTCTAAATCGTACCATTTTTCCCACAGTGCTTGCATTATCTTCATGCCCAAGTTCCGGCCGCGTCTGCTTAATGCACGCAATCGCATTATTTCCATGGAGATTTGTCAACGGCTCTCCGGACGCCTGGATATTGGCGACTGGTGGCTTATCTATATGCTGGGACGCAATCTTGATCCGGTCATATATAAGGAAGTGATGACCGAATTTGCCAAACAGGTGTCGCCCTCCAAGAACGATCGCGTCAAGTGATCAACATAACATAACGTAACAGAACACAGCATAACATAACACAGCATAACATAACATAACATAACAGAGATTCAAGGCGAGAAAGGAAGAAAGATAAAAAGAGAGAGAGAGCGACCCTCTGGATTATATTCATAATTATTAATATTATTATTATTTAGCACAAATCATGACAAATTAGTTGAAAACCACACCGCGAATGAAAAAAGACAATCTACATATTATAAATCGAAAACAATAACAAATCATTAGACTCTACTCTAATGTGTTTTTGTTAATCTCTTTTCATGTCCTAAAAAAAACGAAACTAAAAAAACAAAAATTCTTAATCAATGATCACAACTCGAATCGCATGGCAAATCATATACTATATAAAGAAAGAAAAATAACTGCAGAACTATTTTTTTTTCTTAACTTTTTGTTCCCTTGACAAAAAAAAAAAACAAAAAAAAAACGAAGCAAAAAATATTTTTTTATTTTTTTTCATACTTTTAAAATTAGTTTAAAAAACTTAGTGTGTATTTATATAATCCTAAAAAAACAATAACGGTTCGCGAAATTTAAAAAAGAAATCCATAAATCACTATAAATTTGAATATATTGAAATTAAACGCAACTTGCAACTGCCAGAAAAAAAATAAAACGCGAACAGCAACAAAAACATTGATAGGACTGCTTCATGATATAATAAACATATAAACATATAAATATTGCTTTTGAGTCTTTCATAACAGATCGCAGAATAAATGTTTCTATATAATTCGTTGCCTGGACGCATTTTGCTGGCACTTTTTCAATTTGAACGATGGCAGAAATAATTTAATGTTAAGTTTATTGTGTAGTTTTAGGCAAAATAAATGCAAGTTTTTTTTGACAGAAATTAAATATATATTTATATATGTACGTATAAAATAAACTATATACATATATAGCTGGCGAAAATCATGCTGTTTTTTTTTTTCTTGTTAGCTCGCAAACACCTTAAAACAAATTTAAATTTACCGAAATCTCTGATTTATTCTTAGTCAGTTACAATTTGTCGTTCGTTGAGTGAGTCAGTGTGCTCACTGAACGAAACGTTGTCGAGTGAGTAACGTTAGCGCAATGTGAGCAAAATAACGCAAAATGCGCTAAGTTAGCCCAAAACGAGTAACGTTAACGCACAACGCGCAGCGTTAACCCAAACTGCGTAACACACTAAACTAATGCAGTAATTTGTTGCAAAACTCGTTCAAAAAAAAAAAAAAACCCAATACCCAATAGAATAAGTGTTAAAAATGTGATGTGTAAGTGTCAGTGCATGTGCGACTATCAACGCAAAAACAAAAACAATAATGTTTAGTCGGGAGATTGGGTTTACGTTTGTGTAGGTGCGAAGACAATTGAAAACACAGCAAAAAAAAAACTCCTGCACACTGCCAAAATAAACGCGCAAACTAAAGAAAATGAAAATATATAAACAATGTGAGCTGTCAGTAGTTGTAGTTGTTGTTGTTTTGGAAGGGGCATAAAAGAGTAGGATGGGAGGGTCAGTTATTCAAAAGTTTTAGCAGCCGCCGTTATATGTAAACACAGAGCGCCGCAATTTTTGATTTCTCTTTTGTTTTTATATTGTGTTAATTTGCGCCCTTGGTTGGTAGCGCAATGTTTGTGCGTGTGTGTGTGTGTGTGTGTGTGTGAATGGAATTAAGCAACGCCTGCTGCTACAAAATTCAACCCCCAATGCCCCCGCCCCTTGACACAACACAACCTCAAAACAACAACAATGGCAGCAGCAGCAGCACCACCACCACCAACAAAAACATAATACGCCAACCACCACCCCCTGTGTCAGCAAAGGCAACAGCACCCTTCACACAACAACAAAAAATTGACTCGGTCGTTCGAAGGTGATGGGCATTGTTGTTGTTTTTGTTGTCATTGCTGCTTGTGGAGTGTTAAGCTAAAGTAGCAAACAGCAGCAGCAGCGGCGCCGTAATTCAAAAACTGTCGAAATTAAACGGCTCTGCGCTCCACTCTCTCTCTCTCTCGTCTCATTCTGTCACTCTACCTCTCCCTCTTGCTCATTTTTGTCTGCTGCGCGGTTGATGTGCCTCTCTCGCTCTGTCTCTTGTGACGCTGTCCAAATCTTGGGCTCCAAGCGCGCTGTCCTTTATAAATTGTTTTCGCCTGCGTGTGTGGGTGTATGTGTGTGTTTGTGTGTGGCTGTGTGCGCAAAGGGCATAAATGTAAGCCAAAAAAAAAGACCAGTACGAAAAGCAGTTCAAAGCACACAATACAAAAGGCAACAAGACAAATTTCAAGTTTGCATTTATCGATATTTGCCAACTTTTTCAAATAAGGTTATTTTTTTTTTTATTAACCGTTTTTGTTGGCAATATTTAGTGTGAAAACGTACGAAATCATTAATTGTTGTGTGTAAAAAATATATTGATGTTTCAAATTTGCGCAAAGTGAGCGCTGCGCTGCGCAACACCGGCCGGCAAAACGTTTGGCAACACTGTCCCTGTTATTGCCGCTCTGTGCAACCCTGTGTGCGCCGCACACGAATGTGAGTGTGAAAGCGTGTGGTCGAATATTAAGAACAGCAACAAAAAACGTAAGATTGAAAACGGCTCTCTTTGTATGAGCAGTAACAGCAGTAGCAGGCAGAGGCAGCGGTTAAACCAAAAAACCAAAAAAAAATGCTCGCGGGGGAGCAAAGCAAATTGACAGTAGCAGCAGCAGCAGCAGGAAAGCAGCGCAGCCGCTAATAACTTTGCCGTCGGTCGCGTCGCAAAATCTCAAAAAATCACGCTAAGCAATTAAAACAGAACAAAAATTTCCATACCCTAAAAATAACCAAAAAAAAAAAAAATCTTTCAAGTTTGGCGTTTTTATGGTGTGTGAAAAACAACACGGCAACAAGGCAGGCGCAAAGGAATAGGCCAAAGAATAAGGCGCAAGTAAATGAGGAAGAAGAAGAAGCAGCAGCAGCAGTTGTAGCAGTGAACGAAAAGCATGCAAAGGCATACGAAAAAAAAAGGTCAAAATGTGTGTGAGATTCGTTGAGCAGAATCAGCATGGAATCAATGAAAATGGACCAAAAGTGAAAAACTTGTGGAAAAGCTAAAATTAATTTTTGTTTTTGTTCACGCGCGCGTATTTGCCATAATACATATACACACACACACATATATATATATATATATAAATATTTCATATATATATATATACATGTGTGTTTGTGTGTGCGCCTGTTGTCTCTTTGTTGATGTGCGTGTGTGTGTAAGTTTGTGCGAGAGTGAGTGAGAGCGAGAAGCGTGAAGCAAGAAAAAGGCTGGCAGAAAGAAGGGGAGCAAATGATTTTTGTAAAACGCATTTACTAATTAAATACAAAAACAATTGTGTATAAACTTTTCAAAAATATTCGCACACAAACTTAACGAACAAAAAACGGCTTTATCAACAACAAAACACAAATCAATAATAATAACAATAACAATAAACGTCATAAATGTGTCTCTTCTTCTTCTTCTTCTTATAGCAGTTGCATTTTGCTTTAACCTGGAGCAGCAGCAACTACAACAACAACAACAACAAACTTAATAACTGAGAACAGAAAATTAAAAGAGGAAAAGCATATAAAAAAAAACCAAAAAAAAAAGGAAGAAGAAAAAATTTGAAACATTTTGGCAGCAGCAGAAATGTGGAAAGCCAACGAATGTGCCGCAGCAGCAGCGCCAACAAGCGTCGCAGCCGACGTCGCAGCAGCCGCCGCCAACGCGTGGATAGCAGCAACAACAAAAAGCACCGCATGACCGATGCGAACAAGTGAATTAACAAACATATATCCACAAATCATAATAATAACAATAAAAACAACAACAACAGCAACAGTGCGCATAGCATAGAATAGACGTAGAAGTATAAAAACACAACAAGAATACAGAGAGAGAGAAAGAGTAAGAGAAAGAAGAAGCAAGGCACTAAAACGTGCAATAAAACTACGCGAAAAGCGCAAGAAAAAAAAAATAAATAAAAATACAAATACAACAACAACAAACGCAAAAAAAAGAGCGCGACCGTGTGAGTAAAAGAGAGAGTGAGAACGAAAGAGCGAGAGAGAGAGAGAGAGTTATAGCACGAGCTTAGAACGAAACAAAAACAATCGACTTCTCCGAACTGCGAACCCGTTCCTTTTAGCCGGCTCCAACGTTCCTCTTGAGCTTGAAGGAGTTTGTTGTTGTTTGTTGGTAGTGCATTGTTGTTGTTGTTAAATTTTTAATGTTGCTTATACAATACAATGGCCAGCTTCAGCAACAGCAGCAGCGTACTAAATGCAGCCAGCATGAGCAATAGCAACAGCAATAGCAATAGCAACAGCAATAGCAACAGTGACAGCAGCATTAGCTCAAATGCAACCGGATTGCCATCACTATTTGCCGTCAGCAGCAGCAGCAGCAATAGCAACAGCAATAGCAATAGCAATAGTGGCAGCAACAGCAGCTGCGGCAGCAACGCTAACAATATCCAAAACGCCGCTGCAACAAATAATAACCACCAGCTACACCACAACACCCACCAGCTCACCACCACCATCAACAACAGCAGCAGCAACAACAACAGCAACAATATTGCCGCCAAAGATATGGACGGACTGATATCCATTAATGATAGCGCATTATCGCAACAAATCGAATTTATACTACAAGATGCACACATGGAGCAGGAACAGGATGTTGTGGAGCATCATCATCAACATCATCATCATCATCGTCGTCGTCGATCGCATCAGCAACATACGCAACAACAGCAACAGCATCATTATCTGCAGCAACAACTTAGTTTGGCAGCGGCGGCGGCAGCGGCAAAGCTCGATAACCACCAACACCCACCGACAACAGCAACAACAAATGATACAATAACAACAACAACAGCACACAGCGCTTCCTCATACATCAGCCATAATAATAATAACAACAACAACAATAATAATAATAATAATAATAATAACAATAATAATAATAACATAAACAACAACAGCCTCAGTGTTGAGGATCAACAACAGCAACTGTTGTTGCAACAAATTCGCGCACAACAACAACAGCAACAATTACAACAACATCAGCCTCATCAGCAACTAGCACAACAACAGCAACAACAACAACATAATCAGCCACATCAAGAACATCATGTGCTTAATGGTCGACGCGTTATAATCCAAACATCGGAAAATGGCAACACCACTGGCGTTATGTCCATCAGTGATATCAAGGTTGAACATCATGAGGTTGCTGATGAACAGCAGCTCGAAGACGATGAACAGGAGGAGGAGGAAGATCCGGAGCTTAATGATGAAAATCTTCAGGATATCGAAGAGGAGGCGCAGGCAGCCGAAGCCGATGAGGAGCCCGAAACGGCAACACATTTGCACCATCATCAACAACATCACCATCAACAGCAACTTCATCTCCAGCAGCAGCAGCAACAGCAGCAGCAACAACAACTTCATCTTCAACAGCAGCAGCAACAACTTTTGCATCAGCAACAGCTTTTGCAGCAACAACAGCAACTACAACAGGAACTTTTACATACGCATGTCAAACTCGAACTGGAAGATCTGCCCGATAATGAAGAGGAAGAAGCGGATGAGGATCGACCTATGTCAGAGGCAACGCAACAGCAACAGCTTGAGGTAAATAAAGTTATCGATAACACACACGATTAATATTAGAAACTATCGTAAGTTTCTCTACTTGATTTTGATGAATTTTCTCGATTTTATAACAAAATGTTAAAAACTTTCATAAGGTATATGCACTTCGCTCGGGGTAAATGAGTTATCGATAACACACACGATTAATATTGCGAACTATCTAAGTTTCTCAACTTGATTTCGATGAATTTTCTTGATTTTATAACAAAATGTTAAAAACTTTCATAAGTTATATGCACTTCGCTCGAGGTAAATAAGTTATCGATAACACACACGATTAATATTAGAAACTATCTAAGTTTCTCAACTTGATTTCGAAGAATTTTTCTTAATGTTTTAAACTTTCCTAAGGGATATGTACTTCAATCTGGATTAGGTTCTTATTGATTCGCAATTTCTATATTTTTAATCGAATAATTGAGATTTTTAGTTGAATGATTTTTATACTTTGTCAATCATAAAACTTTCTTAACAACAAAAATGTTCTTTGTTCTGTTTTAGACGCTGCAACAGCAAATGGATTATGCGACAGGGGCACAACAACAGTTGGTGTTGCCCGCAAGCAGCAATGTGAGCACCACAACAACAACACATGGAGAATCAGGATTAGGTGTGCCCGTTTCGGAGGCAGCAATGGTGCAGCTGCAACGTCGTCCCGTCTACATCAGCAATACGACAATGGGAAGTTTGGGTACTGCCACATATGTCCGCTTGCCAACAGTGGCAGAGAGTAGACGCAGTCCGATGACCGATATAAATGTGATGCAACAATCGAGCGCAAGCAACACAGCACAGTTGATGATGCAGGCAGCTTTAGCTGGAACGGCAGCTGCAACTGGAGCTGGATCGACAGCTGTGGTGTCGTCAACGTCTACATCGCCCAGCAGTATTGAGCAGCAACAACAAATGGCAGCACTAGCGGCACTAGCACAACAACAGCAGCAACTACAACAGCAGCAGCAGCAACAACAACAACAACAGCAGCAGCAGCAGCTGCAAACGCCAACAACAGCAACAGCAAACACGTTGGCAACATCAGCGACAATCTATCAGTGCATGGAATGTGTAGAGAAGTTCGATTCAAAGGAACTCTTTGACATCCATCGCAGCGGGCATGCGAACAACATGAAATGTGCCATCTGCAACATGGTCCTAAAATCGTTAAAGAACTATGAGAAACATTGCCTGCGCTGCAAGCCGTACGAGTGCCAAATATGTGGTCGTGTTGTACGCTTTCGTCCCAATTTCATTAAGCATATGCGTGTGCATACGGGTCAGCAATCGGAGCGGCATAAATACAAATGCGAGGTGTGCAACAAGGAGTTCATGAGCTTTGAATACTTCAAGGTCCACAAGAAGATACACAATGAGAATGTGAATCTAACATGCGAGATTTGTGGCAAGGTCTTTAGTGCACTTGCCTCTCTGCGCGGTCACTCCAAGCTTCATTCGGGCGTTAAGCTCCACAAGTAAGCAGCAAATTCAAATTATCTTAAAGACATGCTAACCATTATTTCTCTCTCTCTCTCTCTCTTTCAGATGCGATGTTTGTGGCAAGGGTTTTGGACAGCGTTACAATCTAAAGATACACGCACGCACGCACACTGGTGATTTTCCGTTCGAGTGCAAAGTGTGCAAAAAGAAGCTGCATACGCAATCCTCGCTCCAGACACATATGCAGGTTCATCTGCGGGATGAGGCGAAGGGTGATAGCAATGTTGTTGATGTTGCTGCGGCTGCCGTTGCAGCCGAAACAGCCGATACAGCTATTGCAACCAGCTCCACAACTGATACCACCAATACTACCACCGCAGCAGAAGCAGCAGCAGTTGCCGCCGCCGCCACCACCAATAGCAATGCTGTCGTCAGCAGCAGCAGCAGCAATAATAGCAGTAGCAGTAGCCATAGCAATAATAATGATGTAATAACGCCATTAGCCACTGTTAAACTGGAACCAGATCTGGAGCAGCCTGATATAAGTCTGCAGCAGCAACAGCAGCAGCAACAACAATTGCTGAAGCCGCAACATGATGTGGAAATGGATGATCAATCAAGTGTGAGCGATGAGGAATCAAATAGCGCTGTTCCCAACTTGACCAATAATCGTTTAACCACCGGCGAGGACTCCTCGAATGGTTCCTCATCGAATGCCTCGCTACAGGAGCCGCACTCCTCCTCCGAATGTTTAACGCCATCGCAGCAACCGCACCAGCAACAACAGCAATATTTAGCTTCAGAACCAACGCGTTCCGTTGTCATTAACAACTATATGCAACAGCAGCAACAGCAATTGACAGATCAGCCCAATAGCAATGGTAATGGCAATTGTTCGAGCGTGTTGCACACACAGGTCATACAAAGCGGTGCAGGCACCAGCAATGGCCATCACAACAATACCACCAACACCACAAGCAACAACAATAACAACATTATCAGTATCAGCAACAATCCGAGTAGCAATAGCAACAGCAATAGCAATGGCAGCAATTCTGGTCTGTCATCAACATCAGCAACATCGTTAAGCAATTTGGCACAGCAGATGCTGCGTAAAACGCCAATAATACACTCAACGGGCACGTTAAGCTCGGCGCTGGCCAGCGTTGTGCAGCAGACGGGCGGTAAGTGATGTAACGAGTAGAAAGTAACGAGTAGAAAGTAACGAGTTGAAATTAACGAGTATATAGTATAAAAGAAAAATGATCGATTGTAAAAGACAAATATTCCCGCATACTTAAACCAAACAAAAATATTAACGATTGCAAAATCGTTACAAATATTGTAAAAAGCTCAAAGATATATTTTTGTGTTCCTGAATACCTCAGAAAAACAAAAGGCCAAATCTCTACCGAATGGTATGTAACGAACATTTAAAAACATTTTAATCAAACTATGCTATCCATAGTCTTTTTCAGTCTTATGCTCCAAATTCGAACTGAACCCACACTGAACCCATTATAATCGGGTAAAATGTGTATAATATAATATTTAAAAGCGTACTATAATAATATATATTCTAGATCAGCGTCAACAGGTTATATAGCCATGTCCGTCCGTCTCAGAGACTAAAAGAGCTAGAGACACCCTAGGCAATACAAGTTTGTTCAAATTTTCGATAACTATTCCCGTTTTCGATCGATAACAACAAAATCTTGAATTTGGTCAACTTTGGTACGGCGTTTGAGACATTAAACAAAATAATGACAATCTGTGAAATGGGTTGAGAAACATATAAGATATGGAACATTAAAGATGTATAGGGTTCAGCGAATCTTCTAATCGGGATTTCTCGAAAAGATTCTTCTTACTTGTTAACATATTGCTTAGAGGTTTTGTACCATTAGAAAACATTAAGAGTACCATTAATTATTCATCCTACATCAAAAAGTACATAGTTTGATTTTCAAGATGGAGTTACAATCGAAATTTCATAAGGCGGATCTCAGGGGAGACAAAACCAATCTTCGTTATAAAGAAAAATCGTAAAATAGCAGTTTTTAAAAGAGAAGTTTGACTGTATAAACTTTCCAATACTGTTAATGGCTTGACTACGACAACAAATCAATTTTTATACATAATTATTCTACATAGAAAAGAATTATATACTTGATATACGTCTAGCTAAAAATGTTTGCTTCTCTAGTTTTTGTATTGGCAACTTACTAATAATTGCTTTGAATTGATTATTACAGTATGTTCGCCAGCGCAGTCGCCGTCATCGTCATCCAACTCCACATCGAGCTCCTCAACAATGCTGGTTTCCAAGGCGACGGGTGTACCGATGTCCATTGCCTCATCAGCGGCTCTGGGTGGATCCACAATAATACGCAGTACCCGCAATCATCATAATCATCATCAGCAACAGCAGCAGCAGCTACAACAGCAACAGCAGCCGACGCAAAGCAACTTTAGCAATCAGCGTGTTTTCACTGGAGGCACGCAACATCATCAGCAACAACAACAGCAGCAGCAATCGCAGCAGCAACAATCGCAGCAGAGAACCAACCACCGAAACCACCACCGACGTCGTCATCTGGCGGATATGGATGATGAGGATGATGAAGATGATGATGAAGAATTTAATGAGTTTGTTGATGAAGACGATGACGACGATGATGATGTTGATGATGATGTTGACGATGACGTTGATGATGATGTTGATGAGGATGAAGATGATGATGATGATGATGCTGAGGATGAAGAGGATGACGATGATGACGATGATGATATTGATGAAGAAATTGAAGATGATGATGGCGAGGCGACAACAACTGCTCAGTTGCGCGCTACAGCATCCAATGGACATCACAATCATAATAATCATCATCATCATCAGCAGCAGCAACAACATCAACAACATCAACATCATAATCATAATCACCCGCAACAGCAACCGACGCATCTGAGTCATAATCATAATCATAATAGTAGTAGCCACATAAGCCAAAATCATCAAACGCAACATCATCATCATCATCACAGTCATTTTGATGATGATGATGACGATGAGAAAACATCACCGTCCCTGGCCACAGCGGCCATTATCAAAGTCGAACCGAATCTCTATTCATCCGGCTCCGTTGACAATTCCAACGACATGTTCATCAAGGAGGAGGTCATGTTCGAGGATTCAGCTGTGCCGCATTCACCACAATCGCCGCCCAGCTCCAAATTTCGCATCTCTAACTTCGATAGCGAACTGGTCGATCATCATGTCGATCTCAATCATTCGCTACCACCATATGGCAATCTCTTTGAGCCACACTCCATACCCGACAGCATACCCGTTCAGCTCTATCCCGACGATGATGATGATTTTCGTTTGGATCACAGTTCGCTCGGTGGCCTACACAACACCTCATCCTCCACCACCGATGGTGATTTCATCAAAAAGGAATGGGTCTACGGCAGCGCCGCCAGCAACTATGCCATGAATGTCAAATTCGATGATGATAGCGATGCGCTCTGCGATGCCGCTAACTTTATCTACAATTGATTGGAGCGTCGTGTGCTGCGGCGCGTCCATGATGCGGCAATGTGAACACACACACACGCACACACACACATACATACACACAAACCACAGCAAAACAGGGTGGCAGCAGTAGCAGCAGCAAATGCATCAAATATTACCAACAACAAATTCGAATTCTTGTCGCACAAACAAACAAACAAACATACATACACAACTTATCGTTTATATTTAGCATATGTATGTGTATGTAGATATGTATGTATATTAGAAAGAGATTGTTTTGTATTTTCCTTTTATACATATATATTTATATATATGGCATGTATATACATATACACACACAAACACACACACACATATATATATATATATATATATATATCTAATTAAATGTATAGTAATTTGCTATCTCTGTCGCGCTCGTGATCTTAACGTGATCTTAAACTAAATCAATGTGTAAAACGTATTTATAACTGTATTTTGTAGTTGTTTCTATATAATTGAAAAGGCAAAAACAAAAAACAATCAAAAAAACACAAAAAAAAAGAGGAAATGATGAAAAGAGAAAAACAAAAACAAACAACAAGGATGTATGAGAAACATGCAATCTATCTCTTTCACACACACACACACACACAAAACATACTTAAGTATATATAACACAGTGTTTGTTCGTCTCTCCTGCTCACACAAACCAACACACACACAAACTATCTCTCGTCTCTGTATCTGTGTCTTTAAACAGTTCGTTTGTATTTCTTTTTCGTCGCATAAGCAAGAAGTTGTCTTCAAAACTGTTGCATTATGTATTTGCTACATGATATGATATCTCTCTCTCTTTCTCTCTCTCTCTCTCTCTCTCTCTCTGTATGTCTGTCTCCTTCACTGTCTTCCTTGCACGCCGCCTTAAGTTTATTGATATTTTTTTTAATTTGCTTTGATCTCGCTTACATTTGAAATTAATCATCATCAGTTTTTTTTGGCATACTCATAATTATTATTATATATATATATTTACATAACTCACAATTAGGTTTAAAGACACCTTAAAAGGAAGATAAGAAAATATTCAAATTGTCCTTTTTGCGTTTTTTATTAGTTTATTTTTTATAGTTTTTTTTTAATTTGTCAGTATTGAAATTAAATTGATATCTTTTTTCTTGACTGTATTTTGTTTTTCCGAAACCAAAAAAAAATTCAACATTAGTCTTGTATGATCGGGAAACGCGTTTCCAAAATTCTCAAATATATGTTTTTGTTTAATTTTTTTTTTTTTAACATTAATATAATCATTTTGTCAGTATTTTGTTTTTTATATAAATATAGTGTATATATATTGTTATTATGAACCTCAAACAGTTGCGCGCTGTTACAACTTTAATCTCTTGCGGCTCTGCCCCCAACCAACCCCTCTCCCCCCCCCCCCCCCACACACACACCATCACCATCACTTCTTCTGTCAAATAAATATGCAGTTGACTCTCGAAAACGTTGAAAAAATTAACTTCGATCCTTTAAAGAAAATGACTTATGTTAAATATTTGAAACAAAAATGTAAAAGATGCAGAATTTTGTGTTTAATCGATAACTTTCTTTTATAATAATTGTTTCGGTAAAATCGATTTTACTTTTCGTATTTAAATGAACTTTAATCCTTGAATGTAAATGAAGAATTTTGTGTTTAATCGATAACTTTATTTGTTATCGTTCTATGCTTTATGCTTAATGTGTTCAAGAGTCGACTGCACTTCGTTTAGAAATAATATTGCGTTCTTTCCAAACTTATGTGCAATTCTCAAAATATGCCTGCAATGCCACGCCCACTCACTAAAAACAAAAATGAAAAAGCGAAAATTGAAAGTTTTTTGTTTTTATTTTTTGTTGTGCTTTAAAACTTGAATTGAAATTATTGTGGTTTCCTTAATTAGCAGCTAAGAAAAATGTTTTTTTTTTTATTCTGTATTAATTTACGCATAAAACACAAAATTAAATGCTACTTACATATATGTTTAATATATATATATACAGATAAGCAACTATTTTTTTCATAGTCATAAGCTCAAGAGCATGCTTTACACACACACACACACACATACAAACACCAATACACACACACGTATATATATATATATAAAAAGCATAATATTAATAGCTAAGTTCATGATCTTAACATATAACATATAATACACAAAAAATATATATATATATAAAAAGTATTTATATATATATTGAAATATATATACATATATAGATATTGAAAAACATATAATTTGCATTTAATGAATTCTTAATCTTGCAATTTATTTTCTTTAATTAACATTTAGCATATTTTTTTTTTAATTTTTGATTTGATTTTTTCCATGCTGTGTTTTCGCTTTGTGTTAATAGCATGTATACATATAAACAAATATATATACATATATATATATATATCCGAATATAATAGCAGAAAAACAAAAACAAAAAACGTCGAAATGTATGCTACATATATTTATAATAATAACGTTATGAAAGTAGAAGAAGAAGAAGAAGAAGTTAACGAAGTCAAAGTTTTTAGCGCAAATTGAAACTAAAAAATTTATTCAAAGCATTTAATGTTGTTATAAAGATACAAAAACAAAAAGAAAACATACAAAAATTAATAATCTTAATATTATAAATACCCTAACACAAATACAGTTATTAAGCTAACAATGATGAAAGAGGAGAAGAAGAAGCAGAAAACATTATTATTACAATGTTCGTTTGCGAATTGGACGCAATTTATGATTTTAAAAATTACAAAAAACAAAAAAACAAAAACGAAGCAAATTTTTTAGTTTACATTTTAGGGACCTGCCTGAAACATCAAAACATTAAACAACGTTAAAAAAATATATATATATAAATCATTACATAAATATATATAATACACCTGTATATATATATATATATATACATATATAGTTATTATAATTATTATGTAGTTGCAAATTTAGCTTAATAGTTGACCACGCTCACAGACACCAACACACACCAACACACACACGCTTTTCGTTTCTGCTTTGTTGTGTCATTTTTAGGTGCCGCTTTGTCGCAAGAAGAAGAATAAAAAAGAAAACCCAAAATAGACAGAAGATAGAATAAAAACACGCATAATCATGTTTGTTGTTGAACCAACTTTTGTTTGTTATGCTAACGTTAACGTTAACCATTATTGTTGCATTTAACAAAAATGCTACACACACACACAAGCTAGTAAGAAAAGCTTGCTTACAACACACACTTACACGATACTCTTTCAACGTCTTCCGCACCGCCTTGAGTTGATTTTTTCTTATGTTTTCTTTGATTATTGAAAAGTATGTACAAAGCATCTTTTCTTCATTTCAAAAATAATGCAAAATTTGAACGCAGAAAAAATTGATAAGATTTTGAAATACACTTTGTTCGATCTGCCATAGCTTTTTAATACATCTGACATCTGTTTTTTGATAGAGTTATGCCAAAAGCTACGATCTTATTATTTAAAATTATGTTTTTAATATAACATAACGTTAGATAGTTGAAGAAATGACTTGATCAATATTTAACTTGTCATATGGCTCAATGATTTTCATCAAGTACAGTACAAGCTTCCATATAACGAATCTTAAGTTAACTCTTCGTTATAGGAATAATTCGTTATAGAAATTGAACAAAATTGCAATTAATTCGTTGTATAGAAAACTTCGTTATGCTGGAGTTTCATATATGGAAGTTGGTCTGTATTTTCACTTCATAGGGTATCCAGGCAGTCTACTAATGCAACATTCGATAAAGTACATACTATACTTTTGATAGAGTATTTAATGCTTACTTTTATGAAAATAATAATAAAAGTTGAAAATCAAATTCTTGTTCAAATTCGCAATCAGCATTGACCCGCTTATAAGCACGCCGAAAGAGTAAGAGAGTAAGAGAGAGAGAGAGAGAGAGAGATAATGAGAGTGAGAAAGAAAAAGAAATAGAAAGAGTGAGCGACTGTTGTCTAATTCCAACCCACTTTTCGAATATAACATTTGATTTTATACACAAAAAGAAAAAAAATGCAATCATTAAAAAAGAAAAGATTACTAATTTTGTATATGGAAATCTATTTTGTATACGACTGTGACTAGACAAACAACAAAAAGATAAATAATTGTATCTTGCCCCACTGTAACACACCCTCACAAACACACACAAACACACACAGATACAGATAGCGCCCTGCCCGTAAGTGCCAGAAATTCTTTAAGCTTTTGGGCAAGCGTTTTATCATTTAAAATTGAAGAAACGCCAATGAAACTACAAAAAAAATTTTAGAGCCCAAACCAACAAACAAACAAACAGCACAAACAACAACAAAAACAACAACAACAACAAGATAAATCTCAACGACTGCGCACACAAACAAAGTGAACAAATTTTTTGTATTATATAAAAACCAAAAAAAAAAACACAGAAAAAAAAAATAAGAAGAGAAATTCTCGTATGCAATACTATCAAAATGAGAAAATAAGAAGAAGAGGAAAAAGAAGAAGAAGAAAATACTATTTTTTAAGAGACCAAGCCTTGAAATTTTCGAAACAAAAGGCTTGGATGCCAAATTTTTCTGCAATAAAACAAAACTTTAGTATGTTAACAAATAAAGCGTAACAAGAACTTTATAGGCATATATATATATACACACGTATAACATACAAATATGTACTAATACACATGCGCACACACACACAAACACACACACACATACTGTACTTCAAAAGATTACTTAAAATGTTTTGTATGCTGTTTTGAATTTGTACTATGTCCAAATACTTGAAAAAAACAACTCGAGTACTTAAAAGTCTTACTTAAAAGAACCGAGACCGCCCCGCCCCCTCCCCCCAAAATGTAATGCCACGCCCCTTTTAAGAACACACACACACAAACATAAGACGAAGCGCAATATTTTATATTCTAAACAAAAGAAACAAAACTGAAGACAAACATTTTTTTTTTTGCTATTTGATTTTTTTTTTTATGTGAATGTACCTTAAAAAAAAAATATTGCAAACAAAAGAGGAAAGGAAAATCAGAAATGGGAATTAAAGAAAACGAAAAAGAGGCAAAACAAAATCAATTAAACATTAAAGTTTAAACAATCACTATTTGAGACGTCTTCGATTTGGAATAAACAAAAACAAAAACAAATATGGAAAGTAAAAGAAATGAAAAAATTAATAAAAGTAATAAAATTCATTTATACACAAACATATAGTATAGTACATACGTACATTTAAATAAATGTGTAGTTTGGAACTAAACGTATATATATATATATATACTTCTATTACATAATAATAATATTATCGTATAAAACTGTTTTTAATGGTATAAGATTTATATAAAAAAAAAAATGGCGATGCAAAATTGTGTAAATGAAGTGAAAACAATAACAAAATTTGTTGTTAGATAAAAAAATACTTTTTAGAAAAGAGAGAAAAGGAAGGAAAGGAAGGCGGGGGACAAAACAAAAAAACAAAAAAACACGTAGCACAAAAATCGACAACAATTGAAACTTGAAATTTTGTTGGAATTGATTTTAAATAATTGTCACAATCTTTTTTCTCAAATCTTTATGTTGTACTTATTTTTCTACACCGAAAAAAAAAAACAAAAACTAAACAAACAAATGCGGAAAGAAGCGCCTAAACTGATCCAAATACAAGAAGTTTTTTAAGAGCATTTTCGAAAAATATTATTACAAAAGAAAAAACAAAAAGAAAAAAGAAAAAAAAAATATTTAAAAAAAAGAGTAACCAAACCAAGCCGAACAATTTCAATCTGAACAAAACCTAAAGCCCACGAAATATATATATACATATATATATATATAAACTATATATATATATATATAAAACAAAAGAAAACACAAAAGCATAAACATATTTACATATATTATGAATGTCTAGTCGTATTTTCAGTATTATACAAAACAAGAAAGAAAAAAAAATAATAAAAATCAACAAAAAAATATACGTGAATAAAAACAAATTTTTGAAGAAAAAAACAAAAAGAAAAAAAACCAATTTAAGTGTGTAGCGTGTACAATAAAACAATTAATAAAACAAAAATATGGTAAAGAATTTTTAGAAGCATTTTTAACATAAAATATAAAAAAATATTTGCATAATTATCTTAAAAAACATTTATATATATGTGTACGAGTATATACGTATATAAATATGATATTAAAAAAAGAAAAACAAAAACAAAAAATCTATTAAAAATAAACGAAACTGTGTCTGTTTTAGTGTTAGTTTTTATGTAAGCTACCAATTAAAACAACTAACAAAATTCAATGTGTGTAAAACTATAAAAATCAGAAAAACACATATAGAACATATATATATATATATATATATATGTGAAGGAAGGCCAGAAAACCACTTCGAAAACTCGCGCTGCTGTTATACGTATTTACGATTTAACACAAGTTTATTTTAAAAAAATACAAAATACATTTAATTTCGAAATATATATATAGTATATATATAATGAGTAAAGAGCAAAACTAATGCAATAATTTTTTAGTTATTATTTATTTTCTTTTTCGTTCTTTTTATATATATACTTTTTTTGTAACACTTTTAAAGCAGCAAATGAATCATTTTTATAACTAAAAATAAGTTAATTTTAATTTGTACAATTTTTATTGCTTGCTTTTATTTTCTATGTATATTGTATCAAAAAAAAATAAATCAAAATATTATTATTAACTTTAAACAAATCTACATATTTATGTATATTATCAAAAATATATTTTAAAAAATATCTTGTGTTTGATTTTCATATTGTTGCCGTCGAGGGCGCTCGCGTGGTTCATATCAATGTAATTATAATTAAAAAAAGAAAAAAAAACAAAAATAATAACACAAAAATTATAAAAACCAACAAAAGTTAAAGCTAAATACAAAAAAAAATATATATAGCTATAGTTTATCGATGTAATTAACGTAAAATCAATTGACCTTATTTGCTCAAACAAAGATTAATAAAAAAAAAATTTTACTTGGATAAATCTTTTCAGTTAAACATTCTTTAAAATTGTTTTATTTTTAAAAGCATTTAGTTAAACTTACACAAAACCAAAATTAAACACAATTGCTAATCTAATATATAACAGCAACAACAATTCAAACAATATACATATATTTTATAATTCTAAATGGTATTTGATTCATGTAAAACAAGCAACAAAAAAATGAAAAACAAAAAATTAACAAAAAAAAATTTAGTTTTTATTATAATTCCGTGTCTGTGTGTGTATGTCAGTAATTAAAGTATAAAAAAAAATTTAAAAAAAAAAACAAATAAACACAAAAAATCACAAAAAAATTGAAAAATCAAAACACAAACAAATAAAACACTGAACATAAATCATAATGAAAACTAGCAAAATAAATAAAGTGAAAACATTTGAAAAAAAAATCATTTTAGTCCTTTTAATTTAATAAAATAAAACAAGTATGGAGGCTCTAGTGGAGTAAAGCTCGACTAGGAGATACCCTGGGCAATTCACCTTACGCGTACGATCCTGCTTTGATTCTCATCCGATATCGATGCAAATTTCGTAGATTTTCATTATGGTCGGTTAATCGATATTTATTAAATTATCTGAAAAGTCAGCGTCTATTCAAAGCAGTCTAACTTCTTCTATGGTCTCTTCCTGATATGGTATGGTCTTATATATTAAACGTTGGATTTATTCCTTTTCCTTTTTATTGTGATTGGGTGTTTCGACCAAAAATTAAAGATTTGTACCGCTCTAATTTCAATTCGTTACTATATATATGCTAATTTCCAATTTCTATTAAAAAATCATCTATAGTATATTTAGTGGTACATTTCAACTAAAGTGAAAATAAAAGCTTTGTTCTTTTGTTTTAATATTCAATATTTATTATTATATATGTATATATTTTTGCTTTTCATAATTTTTTTTATAGTATACATATAATAGTTATGTTAAGAAAAAAAAAAAATGGTGCTTAAAACTAATTTAATGTGATATCGTTTTCGTTTTTCATCGAATTTTGGACACACTTGCTGGTTAAATTCAATAATTTGTCAAGTGCATTTTGAGAAATTCGTGTAAAATTAAATAAAATTTGCAATTTTTCTGTTCTTTCATGGAAGTACATAAGTGTGTGTGAGTGTGTATTTTATATATATGTAAATATAGTTAAGGCCATTAAATTACAGTTTTTCGTATCAAGTTTTCATTTTCATGTTGTTTTTTTTTTGTTTTTTCAATTTTTTTCTTTTCTTGTTAAAGCTAAATAGAAAGTTAGAAGAAGAGATGAAAGATAACGTATTTGATATTGCTTAATATCTTGAATAAACTATACGTAAATGTGTATGTATGTGTATGTGTGTGTTTGTGCAACATATTGCTGCGCAAAAGCGTCGGGCTCGAGGGCGTGGGGTGAGGTGGATTTGGGGTGAAGGAAGTCAGGGGCGCAACGGCAATGCGCAGCTCTTGCATCTCTATGCTATAATTATACAACTATATTTTCTTCTTTTTTTTTTAGTTTTATACCAACACCAAGCGATTGCACAAATAACCCGTTGTTGCTTAAAAAACTATGAAAAAAAAATCAAGGATATTATTTTACTGTACGTGTGTGTGTGTGTGTGTGTATGAGAGTGTTTAAACCTAAAACTGATAAACTCTATATATACGTGTCGCGAAAACTATAAATAATCATAATCTTTCAGCATATAAATTCCAAAAAAACAAAAAAAAAAATGCTGTTCACAAACAAAGTAAGACTTTCTTTAAAACAAAACTAAACTATATTTATATGTATATATAAATCTATATATATATATATATATAGAGAGAGAGTATGTAACTATGTATAAA
Source organism: Scaptomyza tumidula (assembly GCA_035044465.1). NCBI lineage: Eukaryota > Metazoa > Arthropoda > Insecta > Diptera > Drosophilidae > Scaptomyza > Scaptomyza tumidula. The sequence goes on along the minus strand of JAWNNW010000931.1, from coordinate 218,176 downwards.
TGTTGAAAACCTAACTAACGATATTGTTGTTGATTGTGTTACTTCTTCAAGTGTTTTCAGTACGAATTGGTGGTTGCCCACAAAAAACTACAAAATAAAATATTAATCTAAATTCCATGTGAGTGTGTGTGTGTGTGTGTGTGTTACCTTATAAATACATAATAATTACAAATGTGCTTGTATGTGTATGTGTTGTGTGTGTGTATGTGTGTACTTTGACTTCATTTATGAACAGCATAATTTTACCATACAAAGTTCGCATAAGTCTTAAATTAATTGATGAATTAGTTACTTGATTTCCTTAGTATATAATTTAATTTAGCTTAAATTTCATTTCGTTTTGTTTTTTTTATGATTATGCCTCTTTACATTTGAATTTTTATTGTTTTTTGTTTTTGTTTTAGCGAATGCTCAAAATGCTATAAAAATAATTACAGTACATGATTAATTCGAACATTAACTTTTCAACTTAAATATTAAAACTTCTTGTTTCTTTTGTTTTTTTGTAAATAAATGCAAAGGTTTTGCAGCTTGTTCATTTAGCTAAAAAAAAAATAAAATGTGAGAGAGGGTGGCAGGGAGGGATGGGTTGGTGGATTAAAGACGCGATTAGTTAAATCGATTATTTATCGATAATTTCATAATTTTTTTATGTTTTGCTTAAAGCAATATTTTTGTTAAGTTTTCTTAACAAACTAATCTTAATCTTTCACGAACTACAAATTGTGTGTTGCGATCCAACTAATTATATATATATATAAGAAAAAATAATAAAAATAAAAAAAAAAAACTTTGACTAAAGCGCATAAAATTAGTTTTGGGCGATTTCCAAGAATATTTACTTAAGTTTCTAAATGTTGTCCTTCAAAATATGCTAAACTTAACGAAAATTCTTTCAAATGATAATCAAATTGTTTTTTTTTTTCGTTTTGTTTTTGTTTTTGTTTGCACAGCAAAGTGTTATTATGGGGCGAGAAAAGGGATTGTTATGAAACTGAAATTCTTGAGCTAAACTAAAAATTAAACATTTTCTTCGCTTTCGCTTACAAAACTACGAGCTTAAACTATTCGAATATATATATATATATATGAATATATTTATATATCTGTATACATATATATATAATGATATATATAATATATATATATGTACAAAACATTAATCTCTCCATTTTCGTGGGGCAGTTTTCATAAAACTTCAGCTTAAAGTTGAATTTGCATACGATTTCGATGTAACCACTTATTCGGTTAGTTGTTGTTGTTCTTGTTGTAGTTATAGTAATATAATCTTAATCTATCCATATATATATTGTATATGCTACTGAACGTTTAGTTTAGTTGAGTTTAGTTTTAGTTAGTTTTTAGTTATGCACCGGCATTGGCAGCTGACCAAGCAAATTGTTGGCAAACTGCGAGTTCGTGAACTTGAAATGTCGCTTATCGTAGAATTTGAGTAGCGCCGGCGAAAATGGATGATTATCCTTTAGATGTAGATAATGGGTTTCCGGTTCGCAGGTGGTATGACCGCACTCCTCACACACATACATCTACGCAATAAAGAAGAAGAAAGATTTAGGAATAATTCGATTTTAATTGAGTCATTTCATTTATGAAACTTACCTTGGCGCGTCTCTCCTTGTACGCATACTGATGCTGAACACTGTGCACCTTCTGGCAATGCGATTCGAGGGAGCAACGCTGCGTAAAACTCTTCTCGCACAGATTGCACTTGTAGGGACGAACGCCCGTATGGGTGCGTGTGTGACGCTTTAGATCGAACGTATCATTGAAGCCCTTGCCGCAGAAGGTGCACAAATAACGCTTGATATCCGAGTGGCACTTCATGTGGCGATTGAGTAAACGTTGCAACGAGAATGTCTTCATGCACACACGGCACACGAACTTATTGTTGGCATCCTCGGCGCCACTGTTGTTGGGGCAAATGGAGTCGCCATGATTGCTGCTGTTGCTGCTGACGCTGCTGCTGCTGTTGTTATTGTTGTTGTGATGATGATGATGGTGGTGGTGGTGATGATTGCGATTGTTGCTGCTACTGCTGCCATTGCTGCTATTGTTAAGCGCATGCTGGCTAAGCGAATGATGCTGTGCCACAGCTGCTTGTTGCAGCTGCGATTGTTGCGGTGAATGTTGTTGCTGTGGCGAGTGTTGCTGCTGTTGCAATGATTGCTGTTGTAGCGATTGCTGTTGTAGCGACTGCTGTTGCAGCGACTGTTGCTGCAAGGACTGATGCTGCTGCTGTTGCTGCTGCTGTTGAGACGACGGGTGGCCATGCTTGAGATCATCGATGCAATCCATGTTGCGTATGCGGTGGTGATGATGGCCCCCATGCGCATTCTCCACAGCCAAAGGATTCTTAATGCCATGGCCTCCATTCACAAACTCCAGTTGCAAATCTGGTGGCAGGCCCAACTAAATAGAATAATAAAAACGGATTAATTAGCTAATTGATTTTCTTTAGATTTACAAAAGTGGGACGAACATATAAAACAACACAACACAACAAAAGAAAAGACAGTTTATAAGAGAAAAACAACAACACAAACTTAACTAAAACTAAATAACTAAATTGCTTAAGATGAAAAGTTTTTTACAAACGAGACACAACACACATTAAGTAAGAAAGGATCGCATTGGTCTAAAGGAGCTGAAAGTTTAGATTACAGATTTTGAAAAAAGTTTTTATTTTAATATGATTTTGCACGGCTTTTGAATGGATTTCTGACAATTGCTCGACAAACAATTTGAATGAATAATGAATGAACAATCTATTAGAAATTTAATTGAAAATATAACAAAGTTAATAAAACTCGTTTGAAATTCTAAAAACTATGTTGAAAACTTAAAGACAACAAACATTTGTGTTCAGATTAATGTAAAAAGTAAGAATGTGTTTCAGAAATTTCCAAATATATCTTCATTTAAAGAGATTTTTTAATTGTTTGGCAAATGGAACAAAGTTCCAGAAGTTAAAAATAGCAATTTGAAATGATTGAAACATTTTAATTATTATTATTATGCAACAGCATTTGCTTAATAAATTCAGAGTTATAATCTGACCTATTTGAAATCACTTAGTTAAAAAATAATAATTTAAATAAGGAATAATGGTATATTCAACTGAAGATCGAAACGATGACAAAACCATAAATATATACAGTCGAACTTCCATATAATTATCGTTTTTTGATTGCACCAAATTGCAACTTAATTCGTTAAATTAAAAGCTTCGTTCTATTGAAGTTCGACTAAATGTTCAATTTAAACATTCAATCTGTAAAACAAAAAAAACCATGCAGAGAAAATATTATAAGGAACATTATAAATCTACAACAAACACTTTTAAGTGGTAATAAATAATAATATAAAATCACATAATTGGACAAAGACACAAAACAAAGTCAAACAATGCTGAAAATGAAAATTCCTTGGAGCCTTGAAGAAAAAGTTTGGATAAGGACAAGACAAAGACGACAAACAGACGGATAGACGATACGATACGGATCCACAAGACTTATACGCATACGGATACGGCCACGACCCCAAATACACACATGAATAGGCTTAGCTCTGTCCTCGCTCACCCGCCGCTGTAGCATTTTACTTTCGTTGAGCACCGAAACGGTTGGCGATGGCGGCAACAGACCCGCTGCCGTTGCAGCCGCTGCAGTTGCCAACGAACGCAAGGTGGTGCGATGCACGTGACGCTTGGCGGGCACCTCAAATGAATGCTTAACGGTTGACACAAATGTCACCATGGTGGAGCCATAGGCAACTGCCTTGGCTCGACCTCCAAGCTTGTTAAGATTGGTGGTGCTGCTGCTGCGGCTGCTTGTAATGTTGTTGCTTGTAATACTATTGTTGCTTATGATATTTGTGCTATTTTCACTGTTAATCAGTGTTATGTTTCGGGTGCTGCAAATGTTGCTATTGCTGTTGCTGTTGCTTATGATATTTGTGTTGTTTTCGCTATTGATAAATGTAAAGTTGCTGGTGCTGCTGCAACAGCTGTTGTTGCAGTTGTTAATGGTGTTGATGCTGTTGTTACCATTCATGTTGTTCGTGTTGTAGTTATTAAGGCTGTTGTTGTTGTTATTGACAACGGAATAATATAGAGGCACTGCATCCACCAGCTCAACTGGTGGCTCACTGCCATTGACTTTGATGGGTTTTAATATCTGTATGGAACTTACGCTTTGAATCAGAGGCTTTGTGTCGAGCAGTGCGGCAGCAGCAACAGCTGCTGTATTGGCATCGAGCAGATTTGAGCTGCTGCTGCTGCTACTTGACATGGGACGTAGAGCAGCAACGGCTGCTGCTGCAGCGGCTGCTGAGACAGCAGCAGCTGTTGTTGGTGACGGCAGCGATAGATTGCTGTTGTCATTGTGATTATTGTGATGTTGCTGCTGTTGCTGCTGCTGATGTTGCTGTTGATGCTGTTGGTGATGCTGATGATGCTGATGCGCATGTTGCTGTGAATGATGCGATTGATGTTGTTGTTGTTGCTGCTGCTGTTGTTGATGCTGTTGTTGAAAATGATGTTGCTGCTGCTGCTGTTGAGCATGATGCTGTTGCTGTTGTGCATACAAATTATGTTGCTGATAGGCATGTTGCTGCTGTTGATGCTGTGAATGATGTTGCTGTTGTTGCTGCTGCTGTTGCTGCAACAATTGCTGCTGTGAGAGCTGCTGATGGTAGCCATTGTTATTGTTGTTGTTGTTGCTGCTAGCATTATTATTGTTATGTTGCTGTTGCATTTGCAACAAATTGCGCGTAGCATGCTGATACGATGGCGGCGGCTGTTGCAAATGTTGCTGCTGCTGTCCATTGACAACAACATGTTGCTGCATATTGTTAACATGTTGCTGAGCGTTATAGCCATTGTTGTTGTTGTTGCTGTTACCATTGCTGTTGTTACCACGCTGCATATTGTTGGTGAGCTGCGTTAGCAAATTCTCATGCAATGCATCCATTTGTACCGCATGCGGCGTCGATGACACCGACACCGACAATGCATCCGAATCGGGTGTCAAAGATGGCGTCGAGACGAGCTCAAAATCATGACGATGATGTGGACTATTGTTGTTCGTTGAGTTGCCATCATCGTCGCCATCGCCGTTGACATCGACACAGCTGCGCTGCAGAAACGAACTGAGATCGACGGCATCCGATAGTTGCTCCAACAGATGATCCGTTTGGGAGCTAAGCATCAGTGTTGCTGTAAATTGTAGGGGATCGACAACGGCACCAACATTGGCACCGTGTGCCACATTCGGACACTGGCCACCGGCTGCTGCTGCTGCTGCACTATTCGCTAGATCCGACATAATGGCATCCTCGTAGAAACCGTTGCTGTTCGCGCCGCTGCCAACGCCGGCAGCGCTGCCAACATTACCCATTGTTGCTTGTATTATATTTTGGGCAAATGTACCAATATCGATCTTGGCCTCATCATACTCAATATCGGGCTCATCCTTGAGTATAATGCCATAAGCTGATGGATTGCCGCCATAGAAGGGATGATGTGTCATATTTGTGGAATGAAATTTGGAATTGGAATTGAGGTCATTATAATTAGAATTGTCCAGACCATTGGCAAAGTTCAAAATGTTATTACCATCGATGCTGTTAACAGCAGCATTGTTACCATTTCCACTACCACCTCCACCACCTCCACTTCCTCCGCCTCCTCCTCCTCCTGATCCACCTCCTGCTCCATTAGAGCCATTATTACAACCGTTATACTGCTGATTGGACATTAGATATGCTGCAGCGTTCTGTATGAGAAACTGTGAATGTGAATTGCTTTGCAACAATTGTTGCACATTGCCCGCTGTGGGCGTGGTCGCCTGAGCGTCAGCACTTTGGCCACTCTTCAAACTCTCATAGAATGGCGGCAAGGCGCCAGTTGGCGGTGAATTTGGTCCGTAGTTGCCGCGACCGTCACGACCGCCACCCATACCGCCTCCGCCTCCTCCGCCGCCGCCGCTACCAAAGCTGCCGGCACCACTGCCGCTGCCGCTGCCCGGTGAACCGGCGCTGCCGCCACCGCTGCCGCTGCTACCGTTACCGTTCTGACCACCGCCGGCGCCGCCGCCGCTGCTGCTGCCACTAAAGCCGTTATTCGTTTGAAAACTCTGCCCAGAGCTACTGCTGCTGCTGCGACCGTGTCCAGCGGCCGCTGCCAAAATGCCAGGCAAACTGCGCACCAAACGCGGATTTAGCTGCAAAACGCGCGCTGCCAAATAGCTGCTGCGTCGACGCGCCTCTCTCACGCTCTCTCGGCGCGCACGCTGCAATCGTAATGCGTTCAGTTCGTTCGTCGTTTGTTCGCTGCTCTCGCTGCTGTCTCGCTTCGGCACGTGATAATCGATGGGCTCCTGTTGCTCGGGTCCCAGTTGCTCAAGATCAAGTGTACGCTGATATAACAGTTCTCGCTCTCGCTGCTGCTGTTGTTGCTGCTGTTGTTGTTGTTGTTGTGGTTCACGCTGTGGCGCACGCTGTATAACACTGCAACGAACGGCGGGAATACGAGGCGGCGGTGGACTGGGTCGCTGGTCAGCAGTTGGCGGTGTGCTGCGCATACGCAGCGACAACGGCTGATCGACGGGCAGCAGAGGCTTCTCGTCAACGATTAGCTTGCAACCGTCTTCAGAGTCGTCGTCGTCGTCACTGACGTCGCTGTCGCTGCTGCTACTTACGCTGCTAATGCTACAGTCGATGTCGACGTCGACGTCAACGTCAACATCGGCGTCAATATCGTTTTTGTTGTTTTTGTTTTTGTTAATGATCCGCTCAAGCGGATATTCTTTGCGCTGTGCCTGCGTCAAGACAACGCCTGCGCCGTAATAACGGGGCTTTGGCGCTTCAAGGCCAACGTCGACGTCAACGTCGCTTTCAGCTGGCGGCGCTGTCGGACTGTATACGTTTTCTTTTGGTATGCTGCTTGTGGCTGATGTTGTTGCTGTTGCTGTTATTGCTGTTTCGTCTTCTTTATCCTCATCTACTATTTCTGCTTGTAACGAATTTTCATTGCAGTCTTTTGTGGCTGTCGCGGGTGGGGTTGGTGTTCTGTTGTTGTTATTGTTGTTGGTGGTGGTGGTAGTAGTGGAGGTTTTAACTGTGGAGCTGCTGCTGCTGTTACTATTGCAGCTCAAACGCTGCAACAACTCTGCTGGCGTTAAGCAGTTATATTTTTCTGCAAAAAAAAAATTAAGAAAAGAAATTAGTTAGTTAAACGCACAGAATTCTACTAAAATACTCAATATGAATGTTTGTATGTATTTATATTTTGTTATATTGACGTTGTTTTCATTGTTTTACATTCGGTTACGTTATGAATTTGCAACGGCAAATATCACGAACACCGCAGAAAAAAAAAGAAGAAACTTTAAAGATCAAAGCGAAAAACGAAGACCGAAGACCGAACTCGACCACTCAAAATATCAAAGACGTGGAACCACGAAAAATATCCCGTGCATTCGCAACGAAGACCTTTTGCTAACTGTAAGCGCATCTCCCTTTTCTTTCAAAGTATTTTGCCCCTTGCTATATTTGATCATTTCTATTAGGAGCTCTTCTTTTTTTGGCTAGTCCTCTTTTCTTGTTCATCGGTCGCATGCATGCATGTGTGTAAGTTCGTTTGAAAAAGAATCGCATAACTGTTAATGCAGTGGTTCGTATATGCAAAACAAACGCACAAGTGATCGGACACACACACACATACATATATAAAATTTGGTAAGCTTGTGATTTTTGCATAAATATCATCACATTTAAAATGCATTCTAAACTAAAGTTTAGATTTACCAATTGTTATTAAATAATTACTCAACATTTTATGCAAATGAGAAACGCAGCAATCAAAACCACTGTTTGTTAAAATAAGCTGGGCCTGCAAGTGTGTGTGTGTTTCTCTCTATATATGTACATCTCTTTCTTGCAGGTATTAAGTGGTATGATAAAATGACAGAAGAAAAGGCAAATATTTATTTTATTTTATTTGCTCAAATCAATTTTGTGATCGGTTTTTAAGTTGTGCTGTGAGTTCAAAAACGAATAACATATGGCAGTCCGCCCATTGCACATTGCACATTGCATTAAACAAGTGTTAAAAGATGTTATTAAATGCAATTGCAAAATTACAAAAGAAGAAGAAGAAGAAGCAAGTACAAGTGCGAGGTGTCGTTTTGCAGTCGTCAGCGGCGTCAAAACGGGCAAAGACAAGGTTGGTAAACACAACAACACAATAACAAAAAACTTGTCTTGGCTATAAATCAAATTAAATCAAGTGCAATAAATAATAGCATTTACAAAAACAACAAAAACATGCAGCACCTTTCCACACTGCAATGGCAAAAAAGCTGCTGCTTTGCTGTTATTACGCCAGGTCTGTAAAATACATACATACACACATACATGCATATGGGTGGATGTGTATGTATTACGCTCATGCGATCAAGATCAAGGCTTTTTACAATTGCTTTGTGTGTACACGTTTGCTGTAATACTGCAGCGTTTGTCAATGAACATGCTTGTATGCGTGGGCGTTATTATGGTTGAGCCCTTCAAAAAAAAAAAATACACACATCCATCTACAGAGACATACTTCATATGTACATGTGCATACAAATTATTATTTTTTTTTTAATTGCATGCGAAGCGCGCAGTAATTATAATTACATATGGTAACACTGGTGTGCGTACGTGTGTGTGTGTGTGTGTGTGTGTATCACTTCAAATGCTTAACACGCACACAATTGCGTTCGCACTGCCTGTTGGTCATGGTCGCCAGCACTGACAGTCGGCAGCGCAGTTTGCTGCGCAGCTAGTAAATTCTAACTGTCGCATGGCACTTAACAGCGCTCGCCTGTTCGCCAGTGTTAACAGCATAGCCTTGGGCTCGCGCGCAACCATTTAACATTTGTTAAATTCGTTTTGCACTCGCCGCCCCCTTCTACCCTCAATTATTTAGCATAATTGATTATATTGGCACATTTCGTTATGTTTATACATATGTACATACATAGATTTGTATGTATTTAATTTGGTTTTAATTCATTAAATTCGTATGCCAAGTGCAGCTGTCAAGCGATTTCGATTTAAATTGACTGTTAAATGTTGGCTTAGCCATTTATTTATTAATGGGCTAATAGGAGACGCCCGTAAGCGAATTCCACATGCCACGCCCATCATCCCACTAACAAGAATGTTTGTATTGCATATTTATGTACATACAGACATATTTCGCTTATGGCGCTCTACAAACTCAACGTTTCTGTTAACCGAAAACTGTTCTACACCATACACCTGTTCGTACATACGTACATACATACACACATATCCAAATTTAGCATGATCAACTGCATAACGAGCTGTTAAATGGCTTTTGCCTTTCAGATAAGTTGTAATCGGTGTAATTTATTTTATTGTGTTAAGGTCAAGGCAATTGTAAAATGCTTTATAATTACACACATACACATGTATGTATGTATGTATGTACATAATGAAATGCGAAAAGGTTGTGAATGTGTTTTTTTTTTGATAGTGTTTGTTTGTAATGAGGAAATGAATTCCAAATGTCAACAATAACAGAAAGTAGAACTTAACCAGGCGGCGACATTGAATACGCATATGTATGTACGTACATATGTATGTATGCTCATCTTAACAGCTCACTGTTAACTGATCTCTCTCTCTCTCTATGTCTGTCTGTTCGTCTATCGATCTGACAAGTTCAATGCACGTTAAATCCTTTACATGAAATAATTAACATGCGTTTAGTTGTTGTTTTTGTTTTTTTTTCTGCGGTCGCTCAACGTGTGCATGAACTTTATAGATATTCGCGTTATTTTTTTTACGCTCTTCCCTTTTTGTCTAGCGCAATATGCGTCTTAACAAAATATACATATTTACATACATATATGTATGTATGTATGTATATATGCTTGCGTGCACATACATACACACATAGCGATAAAACAAAATCAAAGCAAATACAGCAAAAGTTTTGTTATTTGTGTATGTGTGTGTGTGTGCGCGTATGTTAATGTGCATAACAAAGCGACGTAGTTGTTGCCTAGAATTTGTAATACTTTTTTGCGCCTTCTTTTGTTTCTTTTTATTTTTTGTGTACAGTTTTTTTTTTGTGCTTTGTGTAGTGTGGGGTATTATAGACATTGTCAACTGTGTTGCAAACATTTTTTTTTGCAGTTTGCTTTATATGTACAATCATATTTTTCTTTGCATTGCCAGTCGCAGATCTGTTAACATAACAGGGAATCTAATTAGAGCATTAGGTGCGTTTACATTACTGTTAACTTAAGCGTCGAAGCTTAAGCTGCTGTTGGAAGTGTATAACAGCTGTATATGTTAAGAAAAAAGACGATACTATTCTGTTTGGTTATTTATTTATTTATTTATTTTTTGTTATGTGCCGCTTCATTCCAAACCCATGCGGGTGTTGTATGTGTGTGTGTGTGTGTACACATTGCCACTTATAGGTTTACACAATGTGAAAAATGGGAATTTTTTCACTTTAGAGCTATATGGTCACCCTGGTTGTTGTTTGTTATTTTTTTTATTATTTTTTATAAGTAATTCAGTCAATTATATCTTAAACCTATTAAACATTACTTAAAAAACATTAACATTAACAAAGAACAATTAAAAATACTAACAAAGGCCATAAATTCAACTGCCACGAAAAGGTTTACACACCTACGTTTTTGGTGCATTTTCGTTGTGGAATTCATATGTACAGTTACTTTTAATTAAATTAAAAATGCGCAGATCTATAAAAGTCCAAATTTTTTTGGCCAGATCGCTTGCCAATGAAATGAAGAATGTTTGTGGAATCACAATATCTCGCGAATGTGGCCTATATCCATTTTAAGTACCTACCCTTAATCTCGAGCTGTACAATCGGTGTAATAGTATTGGTTTTCAAGCGCTGGTGCCGTTTTTTTTTTGGGTAGGTACTTAAAAATTTTGAAGGCCACATTCGCGAGATTTTGTGATTCCACAAACATTCTTCATTTCATTGGCAAGCGATCTGGCCAAAAAAATTTGGACTTTTATAGATCTGCGCATTTTTAATTTAATTAAAAGTAACTGTACATATGAATTCCACAACGAAAATGCACCAAAAACGTAGGTGTGTAAACCTTTTCGTGGCAGTTGAATTTATGGCCTTTGTTAGTATTTTTAATTGTTCTTTGTTAATGTTAATGTTTTTTAAGTAATGTTTAATAGGTTTAAGATATAATTGACTGAATTACTTATAAAAAATAATAAAAAAAATAACAAACAACAACCAGGGTGACCATATAGCTCTAAAGTGAAAAAATTCCCATTTTTCACATTGTGTAAACCTATAAGTGGCAATGTGTATGTGTTTTTTTTATTTACGTGACGCCCACCGCAAACAGCTGGGTAGCAACCCCATAGTACCCCCTCACCTTGTACAACCGCTGTAAACTAATACAGAAATAACATTTATACGACGTAGGTGTGTGTGTGTGTTTGGATGATCTTTTTTTGTAAGCTGATGCTTTTGTTACTGTTATTGTTCTTGTTGTTGTTGCGAAGGCAAATTCCAAACGCATTCTGTAGCTATCATACACACACATACATACATACGTACATGTACTTGTGGTATTCTGATCATGTTCATGCGACGATGACAACACTGCTTCTTCTTATGTATGTATGCGTTCTTTGTGTTTCATTGCAAATTCTTAACACGTCTTCTAAGCGGCTCTGCCCATATATACATACATACATACATATATGTAGGTAAACTTATATACAAACAACATAAAAAGAGCTTCAAGGGTCGAGCATTTTGTTTGCACCCACAAAATGGGTTAACAGCGTCTTAACAGAATCGCAAAAAAAAACACTTTGATTTATTTGGTTTTGGTCTGTTAAACGTTTTAAATGATTACCCAAGATTGATATGTTTTGAGTTCCTTTTGCAGCAACTTTTAATCACTTTCAATTCGGTTGAACTCATGAAATAATTGTCGCTTTTATTTGTACATAACCTAAAAAAAAACAATGGCTTAGGTCTTTGTGTGACATCTTGGCAACATTTGTCCCTGACCCCAAAGGCATCGAGTTGTAACATATAAAAATGTTGACATCTCAACCCAAAGGCAACACCTTTAACACACCCAACATTCAACATTCAACATGCAACAAACAACATTCAACTCCACCCAAAAATAACACAAAACAACAACAAAAAGTCACCCACTTGTCCAGTTATTTAATAGAGCATGAAAAGCATGCAACGTTGACAGCTGACGTGAAGTAGTTAGGTAGGCTGGAAGGAGCGGGGGTAGGGGTAAGGGGGGGTGCGGTAAAAGAGTGTCAGCGATTAGCCGACAGCTAATCAATTTCCATCCTTCCTTCGTTCCTACCTTCCATTTTTTTTTATTCTTGCTGAATGACAAGTGCATTTTTTCAAATGTGCAAAAAAAAACCCCAAAAAAAAGAAGTTTTATTTTTTTTTTGTATGTTTCCACCTTTTGGTTGTGGCAGATGCCACCGACCCTTGTCAAAGACTGGGCGCATGATTTGCCAAAAACAGAACCTAGAATCCCAAACCGAACCGAACCGCGAACCGCATCTGTGGCTTCTTCCTGTTTGTTGTGCTGCCAAATTGATGAATGCATCCGTTTGATTCGGGAAAAGGAAGTTTGCCTAACAGGTGCTTTTTTCTTTGTCGTATATATATATATATATATATATAATTTTGTTTCCTTTCCTTCCTGACCAAATGACCTAATGCGAAGGCGATTGGAAGGATCCTTTCTTGGTTTAGCTGCTTCCTCTTCATCTTCGTGGTGTGGCAAAAGCTTAAACAGCGCCCCTACAATTTTCTTTGTCTTTTTGTTGTTGGCCATTTAGCAATTCTAATGCCCATGCCACCACTCAGCGATCCTTTTGGCGTGTCTTCTTCGTTCTTAACCCTTTTTACCTTAAGCTCCCGCTGTCTTCGGTTTCGGTTTTGGGTTCGGTTTCGGTTTCTAAACTGCTTCAGGGGGCAGTCTATAAATTTATTGCCTAAGCGATCAAGACTTTTAAATGAATTTGTCTCTAACGCCCCAGCTTAAAGTTTTTTTTTTCTATACTCTTTTTGTTTTTGGGGTATATGGGTATACCCATTAAAAACGGATAAAAGGGAAGGAAATATATTCAACATCATATATATATGTTTGTATATGATCCTGATTGGTATTAAAGAGCCGAGTCGTTTATTTTTTTGGTACATCGATAATAATCGATGATATCGATAACAATTAAAACCTCAACTTTTGTGTAGCAAACCCGAATATGATATTGCTCAATTGGGAAAACTTTTGCTCCGACTTAGGGTATCTTCTCAACAATCGATAATTATCGATGATATCGATAACAATAAAAACCTCAACTTTTCTGTAGCAAACCCGAATATTATATTGCTTATTTGGAAACACTTTTGTTCCGACTTCTCAACAATCGATAATTATCGTTGATATCGATAACAATAAAAACCTCAACCTTTCTGTGACAAACCCGAATATTATATTGCTTATTTGGAAAAACTTTTGTTCCGATTTAGGGTATCTTCTATTCGTGTTGTTCCTACATGTTTTTGTCAGGGATTTGGTTTTGTTCGATGTTTGGGGTTCAAGTTTCTTTTTAGGGGCAGCTGTTGATAGTTCGATTTCTAAGTCCCAAAGGGTTCGATCCCAAGGTCTTTATTAGTCTCAACACACACACACACACACACACATACACTCTCACACGCACATTTGTTGATCTTCTCAGGTTTCAGGGCGCAAAACTTTAAAATGCATTAAGTGCCATGCAATTAAGTTTATCGATGCGCTCAAATCAACCAACAGTCAAATTTAATCTTGTTTTTTTTGTGTTTTTTGTTTCTTTGTCTTGTGATGCTTCTGATCTTTTTTTCATCTTGGTGTTCATTTTGGGTAGGTTTATAAATTATACATTATAAATGCTCGACGCGTTACTTTTTGGCAACTTCTTTATAATTTTTTTGTGGTGGCCGGCAATTTGTTTCTTTTTTGATTGTTGTTGCCGCCTTGACTAAAAACGTTAATAAACAACACCCCTATATACATATGTATGTGTAGATGTCTTTATATTAAGGCTGATAGTTCGATTTAAGCAAGTTCTTACTTTCTTTTAAGTATTATCTAAAGATTTCTAACAAAAAAGTTGATAACAAAAAAAAAAGATTATTAACTACGCATACTATATGTTTTATGTATGTATATAGTATATATAGTTTTTATTATTACATCTTTTGCTCCTTGGCCCATTCGGAACGTTTCAAGTTCGTTGCCTAAGTCTTTTGTGATTCAACGCAACAAAAACGCAAAAACCAAAAACGCAAAAACAAAAACGAAAGATTTAATACAACGTTTAACTTAACATTAACCCAGTAATTCCAAATTGAATGACACAGCACAGCCTTGCAGCCAACCCCAACACATATGTCAATACCACACCCCGCAAGCCCCCCCCCCTCCATCTCCTTAGGTGTATACGTTTACACAGACAGAGCCTACACACAGAAAAACTGTTAACTGTTTTGCAGCGCAGATTGACGACGCTTTTTCAAGGTCAAAATTGCAGTTTAAATACTCGTATGTGTACGTACACACACATACATACATACATACACGTGTGTGTAGTTGTGTTGTTGTCGACAGCATCCAAATGCCATTGCTTGATAGATCAAAAAGACTGCAGATGTTTGTTGGCTTGACACTGAGAAGACCTTTGTATGTGTAAGTGTGTGAATGTGTGTGTGTGTGTTTGTGTTCTAAAGATTGAAGAATCAAGATTTCGAGATTGTTGTTGTTTGTTGCTTGTTGTTGTTGTTTGTTCTAAGGCCTCAGCTGCTGCTGTTATTGCCGTCAGCTTTCAAGCTCAAAGCGCGTCTTAAATTGCAAACCACATGCTTGACAACAACAACAACAACAACAACTATAACAACAACAACATGTGCTACGTTTTGTGCAGCTGCTAATTACAGTTGCTTGCTATTTTATTTATTTATTTTTTTTTTATATTGTATTTGTTGTTTTCATTTGCCGCGCTGTATTCTATTCGAGCAATGTGCTTCAATTTGTTTGTTTGTTTGGCTCTTTTTTCTATACATACATATATGCATATATGTATGTATAAAGTATACGATGTGTGTTGTTGTTCTGTTCTTTGCGGTGTTAATGTCAATGTTAACCTTGCTCTGTTTCATTTCGCCTCGTTAACTCGTTTACAATGTTTTAATAAGTGGCCAGGCTTTTAATTTAACTAACGATTAAGTTGTTGGTTTTGTTTTTGTTCATTGTTTTCACTGTTCGCTGTTTTTGTCTGTCTTTACATGTACATACCCTATATAATGTTATATGTAGTTTAAAACTACTGCTCTCTGTTAATAACATAGTTAATTGTATTGGTTTTACTATGTAAAGTCGTTGCCAACATGAGCTTAAGGACTCAACTGTTATGCCTAACAGCTGTTAAGCGCGAAGGTTAGTGTAGAATGTCAAGCGACCTCAAACGAAACGTTAAAGCGTTTGCTCATCTATCTGTGTGTTTGTGAGTGTGTGTGCTAAAGGCTTTCGCAATTGTTTATACATTTCCGTTAAGCACGTTGCACAAACAATGAGGCACACACAACAGCAATAGCAACTAGCCGCAAACACACACACACACACAACAAGCAAATGAGTTTGTCAACATATATATATATTTCTAATTCGAAACGCTTTAAACTGACCAATACTAACGTGTGTATGTGTGTGTGTGTGGCGACGCTTTTAGAATGAATATATTATATGCGTTGACCTAAATTTTATGTCTGTTTGCTGTTTACCATTTAGTTGCAACAACAATAACAATAACTATTGCAATACATACACATGTACACATGTGTGTGTGTGTGTATGTGTGTGTGTTTGTGTGTAAGTGTAAGTGTGTTAGTTGCACAGCAAGAAGCATGCTAAATAGCTACTAAAACACAATTGCAACTGCAAGCAAACAATGAGACGCAACTCATTGACTGAACGATCGACTGATTGATATATACAAAACTATATATATATATATATATATATATATGGTCTGTGCTAATTGTTACAGCGAATATATATTCACACTGACGTCTATAAGGCTTACAAGTCTATATCCCATTGACATATCTGTTTGTATGTAGACGAAAGTGTATAAGAAATCCGGCAAAAGTATTCGATATTTGTTTTTCCTTATAAAACAATCTTCAGATCTGTTTGGTTTTTACAATATTATTTCTATAACCTAAGAACCTTTAAAAATCATCAATGTGCATTTTAAAGATTCCAGCTGCATTCCTCATGATCCTGCTTCGGACAATGATTTATATTTGATTCATTATCTTATTAATTCGGCTCTAAAACTAGCCCAATTACTACCGATGCTGCGTTAACATGAGCTTAAGACGTTAACAGAGCAACTTAACATTGCTTTAGCATACAAATACTAAAGAATGCATCATCATGAAGTATCAGGCTTTTAAACATTTAACTAGCTAACACTTTCTTTTCTTTATTAAAACATTTATTAATATACTTTAACGTTTAACTTTTAGTTGATAACGAAAAAAAAGTTTTCTTTTTTTAACATAAGAATCAGTTTCTTGAAAAATAAATTGCAGTTGCATATGCAGTTTGTGTGTTCATTGAAATGTTTTGTTTGTTAAACCGCCCTCGTTTTAACATACATGTGTGTGTGTGTGTGTATGCACAACAATTGAACAATTGCACATACAACAAGTCCATTGGCTTTTATACCCCACAAGTCATAGAACTGAACTATCGTTTCGTTTCGTTTCGTTTCGTTTCGTGAATGTCTCATTAACATTTACAACGTGCCCCACACACAGCCTCCTCCTCCTCCAGCCAACTTCTTTACCACACCTCCTCCTCCTCCTGCTCAACTATTGTTTTTGTGTGTGTGTGTGTGTGTTGTTTTTTAGCGGCAACAAATCATTTAACGCAATTGCGTTAAAACTTTGCCCATTTCAAACAAAAGTTTTGCGTTTTTGGGGCGTTGTTGTTGTATTTGTAATTTATTTGCTTTGTGGATTTTCGCGTCTTTGTTAAACAGCTTGTTGCACTTTTTTTTTTTGTTAACAACGCGTCGGCCTCGATCTCTTTTCTAGTCAAACATTTGCTGTTGTTGTTGATGCGCTGTTAACTGAAAAGCTGTCAACTCGACCTGACTCAATTTTCTCATCGAGAACTGAAACTGAAAGCTGTATACACTTGTATAATATTTGTTATTGTTGTTGTTGTAAGTATTGAATAATAAACATTCGTGGAAGGTGGAAAGGGGGGGGTTAGGGAGGGGGGGCATAGAAATTGAAATAACTTTCAAGTGAGTAACTTTCAAGCAATAAATACAGCATTGAGTTCTTTGTTTTTTTTCAAAGTGATTCTCAGAATCAAATAGCGTATTCGAATTACAGTACACAAACACACACACGCACACATACACACACACATGAGTAAGTGAGTTACAGTTTAGTTAAATAATATATGTGCATATAGCTTGAATCATTTTTAGCTTGAATTGCAATAAAACATTCCTAACTGTATTTATTTGTCTATTGAATTTAAAACAAAACAAAAACACAAATAAATAGGTTAACAGGGTATAATCAAGCTGTGCGTTTTATATATACGTACGATCTATATGTATCTATATGTATTTGCAACAGAATTATATGGCTTAGGCAGAAGGCAGTATCTTAGAGTATGCTCGATAAAGAGCAAGATACTCAGAATTTGGTTTCAGTTTCCAGTTACATCGATAAGTCTGTAAATTTTCGATAAATATAGCACATATCGATAGCAATTTATAAATCAATAAAAATGTACTTTTACATAGTGATCGATTGATAACCGATAACAAATCGATTGCTAATTAATATTAAATATCGATAAACAAATCAAAGAAGCACATTCAGCTAACATCGCATATCGATAAACAACCCAGTTATATTATCGATAAATTATCGATTGTTTAGTAGCATTAATCGATTAATCGATATATTTGGAAAATTGTATTAAAATAAGCAATATGTCAACCGATTAACATTTATAATCAATATCGACAGCTACCCAGACTTAAAGGTAAATCGATAAATAATTTTATCGATACGTCGATACTTAGCTGCGCAATAAGCATAGGTGAAACACATATATAAATTAATAATTGAAATTTGCCACATAAATATATCGATTACCGATAACAAAAAACAGTTGTATGAGATGGGAGGCGGCGGCGGGTCTCACTCAATTGTTTAAAGGGCAAGATTGCGTGCTCGATTCAATGATGATGCACTTGCCTAATTGATTATCAGGTTTTGTTTTAACGATTTTTGTTGTTTTTGTTTTCAGTTTTCAGTTTGAGTGTTCAAAGCTGTTTGAGTTTGAGTTGAAGTTGGTTGAAATGAAAACCGCATCTGGTTGACCTTCCCAACCGTTACAGGCAATCATGATGATGATGATGTTGATGATGATAATGATGATGTTGATTACAGCATCAGCCTTTAAGCCATATACATACATGTGTCAATACGCGCACACATACAAAAATTAGCAGAACATAATTATGATCATAATGATGATGAGCAACGCTTCGTTTCATTTTAAATACGATGTTGCCATATATAGATATATATATATATACATATATTGCTACACGGACGACAATTTGCAGTCGTTGTTGTTTTTGTTGTTTTAACTGTAAACATGTGAAATGATGCAGGCGACCCTTTTTGTTTTTGTTGTTGCTGTCGTTGTTGCTGTTGTGCGATCTACCTACCAGTTGTGACCCACATTTAAACAGCAACAACAACGTTCGACGAAATCAATGGAAAACAAGTTAAGCATCCCAACAACAACAACAGCAACAGCAACAACGACAACAACGATCAGCTACAAATTTAGTATTAAGTAAAAACTCCCACTTACAACATTATGCATGCAAATGAAGCTACGCTTTTGCCCATAGCTCTACATATATCTCTCTCTTTCTCTCTCTCTCTCTCTGTCACTGTCTCGGTCACCTCACACCTCTTTCTTTTGTTGCTGTATTTTGTTACAAATATGAAATTATGCGTGAAAATTGTTATTGCTTCTTCTGTTGTTGTTGTTGTTGTTGCAGTTAGGGTTTCAGCTTTTTTTTTGTTTTATTTTTATTTAATTTTATTTTTTATCAGCTTCCAAATGAAATGAGCCAAAACCGCAACAAAACTTGTCGCCGTCTTTTGTTATTGTTGTAGATGCTGTTTATGTTGCTGTTGTTGTTGTTTTTGTTTATTTATGACGTAACTTTTGCTGCGGCTGCTGTGATTACGGGCCGCTGTTAATACAGTTAAAGCGGCGCCTAACCTTGAAAACCGGTAGATTTTTTTTTTTTCTTTACTTTACTCAATTTCATGTGTGTTGCGACGACTGCTGCCACTGTATGTGTATGTGTGTTGTTGTTGTTGTTGGTTTTGTGCTTGCCTCTCCATAAGGCTTATAGCAAAACCAAAACATCTCGAAATGTTCGATATTGTTACAATACTTTTCATTATATATATTTTATTTAAGAGATTTCTTTTGTTTTCAATTTGTATTTCGTAGTTTTTTTTTTATATATTTTTGTTGCATTTATTTATTTAATTTTCAATTTCCGTTGTTTATTTTTGGTTTTTTTGTGCAAATTTCTTTTGCTGTCCAACAAAAGACTTAGGCAACGAACTTGATATTGATATTGAAATTGCCTGACATTGCCAACACACACACACACACATACGAGTTGCTCTCTTTGATTGAGGTGTGGCCAATAACAACACACACGAACACACACAGACACATCCAAAGTTGACGGAAACTCCAATTGGGCAATTCCATAACGTTCAAAAGATTTGTACACTAAATTAGCAACAATTTGGCTTAAATGTTTTTCAAATGTTTGCTTTTCTCTGCTCATTGCAAAAGATGTTTCATAGATAACGCTTAATCAGCCACAAATATATATCTATACACACATATATATATATATAATATAGATATATATAACTTATTAAAACTTGGGAACTTTTCGCGCTAGAAACGAATAAGTATTTGTGAATTACTTTTCTTTTGATAGGGTATTTGAGCAGTCGCACATGCCTCACTCGACCTCTACACTCTACACTCTCACTCATCGAATTTTAATGGATGACACATCGTGCGCCATATTATTGAAAACTGCCGTTTTATGCAAATCTCTCGCGAAATACACAACAACAAAAACAAATCCGAAACGCACGAATTTCATATACGAAAAAATTTCAAAAAAACTCATAGGTCAAATATTGACCAATTCATTGGTGAGATGTGCAAAATTGCACAATACCCTCGAAATGAAATGAAACCAAACGAAACGAAACAAAACTAAACGAAACAAAGCTTAAAGCAAATTTGAGTCCGGAAAAAAAATTAATTATTGCATTTCGTTGACTTTTTGAATGCCAATAAAAAATAAAAGAGAAGAAGTAGAAAAGATGCTTTTGTATGCAATGCGGCCCTAATGATATGTCAACCCTCCCTCCCCCCCTCCCATCTCACTTGTTAAACGCTCGTATAACAGTTGCACATTGAGCAGTATTAAGGCGTAGGCATCTGCAGAGATTTGTATTTGTTGTTGTTGCTGTTGTCAGTTGTCAAGTGCATAACCAGTTCAGATTGCATTGTGTGTGAAAGAGAGAGAGAGAGAGCGGGAGAGCGGGTAGAAGGGGTAGCTATTAGCGGTTCAGCTTTGACTCAACACAATGTTACTACAAATTGTCAATCTTTAAGTTAGTCGGCCAGAGAACGAGCGAGAGAGAGAGAGGAAGAGAGAGGGAGAGTTGCCGGGGCGCATTCATGCATTCAATTCATTCATTCATTCATTCATTTAGTCCGTCAGTCACCAAGTCAACCCTGACCTGAAAAATAATATATATATATATACATACATATGTGCATGATACTACTGTGTGTGCACTTGTCTCTCTATCTGTGTGTGTGTGTGTGTGTGTGTAGGTGCATGCAACTGCTTTTATAGCTTCGTAGCTGTTTAATCTACGTATGTGTGTGTGTGATTATTGATATTGTCATTAATTTGTTGCATTAGCTGTTGTTGCCATCGGATCATCTGTTATACAAAATTGTTGTTGTTGTCGAACAATGTTGCACGACAATTTCTGGAGAAACACAATGAACCAAAACGTTTAGATTTTTCGATATTCGATTAAATCGCAAATTGTTAATTTTTAGATCTTTAATGTTATACGAATTTATTTTATTCTTATTAATTACGGTTTTTTTTTTATGAAAAGATATAAAATTATAATTACTAAGATTTTTTTAAAGTTTCTTACAGTTTTTAAAGTAATCTCGAAGCACGTTAAAAATGAATTCAATTTACTTCAAAGAAAATTATTTTGGTTAATCATCAACGTGGTTGTTCCAGGAATAAAAATGTTCAGATCTATAAATATCTTGCCTTGAGTCTGAGATCGAAAATCTTCCCAGCTATTAGTTGTTTTCAATGGGAATTGCACTTGACATTGACATTAGTTGGAGCGGAAACTGTTTAGCATACAACAGCAATAAATCATGTTTGAAACGAGCCCATTATTTGTTTAATCAATAGCTAAATGCACTTAATAGTTATTTAAACAATGCAATACTGACAAACACATAAATATATATATATATATATATATCGTTCAACTTGCATTGCAATACTATTCGCATACTTGAATTGAAAACTTTGTAGTTAAACATAAACTAAACGAAAACGAAACTACAGTTTTTAAGTTTTAGATTTTTGCAATTGTTATGTATAAGAAACCAACAACAATCTAAAAGATTAATATATCTATCTATCTATCATTATCTTTAACAACTAAAGAAGTGTACAAACTATTTAATTCCTATTGTCTTTTTCATATTTTTTTTAATAAAGTGTGGCTAAATATAATAACTTTTGAAGGGGTCTGAAAACTGAAAAACTGATAATTTATTTGATTTTTGATTTGCATCTTGGATGATTGTTTTAATAAAAAAATATATATTTATAAAAGCAAATTATTTCATTCTTTTTACCTCTCTCTTTCATTTTTACGCTCTCTGTTTCTCTCTTTCTCATCATTTTTTTTGGATCATTTCGTATGTATATATAAATAAAACAAAGAATCAACAATCGAAATTGAAATTCTGAAGCATTCAAAAAGTATGCGAAACTCGTTCTTCTTTGAGCGTTAAACAAAACAACAGTTAACTTTTAACATTAACAAAAAAGGAAACAAGTTCTATTGTTGTTGCTCTTAAACGTGTTTCAATCGCCAAAAAAAAAAACATTAATGTGACAGAAAGACAGACTGAGAGAAAGAGAGAGAGAGAGAGAATTTTATAAAATCCATATTTAACAAAAATAAAATGCAATAATTTTGTATTTTATCGCAGTGCTCTAACCCAAAACGAGTTTTCATCATATTATTAATAATATTAGTAATACAACAATAACAATAACAAGAACAAAGTAACTGAAATCCAAAATATACAGTAAACAATTTACAAGTTATTGACACTGAACTGAACTGAACACACACACACGAAAGCCAAAAACGCAAAACCAGAAATTCACCAAAAATAATCACAAAAAACCAAAAAAAAAGAGATTGTATTCAATGTTGTGAATGCGACAAAATGTGAAATATTTCTTATGTACTGAAGTTTACCTAGACTAAGATAGTTATTTTCTTAAGCGAAAACAAGTATTATGAAAACATGATTAAAAGCAAAAGTCAGATTCAATTCAATTCAGATTGTTCGCACTTATTGTAAGGCAAACAAAAATCAAAACTCAAAGTGAGAAGAATTTTGATCAAACATCGAACTAAACAAACTTAAACTTAAGGGTATGCCAAGTATATGGGACACTTATCGAACCTAGATCATGTGCCTGAGTTCGATTTTCCATATAAAAATTACGTTTTCATAAAAAGCTTTGATAAAATTCTCATAAATTAGAGAAAATACAAAAAAAAAAACTATAATAGAAGAATATAAGTTAGGTAAATAAAAATCCTCATAAATAAGGGAAAACTAAAAAAAAAAAATTAAAAACTTTAATCAAATTCCAATAAGAATTAACCAAATAATATTTCGTACAGCAAAGTTTAAGGTTAAAAAAACAGTTAAGCTAAAATTGGTAACATCAACTCCTTAACAATATATGTAAAAACAAAGTGTTCGAACAAATTGCAGATAAATAATATATATATGTTATATTATCATGTATCTTATAATCAAATGTTCCTTCTTCTCAGCGTGCTAGCTACTGTTTTTCTTATTGCTTTTAGCGCTTTTGACTAGGCAAATGTTTGGGCAATTGTTAATTCAATTAAAAAAAGACTGCTGCAAGCTGAAACGGAGAGAGAAGAAGCAGCGCATTGGGAATAAACAGAATAAGTAGTGGAAGATGAGAGAAGAAGAACAAGAAGTTTTTGTTGTTGTTGTTGGCACAAGAAATGCATTTTCATGCTAAAACTGAAAGATGACTTTGGGGAGACAAAGGCCGTGGACAGGGGCACACACACACACAAACACACACACACACAAACAGGCAGACAGCTTGTACGCAGCGTACACAGGGCTGGGCCAAAGACAACAGAAAGAAACACATAAAAAAAATAAAAGGGAGAGAGAGGAGAGAATCGTGAGTCTCGTTCGAGTGAGTCTCCAGAGGCGAGGCCCCTGGTCAGGTATTTCTTCGTCAGCTCCAAACAACGAAGCAACTGCCTTGCTGCGTCGTCATCGCATACCAAATACACACAGCGAGAAATAAGAGTGAAAGAGCGAAAGAGAGAGAGCGAGAGAGAGCGAACAGAGCAAGCTAGAAGAAAAATAAAACTCGCTTCCTTTATTATTATTCTTTATTTATTTTTTTATTTTATTTTTGTTCTTTTCAAATACACACACACACACACAAACACACACACACACTGATATAAAGTGTATTTTTATAATTTTATTTTTTTTTTTTGCGCGGAACGCAGTCGAGCGCAGCACTTGAGACCAGTTTCTCAGCTCTGCATGTGTGTGTGTGTGTGTGTTGATTCACTGCACAAATAAATCTCAGCTTTGAATTTTATCAGGATTCTTGCCCTTTTTTTTTGGTTCTTCTTTGCTTCGTTCGTTTGCTTCTGATTGTCAAATCTTTGTTGTTATTTTGTTTTCTTCGCTGCTTTTTTTGTGTGGTTCTCGATTCCTTATTTTTTGTCTGTTTGATTTTTCGTGCGACAGAGACAGAGATAGGGTTATCGCAAGTGCGAGCGGCTGAGCGAGAGAGAGATTGAGGGTGCGAAAAGGGAAGGGGGAGTAGTCGACAGGAGAGTGGCGGGCGAGTCAGCCCTTAAACAGGTAGAAAAACTCAGCATTGTTTATCAGTTAGAGGCCAGGTTAGAGGCCAGGCAGGCAGACAGCAGGTAAAAACAAAAAAAATAACAACTAATGCCAGACACAGGCGCAGTGCAGAGAGAGAGAGAGAGGGAAGAAAATCAAATGACTTAGGCAACGAACTTGCCAAAGGAATATTCAACAGGATCGAAAACAATTCAAATTGCATGCCAACTAAACGAAACCTATTGGATATATATTTTTGATTACACAACAAAAGAAACCTCTCATTAATGATCATATAAAAAGTGTTTGAATATTTCTCGAAATTAATCTAAAATATATAAAAATAGAATAATTTTTTTTACACATTTTAGTTGAAACAAAAAACATATTTCAATAGGAAATGAGTAGAGGTTTTTTTGTTGCAAAGTGAGTTTGTGGAAGTTGCAAGCAAAAAGGTAATATAGTATATATAATGTTGTTATCTCTTTAAGCAGCAGACATTTGTTTAAATTCGACATAAAATATAAAGATGAGGGTTAGAGCGGGTAATGTTTGAGGGCGGCGCGAAGTTGTTTGGGGTGGGGGGGTTGTGCGTCAAAGGGCCAAAGGGCAAGTGGAAGTTTTAGCGGAACCTTTCGCTAACTTCCGGCCGCGTGTTGTGTGTTGCAACATCTGCGTGTTGTGTCTTTGTGCGTCACAATTTTGCGAACGAATTGAACTCGAAAAAGTTTCATTTCTTGCTTTTCTTTTGTCTCTTTTTGCTTGGCTCTGTCTTCTAACAGCTGCCATTGCCTCTGGTTGTTGTTGTTGTTATCAAGTGCTAAGTGGCCAATGTTGACTTATCGCAGCGAGTTTATCAATGAATTTCCTTTTCTTACTACCAATAATTTATAGACTTTTACTTTGGTGGGGGGGTGAGGGAGAGGGAGAGGGAAAAGAAATGAACTGGAAAAAGATGGCCAAAAAAGCGATTGCGAAATTTGTTTTGTTTGACAGGAAGTTTCGTCAGTTATAACAAGAAAGTAGCAGCTGTTCTCCATCTCCCTCTTCTTCTTCTTCTAGGAATATACAGTAAGTATATAGTGTATATATATGTATGTGTATATAAATGCGCAGCAGACCTTGTCTTAAGGTCGCACTTCTTACATATTAGTATGAATATTAATGGCTGCAACTTTTGTGGCACGCAACAGTTGAGAATTCTTTTTCATTATAGACTCGCGCATATAGTATAGTTATATATATGTATATTTATAGGGTAGTGTATGTGTGTGTGTGTTGGGCTTGAGAGCAAAAAAAATCACAGACACAGGCTGGCAAACAGCAATTATGGCCGTGGCAACACCACAGCAACATCATTATGTGTTGCACTTGAGACACGGGTTTTGGGCTTGTTGCTTTGGTAACGCTGCTGCTTGTTCTTTGTCTCTTCTCTCTCTGTCTCTATTTTTCATATATGTGTGTGTGTTTGTGGCATGCCCTTGCCAAGAATCGTGTTGAACGTTGCTGCCTGTTTACTGGTTCTACCACTTTTCTGTTGCCTTGACTTTGCCTTTGCCTTTGGTTTTGGTTTTTTTTATTTTTTATTCTTATATTCTTTGTGCCTTGCGCTTTGTGCTTTGGACAAATGGCTTTAGCTAAAGCTACAGCTACATCTATAGCTTCAGTTTCAGCCCAGGCGCTGGAGCAACGCCCAAAGTCAACGTTTTGCGAAACGGCATCCCAGCCCCATCTTCATTATGATCTTTGCGAACTAGCTAGCAACTTTTCTGCTACTTTTGCCTAGCTACCTATTCTTTTAGCCTTTTCCACTTCCACTTCTGATGCTGTTGCTGCTGTTGCTGTTGCTGCTGTTGCTTCTACTTCATCTCTTCTTTCATCGTTTGTTTTTTGTTGTTCTTTGCCCATTTCGAGTTGTTGCTCTCAACTTAACTTGTACTTTTGCTTGCTAGCTTGCTTGCTTGGGAGCCCAAAGACGATGAGATTTGCGGCTAAGGCGCTCACATTGTTATATAATTTGCCCATTGCCTTTTAACTTTACTTTACTTTAACTAACTCTATATATATATATATATATATATTTTATATGTAGTGTGTGTTCGCTGAAGTGTATGAAGTTCTTGGCCGCAGCTAAGCCACTGAGCCACTAAGCCACTGTTGCAAAAGGAACTTTAATAACTAACGAGGAGTGCTTTGCTCTTTGCCACAGGCTGCATTTTAAACATAGAAATTTACTTAATAAAACTCAAAATTCTTTTTAGCAGAAGCTAGGCATTACGAACTCTATAAAAAGTCAAGCTAAGCAAAGGTTAAACAATTCAGAAGTTCGACTTGAAGTAAGACACGTTCCTGCTTTATTATAGTTTTATTTTTGTTTCCCATCCAACTTAATCAAACTATTAATATTCATTTATTTCGTTAGGAGACTGTTAAGCATATAAGTTGATCGCCAACAAGTATGTAGTATATATGTTATATGTGAAACAAGTATGATCTTCAACTCAGCTCATATTGAATCGAACTGAGAGCAAGCAACAATTTGCACACCACATAAAGTGGTTCGTTAAATAAACCAAACTAACTTCTGATAGAGACAAATGCTATATTCTTTAAATATACAGTTGAATAAATCAGTAATAGCAAATAATATAGTAAACATATATATATAATTAAAAGGAGATATTTCGAAATGTATACACCAAAAATATTTGCTTTTTAAACAAATTAAATTAAAAATAAGACAAATTCCTGAATAATACTAAAATCTATTGAAAGCTTGTATATATAATAGTTTAATTGTTTAAGCCAATTGATCTACAACTACCAAATTCTATTTATCTTTAATGTCTTTTCAGCCAAGCTCATAAAATGTGAAATGGTAAGTTATTGAAATTTTTCTATAAAATTATTGATCCAAAGCAAATACGAAATCTTAAGCAGCTTATTGAAAATGGAGTAAATTTGGGAGTAGAATTTGTTGCCTATTTAGAAAGGCCTGTAAATCATGTTTAGTCAATACAATTTAAGCTTTTTTTCGAACTAAATTCTTTGTTATTCTTCATATAAGAACATTTTCAAATCAACGATTTGATCAGATGTAAGTAAATTTGAAGTTTCTAGTTCCTATGCACAACTATTATTATGTTCAATCGTTAGCTCTTCTCAAATATATTAATGCACAAACACACACACACATACAGATGTAATAAGTAGCTGCGTATGTGATTTAAGTTGAGGTTAAGGCAACGACGAGCAATTTCCACTTCCACATCCACTTCCACCAGCAGCACTTGCTACTTGCCACTTGCCACTCTATACCAGCAGCAATGGCACTTTATTATACCCTAGCATACCAAATCATTCTATCCATAACATTACCTCAACCCAACCCAACCCAATTCCCCCTCTTTTCATTTTCTATACGTTCTATGTTATGCCGTTTATTATACTTATTCCTACATGTAATTATGATATTTTTGCGCACAAAGACAAAGGGCAGTTAAGTTTTGCCGCAGTCTCACTGAGTTGCTGCGAAACAAAAGACTTAGGCAGCGAACTTGACAGCGAATCTGATGCGAGCTTGTTTTTTTTTAGTCTGTTTTTCTTTGACGAGGCACAACAAATCAGTGAAGCGAATAAAACAAGATATTCATATGGACACGAAACTAAAACCGAAAACCAAGAACCGAAAACCAAACCAAAAAGCAAATTCACTTTCAAGCTGCAAACGTGAAATTTATAAATTCTGATTTAAAGGCCCAAAAGAAAGTTATACGATTTGAATTTATTGATATGAATATTCTTCGTCTTGGTTTTTTTTTTTTGTAGTCATGGTCAAGGGTGAATCGCGAGCGATCCGTTCCGACCTGACCGCCTGTTGTGAGTCGCCGCCGCCGCTACCAAAAGCAACAACAAAAAATGACTTAATAAGCCGCCTTAGCGATATTATATAACCAACCAAATAGTCGATAGCCAGAACCAGAAAACTTTGTTCGTTCGATGCTTTTTTTTTGTATTTTTTGTTATTTTTATTTTGGCAATTCAATGAAAGTGATTGATGTTGGCCAAAGATTTGGCGTAGACTCGACACAAATCGATATATATATAAACCCAAGGGTCGTGTCGTGTAGGCGTTAACAAAACGACAACAACAACAACAACAACGAAACGAAACGAAACGCTCTCGACTGCTGCTTAATTTGTTTGGCTGGAAGGCACTGAATTTGGTAGCTCTTAGTTCTTACTGTTGTTCTTGTTCTTGTGTGTTGTGTGTTGTTGTTGTTGTGTAGAACTTTCAGACAGTTTGCTGGTTGTTTTTTTTTCAGCTTTGCTTGCTGTGTAGATAGCCATCAGCATTTGTGACTGACTGATTTGTAGCTATTATATGGTCATAAGCATTTATTTTTGCTGTTTTGTTTTCGTTTTGGCTTTGTGCATTATTTGGCTATTTTGCTCGCGTAATGAGCTTTGAGTATAACAAATGCGACAGGAAATGTAATTGTCCTGAAGGCAACAGCAACAGTAACAGTTTTGTTGCTGCCACACAAAGCGATTCTATCTGATTCGCAGGAAACCCAAAGCCAAACAAAACGAGCCATAGAAGTATAGAAAATTTTAATATTTCGTTTTCAACTAAATGTTTTCTAATGCTCGATGGAGTATATTTAAGCCAAACAGTATCCCTTTGGTAAGAAAGCTAGATAAACCAAACAATACAAATGATTACCAAACTTTCAAGCTTCTTGATAAACAAAGAAAAAAGATAATTTTTTGTCGAAACTTCCTAAAATCTTAAGTCAATTGAATTTAGGAAAAATAAATTAGTTTATTTTCCACAAAGAAAAAAATAAACCAATAACAAGCCAACTTCTTGAACAACAACTAAAGAAAACTTTAAAGAAATGATCCAAAAATTTCTATTATTATATAAGCTTCAAGTTTTCGAAACGTAAACAAAGATGTGCTTTGAAAAAAATAATAAACATTTAAAAATATTTAAATCGAGTAGAAAGAAACTTCATTTGCAACGAAAATTTAGTTTGCAGATATTTTTAGATATTCGATTTGCTTGATAAATTTTTATATATTGATTTTTGAAAAATATTTATGCTTTAAAAAAATCTATATAAAAAAAGTATATAATATTTTTGATGGTCTTTTTGCAGCAAAATCAAACTAATGGAATATTTGAAATATCGTATAAAGATAAGCTTAGAATACCCAAATATATCCTAAAGATGACACAAACGTGTAATTAAATTTTGTTTAATTTTTTTGTAACTTTTTTTTGCTTTTAATTTGTAAATTTTGTTTGCGTTTTTCAATTGTGGAAAGGCGCGTGAAACATAAAACCCGAATTTTAATGATTGATTCTTCATAATAGAATCAGAACATTAAAACCTTTAGTTTGAAAATCGATTTTGACTTTTGTTACATTTTGTTGAGCTTTTATTTTATGTGCATTCTTGTTGAGATGAATTTGGTTATTTTTTGTTTTGTTTTATGTTCGAATTGGTGTTGTATTCGCAACGATTTGCATAAAACTAATCAAATTGTAATGAAAATGACTTAGGCAACGAACTGGCATGATGTTAGCAAATGACTTAGGCAACGAACTTCACTGATTGTTTTCGGAGTTAACTTAAAGTTTTTTTTTTCGGTTGGCGGTAGGGATATCAACTTACCATTTTGAACTTGCTCGGTTGGCGTTTGTGGTTTGGTCTCGGCATTCAAATTAGTATTGATATCGATATTGTTGGAGTTGGAATTGTTGTTGGTGTTGGTGTTGGATTCCTGTGCCAGCTCGAGGCTGTGACGCGTTTGTCCAAAATAATGTCGTCGATGATGAAAACGTTTTCTCGCTGATGTCGTTGCCGATGCCGATGATGTTGATGCTGATGTTGATGTTGATGATGATGTTGTTGTTGATGTTGATGATTGGGGCGCCGCTGTAAGGCTAAGGGGTTGATCATCATCGCCTTGAACTTGACCCTGCGGTTCCGGTTGCGGCGTTGGTGTTGTTGGCGTTGTTGGTGCTGTTGGTGTCGTTGGTGTCGTTGGTGTTGGTGATGTTGCATTGTCACGATTGGGACTGAGTGGCGGCACCAAACACCGTTCATCATCCTGCGCCTTGTGTTGCAACAGATTCTGTGACTCGAGCAAACGTTGCTGCTGCTGATGCAGCCGATTTTTGATTAAAAAGATTTTCGGCATTTTGAAACTATTTTTTGTTTCGTTTCGTTTTGTTTTGTGTGTGTTGAAGTTTAGCTAGTTATTTGCTTTGCTTTGTTTTGGTTTTGTTCTCCGATATATCTATATCTATATATATATTCTTATACGTTTTTTTGTTGTTTTGTACATACGCGCGCGAAATAGTACAAAAGAACACAGTTATATACACTCGCGTACACACACAAACGCACAAAGGCACACACACACAAACACCCACGCACACACACACACAGGCACAGTAAACAAAACACTAATCCAAGTGTGTGTCTGTTTATCACTGTGGTGTGTTGTTGTTGTTGCTGTAATTGTTGCTGTCGCAGTTTGTTTTTTTTTTGTTTGTTATCCTTTCTTATTTTATCAGTTGTTGTGGGACTTTTTGAAAAAAAAAAAACAAAACGAAGAAGTATGAATATGTTGCCAGAGTTGTCAACAGGATTTGTTTTTGTTGGTGTTGTTGTTGTTGCGTTTGTTGCTGTTGTTGTTGAGCTTGGCTCAGTTTAATATTTTTTATGTTTCTTCATCATTTCCTAATATGATTCAAACTTTGCACTTTGAAAAACAAACTAAAAAAAAATTTATTTTTTTTTGCTTTTTGTTCTATGTATATGAACTGTTATAATTGTAAGGCAGTTTTTTGCAGTCTATTCTTTTTCGAAAACGCGAATTTTTCGATTGTTTTGCGTGTGTAAAATGTAACCGAGTTGCCAAATGTTGTTGTTTTGTGGCTGTGTGTTATTGTAATTTCTTTCTTTTCTTGGTGGTTTTTTTTTGGCAGATTCTTGTGCAGCGACAAAACACGTGCATTCACAACGCCGGCTCGCCTCTTACTGTATTCAAGCGGTGCCAGCCGCTGAGCAGTTAGGCCAAAGTCAAGCAGTACCGCTGCGAACGAACCAACGAACGATCGATCGAACGAACGAGCAGCAGCAGCAACAGTAAGCAGCAGCAGCAGCAGCAGCGGCAGCGATATACAACAAACTCAGTTAGTTTTAGAGGCGAATTCAGGCGACGAACGCAAAACACCGTAAGCCGCACTTGAACTATAAGAAGAGACAGAGAGAGAGAGAGAGAGAGAGCACGCAACGTGATCGTGAGCATATATATATATAAATGAGAGAGCGAGAGCTTAAGTTCGCTTTCGTCTGTGAGTCAGTTTTGGCTTCGGCACAACTCTCGGCTCTGGCAAACGGCTTCGGTTTCGCTCTTGTAACTGTGCTTTAAGCTGAGCGCACCTGAGCTAACGAACGCGACGCAAAGAGCCCGAGAGAGAGTGAGAGTGTTTTGGACTGCGTCTGCGTTGCCGTTGCTTCTGATTCTGCTGCTATTGCTGTTGCTGTTGCTGTTGCTGCTGCTGGTGCTTCATTTTGCTCACATAACGTTTCTCATGCAGTTTTTTTTATTTTTTATTTTCGCCGCTGAGCTGTGGGTGTGTGTGTGTGTGTGTTTGTGTGTGCGTACGTGAGTGAGTAAGTTTTTCTTGTTGGTTCAGAGTCAAGGTAGAGGTAATGTTTTATACGACGCTGGCGTCTCTGCTGCTTCTTCTTCTTCTTCTTGCCTGTTGCTCGCTTTGGTTGCCTTCGTTGCCGTCGTCGTCGTTGTCGTTGTCGTTGTCTTCGCTGCTTTAACCATTTGCCGGTTGGGATGTTTTACTCGTTTTGTTCGTGTGTGTGTGTGTGTGTGTATGTTTGTTTAGTTTGTACTTGTTGTACTTAGAGCTGCTTAAAGTTGTTGTTGCTGTTGTTATGTCTTTGGTCTTGACTCTGAAAAAACAGAATTTCGCTGCAAATGTAATTAAAATACTTTATGTTGAAATGAGCTAACAACAATTGTTGTTGCTTTAGTTGTATGGAAATAAACATTTTTTTGGTTAGTTAAGACCCAAATATGTATATTTATATCTGGATTGTCGTAAAAAGGAAATAATTCATTTGATAATCATTATAAAAATAATCTTTCTAAGAAATATCATCACATATGCGCAATATTAAATTTCTTATTCGATGATGTATGTATTCGGAATGAATAACCTTAAGTATGATATGCCAAGTTTGTTGCCTAAGTCTTCGGTTTTCGTATGTATGTTTGATCATATGTTTGTAAGTACAACAATTTAAAGCTTGACCAAAGTCTGTTACCCCATAAGACCCTTAAAGAATTTCATTTCATTTCATCATTATTTCATCGACAGCAGTTTAAAATTGTGTGTGTGTAAGAACGAAGACGCGTAGGTACGCAAGAAGTATAAGAACAACGACAGCAACAATAACAACAACAACGACAATAAGTACCATATAAGCGAAATTAAACGGCAAAATAGTTGGTAACGCGCCTCATACTCGCACACACATTCAGGTGTGTGTGTATATGTGTGTATGTGTGTATGGGCAATAAAAATGAAGAAGCAGCAACGTTGTCGGCTTGTAATGAGCGCTTAGAACGCGCTTAGAATGGCAATAAGATTGCGGCGTATGTATATTCGCCGCAGCCATTAATTCTCTTGCTTACGCTTTGTCGAGAGTCTCTCGCTCGCTCTCTTTCTGTCGCTCGCTCGCTCGCTCGATGCTCGAATAGGCACAAGTGCGAGGGCAACGGCAACTAACGTTATTTCACACACTTTTTGCGCTCGTATGCGTATGCCTGGGTCGTGTGATGTAAGCGCTGCGACTGCGACTGCGGTTGCGGCAAAAACGGAGCGAATTCGCCGTAGCGCGCGCGCACACCTGTATGACACACACATACTCGCACACTCGCACACAAGCAGAGCGGCGACGTAACAAATTTACAGCTAGCTTTGTAGCTGTATGCGCCCAGCACATGCGGATCGAAAAGAGCGCATATGCATAGAGAGAGAGCGAGTAAGAGAGAGAGAGAGCCAGAGAGAGCGCTAACGCAACAAATACCTGTTGCCAGTGGCTTTGACTGTGACTCTGACTTTGGCGTCGAGGCAGCCAACAACAATAATAACAGCGCCGGTGCAGCAGCAGCAGTCTTTAGAGCTGCGCGCGCGCGCTTCTTAACTAATTGTTGTTGTTGTTGTTGTTGGGGTTGTTGTTGTCTTACTGTTGTTTCTTCACTCTCACTAAAATGCCGCTGCTAACCAAATGCAAGTGCTGCTGCTTCTGCTGCTGCTGCTGTTGTTGCCCTTTGCAGCAATCCAAAGAATCCTTCTGACTGAGATTTTTCGTTTCTTCTTTTTTAACATGCATATATTTATATTTTTTGGATGTGCTTTTGTGTTTTTAAGATTCTTTTCTTTTTTTTTGGGTTTTTCTTATGGCTCACGATTCTAGTTTAATTTTTGAAAATTAAACTTTTTGAACCTAAGAATCTTTGTGTACACCAAAAAGTTTCAGAGCTCAGAAAATATTTGTGTGCTTTTTCTATATTCCTTTATAATGTGATTAACATTAAATGGATCAATTATTATATATCCCTATACAACATGATTAACTTTAAATGGATCCATTATTTATATTTTTGTATTATTTAAAGGTAAATCTAATAGATTAAGTTGAGACCATTATTTCATTTTGTGGATATAGATATAGGTATATTTATATGCTGAACCCTTTTACGGAGTGGCTAAAGATATATATTTATATATATCTTATCTTATAGACTTCAAGATCTAGCAGCTGCAGAACTGTAAAATAAGTTCCTGTATAGCTTTGCCAGATCCAGCTGATCAAATTTGATATAATATTTATCATGTTTTGAGTTAAACATAAATCGGTTAAGAAATATTGAAGAAGATAACGTCGATAATGAATATTAGATTAATCTTTTCGAATTATATCGATTTGGATAACTTACTTTTTCAGAGTTGGTTAGTTTCATCTGATTTCTTATAAATCGAATCAAGATCTGTTCAGTTGTTTGTGAGTTATCCTTAATTATGTGCGATAAGTTTTAAAATCGGGTTTTTTGGATTTTCTCATTCATCAAATATTATAATTTTGTTATTCTCTGCTTTAATTTATTTGTACGAAAAACAACATAAATAATCCTATGACAGTTAATAAAAAGCTAAGTTTCTTATAGATACTTTTTAAATGCTAGTTAAAATATTTTTTAAACATTTTTTTTCTTCAAATTTTTCTTTATTTCATAGTTATTTAATCGTTTTTACTTTCATATCCTTTTTTTTTTTGATTTAAATTTTGTTGATATTACAAAAATGCTAGGTTAAAAAATCCAGGGCTAGACCAGGGTTACCTGTGCAACTTGCAATGTTTGATGTGTGTGTGTGTAAGTGTTAGTGTGTGTGAATGTGTTTTAGTTCTTGCCTGAAATTGCGCATGAGTGCGCTCACACACACACACATCGAATTTATATGCTTTGGGCCACAACTTTGGCTACTCCTCATCATCATCATCATCATCATCATCATCATCATCATCATCATCATCATCATCATCAACATCAGCATGAAGTACACAACCATCATCATCATCATGAACAGTGTCTGCTGTGCGGTAATTGCAGTCTTTAAGAATGCCTCTCTCTCTCTCTCCCTTTCTCTCTCTTTTTCTCTCTCTTTTTCTCTCTTTCCATGTGTGTGTGCGCTGCTCCTCCTCCTACAACTCATACCTTGCGCTGTTTCCTTTTGCCTGTTCTTTCCGTCCGATTTTTCTCTATCTATCTCTCTCTCTCTCTCTTTGTCTCTCTCTCTCCCTTCTTCCTCTACATTAAACCTTGTTGTTGTTGGTTTTTTTTTTCTTACTTTTTATCTTTATTTGCTCAATTGTCGTCATCGAAGGCGACGTGCCTTGGTCTCTTGTTGCTGTTGTTGTTGTTGTTTGCTGGTTGTTGGTTGTTTTTTTTTCGCTAAAACAATGCTAAAGTAAAGTGAAGTAAGAAGAAATATAAGCAGCGGCGCTGCGACGACGCCGACTTTGACGGCAGCAGCAGCAAAAAAAAGAAGAAGAAGAAGAAGGTAAATGAAGAGCGGCCCGGAATACCTGTTTTACCTGTTTGTATACCTACTAACGTACTAACACTGTTATAGCGGATTCACGGCGCACACGCCTGACAACAACAACAGCAAAAAAGTGCGCTTGAAGACGCAACCAAGCCCGAAGTCGCAGTCGCGCAATCCCAGCTCCCAACACAACCCAACTAAAACCCAACCCAACCCAACTCAAGCAACCGCAACAACACAAAATCCACCACACCCCACCACCTCTTGTTCTTGTTCGTGTGTGTGTGTGTGTGTGTGTGAGTTGCTTGCAGATTCTCAAAGCTCTTCGTTCTTGTTGTTGTTGCGCATTCGGACTTTGGTTACATCTTTCGTTGTGTTGTTTGGCTTTTGCTTTTGCACCGTTGCTCGTTCTTTGTCGTTGTTGCGCTCATCTCCCGATTGTATGTGTATGTGTGTGTGTGTGTGTGTGGGTTTCGGTTCGATTTCCTCTGTTTCGCCCAGCTTCCTCAGCTTCCTTCCAGAGTTCCAGATGCTGTCGTCTGTCGCTTGTTGCTGTTGCTGTTGTTTGTTGTTTCCTTTTGTGCCGTTTTATGAACGCTTCACTTTTTTTTTATTTTGCTTCTTTTCCTGACGCAGGAATTTCGCTCACCCTACCCTACCTAACTCCTCCTCGGTCAACCCCTCCCCCCTCCTCCCCACCCGCTTCTGAAGAGCATCCTACTCAACTGTGTCTATTTTTGTTTGGCTCGTAATGAACTGCCAATAAATACATACAAGGGGGATGGATGTTAAAGCTAGGAGCGGTGGGGGGGGGGGGGTGGATGAAAAGAGGGGAGCTTGGACAGTGGTCTTACATATGCTAATTTATGTTGACGTTCATATGGAACGAGCCGATTGTAGAGTAAGAACCAAAGAAGAAGAAGAAGCAGAAGAAGCATCATCACATTAAGTCTAAGACGAGCCAATGTTTATGCCTTAACTCTTTTGTGCTGCGATTAGTGAATGCATTTATGCCGCTTCGCCTGCCTGCCTGCCTGCCCCTGCTTCTAGACCACTTTCTGTCTTGTCACTACCATAAATTGTTTCAAACTAAAGCAATTTTCAATGTGCTATAAATTTGTTCTCTTTCATTTAATGCCAACTGCTTTTTTTTGTCCCCCAAAGGATTCTTTACATTTGTATTTAAATTCAAATAAAAAGTATTGTATAGTATATTATTAAAATAAACTTACGCAGAACAATTAAAAATTCCATTGAAAAATAAATGTATAACATTTATTTTAAATATATTAAAGTACTCATATTTTAATTTAATATATGATACATGAATTAAAGTAGAGGAATAAAATGCTTTTGCTTCCGCCAAAGAATTATGTTTTCTATTTTTACATATTAATATATGTTTCTTGAAAAATAAAAATATAAGTTAATTTAATTTAATAATCAATAAATCTTAAATTTCTTGCGAAATTCTTTTTTTTTTCTAAATAAATTATAGCAATTATGATATTAACTGAAATTTATTTGTATAATAAAATAATCTGGCTAACAAGATGATTTTGACTATAATGTGAAATTACTCAAAAGATATTAAAAAGTTTATGTTTGGAAAAATTCGTTTCAAACATTTAAGTGGCATGAAATATAATAAAAAAAAACTGCAATAATTTTAGAAATATTTTAAACATATCTAATCTAATTTTGAAAAACGTTCATATGATGAATTATTAAGCTCTTAAGCATAATACAAAATGTAAATATCCATAAATTGTTTTTTTTTATACCCTGATCCCATTAAAAATGGGTAAAAAGGGTATGGTTTTGTGCAAAAGTATGGTACAGCCAGAAGGAAGCGTAAAGTATATATATTCTTGATCAGCATCAACAGCCGAGCCAATATAGCCATGTCTGTCCGTATGTATGAACGCGTCGATCTCAGAGACTATATGAAATCGGGTGACAAACAATGGAGATATGGGATATTAGGTAAAGTATGCAGTATATGCGCTCTCACACACACACACACATACACACACAAACACACGCATACTTGCAAGCACTGACTGTACGCGTTAAGTATAGGGGTTCAGGATGTCTTGTCTACAATATATAGCACACATCGTTAATAGTAGGCAATATTTTTGATTTGCCCTGCCTTAGAATTCCCAACTGGTTCTAGCTTTGTGGTATGTGGTATGGGGCTTTGCTAAGTTTTCTTAAGACTTGTTTAATTTTTTTAAATTATGTTACAACTAAATATTTTAACTAACTGTGTGTATCACACACACACACCCACAAATACACACACACACCAACACACACCAACACACACCAACACACACCAACACACACCAACACACACCAACACACACCAACACACACCAACACACACCAACACACACCAACACACACCAACACACACCAACACACACCAAAACACACCAACACACACCAACATACACCAACACACACATACCCTTAAACATATACACATACACACACAAAAACACACATACACACACACAGACATATACTTTCAAGCATTGAGTGTACACGTAAAGTATCAAGTATAAAGTTCAGGGTATCGTCTAGTCGGGGTTATTTCGACTAGAGCCTGCTTACTTGTTTTATTTCATTTTTTTAAATTTTTTTGTGCGTGCATTTAAATTACAAATGATATTGTTATACATTTAAAAATATAAGAGTGCACTTAAGTTGTAAAACAAAGTAAAACTAATTGAATGTTGAACTTGTCAATGTATGCTTTGCCTGCCACCCTTTGTGCTTCAAGTTTGAAAGCAAAAAAAAAACTTTGAATGCAACAACAACAAAGCAAAAGACGCATTGGCGTTCTCACGTCTTGCACATTACAAAAGTGCTCATCGTCAAAACACTGTCAACACCTCTTTTCTTTCGCTTCGTTTAGTCGAAAAATATATGTATATATAAATATGTATATATATATAGTCGTATATAATAATTGACGAAAAATAAGGCAAAAATATTTAATTAAAAATTGTATGCAAGGTCGAAATTAGTTGCCAACGTGGCCATCAAGTCGAAATACTTAATTCATAATTCATTTAATAAAAAAATAAAAAAAAAATAACTTACTACTGCCGCACCGCACCGCACCCCCTTCCTCCCCTATCAGACCCTATGCCGCTCTGTGCTCGTAATGTCGTTGTACCTTCAAGAGTTTGCGAGAGACGTTGTGCACGTTTTTTAATACTTTATTATTTTTTTTTTACGTATTTTATACCTTTTTGTCTTTTTTTTTTATAGACCTGTTTGCCATATTAATCAGGCGACGATAGCTCATGCTCTCGAGCAGCGTTTTTCTAGCTACTTACTTATGTAGTTTAAACGATGAGATACGATATGTATATATATAACGAAACTTTTGTTTAGGTTGTTAAGATGATGATTGATTTTAATGTGTTATAATTTGATCAAAGCTAAAGAATTTTTTGAAAGTTTTGAAAGTTTTAGATACATATTAAACAGAAATTATTTATTACTTCTTAATATGATTGCTAACATTTAGTTTTATAGTAGAAGCGACGAACGGCAAGACTAACCGTTAGAGATCTTAACATAAAACACATAAAAATCAATTGCGAAATTTGCATTTATAGAAAGACTTAGGCCACAAACTTTATGTTTATATCTACTATATCTTTTTATTGATGTATTAAGAGAGCTTAAAAATATTTAAAATTATTGTTGACAACATTTTTTTCGAAATTCATAAAATTTGCTTGCAAAAATCTCCGTGAAGAAAAGACTTAGACAACAAACTTCATGTGCATAATTTTTTTGAGCTCAAAAATAATATGATATAAATATTATTGCTGATACTACTTACAAGTCGTAAGAGTCACAAATTCTAAATTTTTTTTTTATTTTCTGAAATGTTAGCTAATAAACGACTTAGGCAACAAACTTGTTGCGCTTCTTTAGTCTTTTTTCTTCGCTTTTTTTTGTGAGGCGTT
Organism: Scaptomyza tumidula; assembly: GCA_035044465.1. Lineage (NCBI taxonomy): Eukaryota > Metazoa > Arthropoda > Insecta > Diptera > Drosophilidae > Scaptomyza > Scaptomyza tumidula. Next base: position 178,523 of record JAWNNW010000931.1, on the reverse strand, counting down.
GCATGCTTTGCATATTTCTGTGTGGGCGTTCTATGCGCATAACAGGTAGCCTGCCAAGCTGCTTGCTGCTAAGTGGGCGTGGCAACGCCTCAACACAGCTCAGCTCAGCTCAGCTCAGTTATACAACAATGTGCAGCAGCAGCAGAGAAGCAAAGAGAAAGAGATAAGCAGATAACTACGGCTTAGGCGATAACAATGCTGCACAAAGCCAACAAGTGCAAGTGACAAATACAAATACACAACAACAACAACAACAACAACAAAAAGAAAAGAAAAAATCTAAGCAGCAGCAATTTTCGTTGTTATCGTTGTTGCTGTTGTTGTTGCAACAACAATTCTGGCTAAATATTTTGTGAGCAGCGCCGCGGGCAACAACGCCTTTTTTTTATTTGCTTGTTGGTTTTGGCTTGGCTTGGGCCAAGTTTGTAGCCAGTTTCGGGCTCAACAACAACAACACAATGGCAACAAGTGCTCGCAAATTGTTGCCTCTCAAGCCAGCCAACCAGCCACAGACACACAGTCACAGACAACGGGTCGCAAACAGCAACAGCAACAACAACAGCAACAGCAACAACAATGGACTTACCATTAAACTTTAAATTCAAATTCAAGTTCATGATGAATGTATCACGTGCAGTTTTTGCCGCCGTCGTCGCTCTTTTGGCGGTTTTTTTTTTATGTTTCTGTGTGGTTGTGTTTGTCTGTACTTGAATCTCAACACGACAAGCACAACAGCAACAGCAACAACCACAACAACAGCAACAGTTATAATAACTATGCTACTTGTTGCTGCCTTTAAGTGCCTGATATTTCTTTTTTTTTTTGTTTTGTTTTCGGGTTGGGTCGTTTCTGTTGCATTAAGCCAAGTAATTTTCAAAAACCAGCCGAAAATGTGGCTTAAAAAATATGATCAAATCTATTTCAGCATATTAACGTATATTTAAATATTGTTGTGTATTACTTTTCATAGGGTATTGCTCAGTCGTGCAGTATTTAAATATTATTTAAGTTTCCTGCTTGCTTTAACGCTTTTTTAGTTTATTTTTATTTTTGGTTGCTTTTTGTTATTGTTTTTTTTTTTTTTTGGTAATTTAATTCACTTGAGCGTTTTCTGCGTTTAGATTCTCGTCTACTTTGACTGACTGTCTTTATTCTTGTTGTTGCTGTTGTTGATTTTGTTGTAACTATGGGGTGACCAATGTTTTCTTTCTCTTTGGTACTTTTACATCATAGACGAACTCGAATCTTAGACTAGATACACACTTAAAATAAACCTTTCCCCCTCTATTCCTGATTGCGATTTGAATACTCTGTATTTATAAAATATGTAAGAGGTGTCATTACTGGTAAGAGAAAAGTGCTGTACTTAAACAAAAATAATCTTCTAATCACATTATATCGTACTTGAAATCAATGGAAAAAATTACTCTTAACATGTTCTTAGGAGTGGACGCTAGATATAGAATCTTATCCACACAATTAAAATTTTAAAATTAAAGAAAAAAATGTTTAGAACAAGATTTTTTTTTTATTAATTTGCCTTTAATACAAATTAAATTAAAAATTAATAAAAAAAAATGTTTAGAACAAGATTTTTCTCTCTTCAATTGCTTTTAATACTTATTAAAATTCAGTAGTTGAAGTTTTGCTGGGAGGAATAAATAATTTAAAGATTTTTATATAATGTTCAACTATTGCTATGTTTAGGGTATCTTTAAAGTCTATCACTTGACACATTGAGAATACTTTTATTTGTTTATTTTGGGTTTTTGGGCTTTTATTTTCTTACTTACTTCTAAGTTATGTAAGTTTTCGTGTCGCTGCCGCTGGCCATTTGGCAACAATTATGCAATAAGAGGCGTTTGTTGTTGTTGATGTAGTTGTTATTGTTGTTGTTGTTGTGCTTGTGGTTTTGTGAGAGAGCGCATTGAGAACTGAGCTCAAGCTGATTATCTACCAAAAAAGGGGAAGGAAGGTGAGGTATATGTATGGGTATGGGGAAGCTGAAGCTGTAGCTGGTTGGCTCTTAATGTTCAAGGTAATTTGAAATTAAAAGGAAAAAAATAACATTAACTCTGACTTTGAGATTACATTACAAGCGCTTTGATAATTGAACTCACAATTTAATTGTGTCATGTGCGGAGCGTTTAACTTAATTTAATTTGCTAAATAGCAAATTTCCTGCCTGCTCCGCTCGATTTCCTGTCTCAATATAAATATATATAAATTTATATATAGCTGATAGAAAATGTAATATGCATAATCTAAACTTATTGTGACACTACCTTAAGTGGCAAGGCATATCAATGGCACTCTGTTGGCCATATAATAGCTTCAAATGGCTCTAATGCCACATAATGATGCTGCTGCAACAAGAGAGACGTCAACACGCCGCACCACAGGGCGTCTGATTGATAAAAAAAAAAAAAAACCCAAAGACCCAAAGCCGAACCATTGAAGCTAAACAAAACTACAAATCCAGCTTCAGTTTCAGCTCCAGCACCAGCTCCAAAGTAAAGCTTTGTCCATTCATAACACCAAAGAACTAACCTCCCGCCTCATTTGATGATAAATGCGATCGGTTACCATCTGCGACTGCATTCACACATTCTCCACTTGAAGCCTAAGCAGTAAGCAGGCAAACAAATAACACAAAATGATGTCAAGACGATGTTAATGCTTATTTAGTGGACAAGCTACGTTTTTTTCTTCATAGCATTAAGAAAAGGCCAAAGTTTCTATGAATGAATTAGCAGCACAGCACATATATACTAATAGAGCAAAGACTTAAACTCTGCTTTCTTCTACGTGTATTTGTTACCAAAAGTTGTGGGTAGAAAGCTTAAGTTGAGGATGGTTTGTAGAAGTTTAACAGCCTTAGTTTTTTCACAATAGTTCAAGTAACTAGTTTTATGATATTTTTGAACTTTTGTGTCAAATTCTAGACTTCTAAACGAAGTCGAGCTTATGGTTGAGCTTATGTTCCAAATCTGTAGCCTCTAATATACGGACGGACAGACGGACATGGACTATATCGACTTGGCTGTTGATGCTGATCAAGAATAACTTTATATGTAAATGAGTCGAGTAGGAAATATCCTGAACCTTTGATCTTTCGCTTATCATCATCATTATCATCATACTGATCGACAGACATAACGTGCATGAGCACAAACAATTTTTATCAATTTTGCTTTCGAAATTTAAAAATTTTTAATATTTTTGTTTTGTTTTTAACTAATTTTTTTGTATATTGTTGAGAGAATAAGTTTTCTAGCAGATGGGCATAAAAACTGTTAACCAAAACAGTGCTGGAAAATTATGCAAGATCTTTTTTTACAGATCTTACTTATACTTTGGCTTACTGTTCAGAATTGTCATTAATTGAAACTGCACGGCATGTCAGTTCGAAAAGAAGTCTCAACTAGTTTAAGCCCAAGTTAAGTTACCAAATTCTTGTCATTTTCGTAGAAGCCTTCGCTTATCTTTCGGAGCTTCATGGCGTTTGGCGTTCGGCGTTGATGATTGTGTCCCAGATTGATAGCAACTTGTGCAAGCAATCAAAGTACCGTTTCATCGGCAGCCGTTCCACCATAACTACTTATAGAATGTATATATATATATATATATATAAGTTTATATCGCATCTAAATGATATGCAGACCATTGAATGCCGCCTTTATCAATGCAGACAGCACTGCCATAAATTTATGCTAAAATTTAAATTTTCTTTTAAAAGTAAAAATCATTTTGTCATATTAGTTCTTCAGTTTGTGAGTCGCTCTTAAGCCCAAAAAGGTCATTACAAATGGGGCACAGAGAGCGGCGGCGGCGGTGGTGGCGGCGGCGTCGGCGGCGTTTGCGGTGACAAAATGTCACATAAATTTTGACACGAAACCAAGCTGATAGGCAAATGTCATTCACTTCTCTCTTCTTCGAAAATTCAAAGAAAGAAAATTCTAACAAAGCGAGTTTAGAAAATGAACTTTGAATGCTGTCGTTGTTGCTTGCTTGCTGTCAAGAATGAACTTCCGAATTTATACAAAAAATCAACTTTAGAAAAGAAGCTAAAGAAAATAAAATTTTTTTTCTCGATCTTTTAAGTGAGCTTTAATCCTTAAGGAAGTATCTGAACATTTGCGCAAGATCTCCCTGTTTTATGTACTTCTGAACTAACCCAGGAACCAGGAACTGGTTCTAATTTGTAAGCGAGAACAATTGGGATTTAGCCAAAACTTTTTGGCAATTATTGAATAAAAACTAAGTTGAGAAGCTAATTTAACTTCTTATCGCGCTGAAGAACAAACAATTTGCGACTAATTTTATGTAATCTAAATGTATATGTTGATGTTTTTTGTTATTGCTGTTGTTGTTGTTGTTGTTGTTTTGTCGCTATTTCCATTAGCTTGCTGTTTCATATCTTAAATCTGCAAAACGGTCAACTAATCGCCTGACTTTTAGCTAATGTTTTTGTTTCGCTCTCTTGGGGTATTTGTGTATGCGTGTGTGTGTGTGTGATTGTTGGCAAGTTAATTTCTGTTATTGTTGTTGGTGTTGCCATTATCCGTGTTCTTTAAGCTAAGCTCGCACTTTTGTCGCAGCGTCATACAACGGCAAAAATAGCAAGTGGCAAGGTAGCAGCAAGAATCAAATAGAATGGACATGCTCATGGTTCCCACCTTTCTGTATCTGTGTGTGTGTTTGTGTGTGTTGTCTATTCGCAAATGTTGCTTTGATTGAGTTGTTCTCTATGCCCTGCTGTCTCGCACTTAGCTGTACTTTATATATATATATATAAATATATATATAGTTTATATATATATATATCGCTTGACCATGGGAAACGCTGCGTTCACATTGCGGAGTAACCATCATCATCATCATCATCATCATAATCATCATCATCAGTAGCAGCAGCAGCAGCAACAGCTGCCTCATCCCAGTCAAATGTGACAAGAGATGTGCCCCTCTAAGGCCCAACCCCCCCCCCCCCCCCTTTTTAGCTGCTGCAATGCTTGTGACGTAATCAAAGCAAAAACAACAACAACAAGTACAGCAAATGCAAAAGCTACTTTTGTTGTTGTTGTTGGTGCTGCTGTTTTGTTTGCCAGACAAATGACTTCCGTTGCGGCTCCCATCGTAAAAAAAAGAAGGAAAAAAAAAAACAAAACAAAGCTATAGAATCGTTTGGGGTTGGAGCCTTCTATATATTCGAGAAAATAAGAAAAAATAGTAGTTGCTGTAATATAAAACTTTAATTCGTGCCGCATTTTGTGTGCGTTTCTTAAAAGTTGTTTTTTGTGTTGTCGTTTGGTCTCAAGTTCCATTCGAATTTTTGACACTTTCCATTATCATTTAAATTAGTTGTGATTGGAAATTGATATGCGATGCTTTTAAGAACCTATAAGTATATTGTATTATCATTGTAAGTACAACAAGTATGTTGTGTCTTTCTCTTTTTTTTAAGACTTTTATTTTCATTTTTTTTTTTTATAGCATTTCCTTATCGTGTTAACACTGTTTATTTGATTGTTGTCATTCTAGCGGTTTTAATGTCAATTTGATTGGGTCGCGCCCCTTTTATTTTTTTCGTTGAGTATCAGTTGCATTTTTATTGATTTCCATGCTTGTTATGTTATGTTATATTGTGTGTGTTGTGTGTGAAAAGTTTGTTGTTTGTGCTCCCAAGCAAGTTCAATTCTCATCGTTAAGAGCTACATTTCTGTCACTAAGCCAACACAAATAAGCTACTGAGCTGCGGGCAATCGTTAAATAGTTGTTGAATCTTCAAATATTCAGTTCAAACATTAGCAATAAAAACTTAAACTGGGCTCTGGCACAGCATTAAACTTAACACATACAGACAGATATGTAGGTCTCACTTCCTGGACTCACATCAATATCAATAAAAATCGCTTAGAAATGAAATCCAAAAGCTAGGTAAACAACAACAACAACCATTAAAGCCCCTATAATGTTGAGCATTATTGTTGCATTGGGTTACACAGCAACAATAACAACATTGTCAAATTGCAGCTTAAAGCTAACTATACATTTCATTCAGTGTGACCAGATGTTTTTCTTTGCACATACTTTTCTTTTAGACCAACGTTTTTCTCTCTACTTGAACGCAGTTAAAGTTGTGCATGTTTATAATTTTTATTTTATGTTCTGTTTAATTGGCTAGGATGCTTTTAAATTATTCTTTTACTTGCCATAAAAGTTGCAAATATGTAAAAATAAATATATAAATAAAATCCAAACAGTACAGAAAAATTACAAAAAAAATAATTAATATTAATAACTAAGCTAGTTGAATTTATACTCTTAATCTTCCATTGCTAACCCTGATTCATGTCGTGTTTTTCCTAACCATGGGTCTAATCGACCCTTAAAAGTTTTAAGTTTGTAATTTGGAAGATTTTAGACATTTATTGTTAAATGTAATACGAATTGAAGTGTAGTACAATTTGTATATTTAAGCTCAAGTAAAGTTTTTATTTATCAAAGTATATTTTTTCGCTTTTCAAAGAGTTAAATGTCAAAAAGATATATTTCTATGTTCAATGCAACATTTTTTGGTGTAATTAATACTTATTTCCAAGCTCTTTTTCATAATATCTTTAAAATTCTAAACTCTTACTATTTCAAATCGTTTGAATATAGAAAAACTTCGCGACTCAATAGATCTTCGAGGGTTTATCTGCTTCTTTAATGTTTCAGTGAAGGAGAACTTAAATTGTGTTTAAGTTTGACAAGTCATAAAATTAATAATGCTTTAAGCTTCTCCAAGCTTCAACTACTTATACTATAAATAAAATAATCGAACAAATAACTAACATAAGGTCCACATCATACAAATCATTCGACAGCTGTTCAACAGGTACTATATAAATATAAAAAAAATGAAATGATGCGTCCCTAATGCGAGGGTTACCGACGCGGCGCGAGACAATTGCCGCAACGAAATGCTTGTGTCATTCGCTTGTTTCAACAATTTGCTGATAAGAATCGAACAAGCGATCTGAACGCGATAAGGCAAAGTGCGCTTTAAGCAACCTGTTCTTTTGTTTTTATACCCTGATCCCATTAAAAATGGGAAAAAGGGGTATAATGAATTTGTGCAAAAGTATGTAACAGGCAGAAGGAAGCATCTCCGACCCCATAAAGTATATATATTCTTGATCAGCATCAACAGCCGAGTCGATATAGCCATGTCCGTCTGTCCGTCTGTCTGTCTGTCTGTCTGTGTGTATGTATGAACGCGTCGATCTCAGAGACTATAAAAGCTAGAGACTACAAATTTGGAACTTAAGCTCGCCTAATCCCTAGGCAGTACAAGTTTCTTTCCGATTTTCGATAACTCTTCCCGTTTCCGATATACACATGGGATCGATAACAAAAAAATCTTGAATTTGGAAAACTTTGAGATGCCATTTGAATTATAAAACAAAATAATGAAAATCTGTGAAATTTTTATTAAAATCGGTTAAGAAACACCGAAGATATGGGACATTGAAGTTGTGGATGCAGTATGCAGTATGCGCGTAGACACACACACATATATACTTGCAAGCACTGACTGTACGCGTAAAGTATAGGGATCAGGGTATCGTCTAGTCGGGATTTCTCGACTAGAGCCTTCTTACTTGTTTTCGTTTCGTTTCGTTTCGTTTTGTGAGCCATTTGATTAGCATGTTGACCTAATTTTGTGCGGACAGCCTTGCATTTTTCCGATTACTAATCGGAATATGTATGGACATATCGATCGAGCTTCACATAAAGCTGCCAAAATGCTTCCAAAGATAATGGCCAAACTGGCGCTAGAATCGAATTAACAGATTGACTTTTAGCATTTGGGTGTTATTTTTGAAGGAAAATTGTTAATCTCTCTCTCTCTCTCTCTGAGTGTTCGGAATGCTTTCGTTTGTTTTGTCTTTAGTTTTTTGTAATGCAAATCAGTTGTCATTAAAAATTAACCAAGAAGAAAAGGTAAACAAAAAGTTCAAATGAAATTAGATTTGTGTGCTGCAGCTGATTTGCATATGGGCAAAAGGCATAAAACTGCAGCTGCAACTCTTTTTAAACCCCTCCCACCCCTTCCCATCTCTTTTTTTTTGACATGCCCTCAAACTTTCATCTACATTCTACGAGCTATCTAAAGCTAACTTGTTAAACCAATTAGTGTGCGTATTTCGGACATCAAAAGCTCTCTCCCCCTCTCTCTCTCTCTCTCTCTCGTACTCTTTCTTTCTGTATACGAGCATGGTTTGTGATAAACGAGCCGAGATTACACAAACTGCAGCATTTTGAGTGTTTTGTTCAGTTGCCTGGGCACAGCACACATTAAAAAAGTCGACTACTTGTTGACGTGCCTATAAATGTCTAGTGAAATGAAGCATGCTTAATGAGCGAAGCGGCGGACCACATCACGATCTTAACTTCTAGATACACTCATGCATACACCCATACACTCATACATACACTCATACATACATACATAGATACATACTATATGCATATGTATATATTTTGTTCAATTTTAGTATGCTGCATATTTGTAGGGACCCCAGGGTCGCTTGCCTAACTGTCTGTCAGCAGGTGTCTTGCACAGTGGTACAAGCTTAAAATGTGCTTATGACATTTTTAAGTACCTTTTTTATTATTTTTAGCTTCTTTTGTTTTATGTGCATTAATATAAACAAAACTATTGTTTAACATACAACGTGAGAATTTTCGATTGATTCTATTTTCTCCTTACTGATGAGTTGATCAAAAATCCATAACTTTCAAAATTTACATTTATCCATAGTTTTTGAAAGACTTATTTAAAGTCTTCTATGGCTATTAATTTTAAAATTTATCTAAAAAATCTTTCCGAATTTTTAGGTAAGAAAATATGATTAAGCTTTTCTAGGCAATTTTTGAGTGCGAGTAAAAAAGTTGATTTGTTCTTAAATATACGAATCCAAGAAAATAAAGATTAATTAATGTCTTAAACCAAATCTTCTTAGAGTTTGTGCTTAAACGTTGTTATGATTTTAAAGTAACTGCTATAAAAATTTGAAAAGCTAACCACAAAATAAGATCAGATCTTTATAGGTTGTTCATAACTTAATTTTTCTCCTGACTTTTTCATTATAGTATTTAAAATATTTGTTATTTTAATCAGTAAGTAGGCTTTTTTTAATAAAGCTAGATCAATATATAGCCTAAATCCTAGGCATGATGCATACGGTCATTGTTTGTATGTAAGTTTAGGTGTGTGTATTATGAACCTTTATACAGAATAGATACTACAAAACGAGATTGCTCGACTTAACTTCAATCTTTAATATCTCAGTTGTTTCTCAACCGAATTTGATGAAATTTTTACATTATCTTGTCAATAGAAAGGTTATCTTAAATTTTAATTGAACTAATACCTATAGCTAAGAAGAGATTATATTTCAGATCTAAGGTCTATGGCACTTCACATACGGAAGCTTAAAAATATATTTTACTGATAAAAGTTCACTGCTACCCGTGCGTATGCATGTGTGTGTGTGTGTGTCCTATTCGATGGGACAGCGGCGTCGGCAATTAGACAAAGACAAAGACCATATTTACCAATACCCGCCCCATGGCCATTGCCGCCTTATCCAATAACTATCGTATGACCGTTTGTTTCGATTGGTGAAGTGCTTTTGTTTGCTAGTTGTTGTTCGATTGTTACCATTACATTACATTACATTACGTGCACATAGTCATAGGCTCAGTCATCGGTTGCACTCGCATATATATATATATCGCATCGCATCGCATATACTCATAAAAGGCCATAAATTAGTCACTTAAAGCGGCCGCTCCCGCTTTGATATATCCACAAATGGCCTTTGCTCGAATACCAATTCCACTATCATCCAATGTATCCAACTGTCCACTCAGCCATCCATCCATCCAGCCATCCATCCTCCTGGCTGGACTGACCGACCGACCGACCGCCTGGCCACTGGCTATCTATCAATGCCAATCGTCGCGTCGTTTCGTTGGTCACTCAAAAAACGCTTTTTCCTAATGATTGGCGTTCATTCGCGCTCTAATTGAAGAGCTCTCTTTTAAAAGAGATCTTGACCATTTTGTTGTATTTCGTTTTTTTCTTTCTTTTTGAACCCAAGTCAAACTCATTTGGTCTATAAGCAATTAACAGTCCACTCCCCACAGTCTAAAGCCATCAGATTCTGTCACCCCCACGCCCCCAATTGGCTTGGGGTGTTTGGTTTTTATAACTGTTATTCATATTGTCATTCATTGCGAAATGAAGATCCCTCCCACTTTGTCTAATTAATAGATTTTATGATTACCTAAAGTTGCACCTTAAAAATTCTTTCAAATGTCAAGAAAACATTGTCAACATAATTTCTCAGTATTTTTTTTTGGATAAATTAATTATTATTATACTTATTTGTTTCAAAATGAGCAAAAATTCACATTTTTTCTGCCAAGTGTTAGCCATAATGTTAATATTATGTGCTTGCTTCTTCTGGCAGTATCTATTTTTGGTTAGCTTTGGTCAGGGTAACAATCAGCAAATTAAGAATGTATAACAACTGTTATTAGATCTGGCAGCTACATGGAATATATACGAGTAATTTTCTTTGCTCAAATAATTTGTTGTTGTTGCTGCCTCTTTGCACAAATTATTGTTATTTTATGTCTGCATTCATTCACAAATTGTTTTTTTTTTTTTCTTGCTGCTGTTGTTAATATTGCTGCCCGTTGCTGATGAATATATATATATTTTTTTCGCATTATGTTTCGGCTATGAAGACTAACTTTAACTGATTAAAACAACTAATGTGTTCAGCAAAAACAATAAGAATAATTACTCTTATTATCTTTGTAATATTAATTTGTTGAAAAATCAATCGAAATAAATTATAAAAATAAAGTAACATTTTCAGAGGAATAAACTTTAATGATATTTTTAATATATAAAAAATTCTATTGCTGATAAATAAAATCAAATAAAATATAGTTGCATTAAAATCGTTTCGAATAGCCAATAAAATCGAATTTTAGACGAATGTAACACTTTTTGAGTCCAATTGTAGCGCAGTAATCGGTCAGTTAAGCCGAATCTGCCTGCAAATTGCCTGCAAATTTGCAGTTCATTGACTGACTGACTGACTGACTGGAGTGGTTAGGTCGAACCTAAACTACCATATAACTTTGACTTGCAACTCCGATTTCGAGCTGGGCTCTGGTCGCTGACTAAGCTGACTAAGTGAATGAGTCGTATCCGAGTGTTGAATGTTGTTGGTGTCGTCGTTGTTACTGTTGTTGTTGCTGTTGTTGGTGTAGCGCATCTTGTGAAATGTAAACGCTTAGTGGGATTTTTGGGCTTTTGTTTCGGGTTCTTTTCTCTCTCTATCTCTCTTTCTTTTCGACATAAGGCCAAATTTATAAAAGATAAATAAACGCGAACACGAACACATGAGTGTGTGTGTGTGTCTGTGTGTGTGTTGCAACCAAGTTGAAAGTTAAAATGACTAATAATTTAACATGTTCCCAAAACGTAGTTGGTTAGCTTCTTGGGTGCTCAAATGTCTGTCGAGAACATTTCATTTTCACGCACACTTACACTTCTTTACTATTTAGCTTATTGTTGATCTCGTTTAATAATTAAAGGTTGTTTATAATCCGTTTGCTTCGCTTGCCCAACTCGCCACATTTTCGTGGGTAATAGAAAAAATCCAACCAATATTATAAATGTGAATATTAGTCAACATATTTGTCAGTCTTTTATGCAAAAACAACTGAGTGGATTTTTATTGAAACTTTACAATAAGATACGGTAAAAATAATATCAATACATTGTTGGGAATACATTGTGCTTTCAACGTGTATACAAATGACTTTTTAAAGCAAATCAAGTTAAGAGCATTCTTTAAATGTTTGTCTTTGCGAAAAATATATTAAATATTCTTTTCTGATCTCAATAGAAATGGATGGATAAATGGTTTAGTGCAAAAATATGTAGCAGACTGAAGGAAGCATCTTCGACTCCATGAAGTAAATATATTCTTAATCAGCAGCCGAGTCGATATAGCCAAGTCTGTCCGTTCGTCGTATAAATGTAAGAGAGAGGTATTCAAACAAAATGCAGATAAGTTTGACACGTTTTTTTTAAACTAATATCAAAAGAGAAACATGGTTAGAAATATTTGTTGTACTTATAGGATATCTACACGTTCATCACGCCCCACTTAAGGCCTACTCATTTCGTTGTTGTGGTGCTGTGTGTACTCTTTATGGTTGCAATTGAGTTTTGAATTGCAATTCAATTTCATAAATTGCATTCAAATGATTCACTTTATGGCCGCTCACAAGATGATGATTATTGCAACAATTATGAAACGAGTTGGCAGCTTTTATGCGAATTTGCCTGCTTGTTTGCAGTTTACTGTTGATTTCCTTATTGGATAAGCTTCTTCCCCTTTTCCGTCTCTTACTTCTTCTCAATAAACATAATTTGTATTTGTATTTTATTTAAGTTATATCAAATTCAATTATTAATCATTCTATCCTTTACTTTGCTTAGCTTCTTTTATTGATTAATTATTTGGTTTTAATTTGAAACATTCTTATTGTTCCACGAGTGCAACTGAACTAAGTCTCATTCAATCAAAAATCACAATTGTGTTGGCTTTGTTCATTGCCCCCTTAAGACTTTGTAAGCATATTATGACTATCCTAAACAAAATTGGCGGACTTTGTCTTGTTTTTTAATTGCGCCCACATAAAGACCGTTAGGAAAGTAGGATCAATTGTTAAGTCGTAAGTCTGTGTTACCGTTCTGATTGGCAAAAATCGCATAGATTGAGCTGTAGAGAAATGTTGAGTTTGAGACTGACAAACATGACGATACACATTGCCAATAAATGAAAAGAGAACAGCGAACCCAAAAGCCGCTTAACTAGAACACTACAGTTTAAAGTCAATTTGTTTTAGAGCTTGCACAATTTCAGCAACAAACTTTTGCTTATTGCTTGACTTGTAGATATCCTCACATAAATCAAACTTTTACTCATCAACACCAAAGCTATAAATGGATTTTTCTTCTTCTTTTTTGCTACTTGTCAAGTTTGTAGATAGCTCGAAAAACTCTTTGTACATATTTCTATAGTTATGTAGGGTATTAAAAACAAAAACAAACCTACAATAAACATCCGTTAAGCGCATTATTGCTGTCCCCCTCCCCCCCACATACAAAAAAGAGACACTCTCTGCTACTGTTTATGGATTTTTGGTTTGTTTTTTTTTCTTGCTTTTCAACAACGTATTAATTAAACAATTCACGTGTGAATTTCCTGGCCGGACATCGTGTGCTGTATGTCTCTCCGGGCTGAGCTCTGATCAAGTACATCCGCCTCATATCAATACGTTTTTTAATAGTTGATGAGTTAACGATAGAACAAAGCTGAATACAGTTTAAGAGATGAGCTGGCCAGATTTAATTACTCATAGACTCAAGTTAGTTGAAATTTTGAGATCTTTCGGGGGCAATTAATATAATAATAATTTTTTTTTTTGTGTAAAGATTAATGCTTTGCGTACTATATCTTTGGTATTGTTTGAAGACAAAAAAAAAAGACAACCGATTTTGCTTTATTTTAGTTTATGAGCAGCCAATAACCGGCGTCAAGGCCAAGGCCGCTCGAACAAAAAGTTTTTGGTTGCCGGACAGCAACGAAACGTAACAACAAAAAAGCATCGTGTGTTCATTAACTTCTAAGCTGCTCCAACTTCCCCAAAACACAACCAACACACACACGCACACACTGCGAACATTAAGACGAGTTAATGCCACGCATCGTCCGATTTTGTGCGGCTTTTGTGAATGTCTCTTACCCCATTCTCCTCCCCTCCCCCCACGCCATCGCCCTTGTGTACAAAAAGTGCCGTTTGTGCGTGACTGGAGTCGTTGTACGTACGCAACAACTTGCCCCCTCCCCTCCCCCAACTGCTTAGCCCATTGCCCACCCTTTCCCCACTTAGTCGCTGTGAAGAATTCTTTGCAAAATTGAAAATCATGTTCCACGTTAGGAAACATAAATCAAAAGATGTTTGTTCTAATTGGCTCAGATTTGTTGGGTCTTTCACAAATATATAAATGTTAAGTAAGTATGTATCTACCCCTCGCTCCCTGCCTCTTTCTCTCTCTCTCACACACACACTATCACATAGTATTATTCACTGTTTCGATAACCCAAAGCTGACAGGAAGGAAGCCAAAATGCAAATGAATATATATGTATTTAACAAGTTTAGAACTTGCAAAAGAAACTTTGAAATAATATTGATCATCTTAAATAATTTCATTAACATCAGTTGGAAAATAAATTATGATTTAAGCGTAGTATTCGTTGCTCTAAAGTTTTAGATACTTATCTGTCTCCTCATCAATCTATGGTACAGCCAAAAAAACATCGAAATGATACACACATACCCACGATCACACGATTTGTAGCATTGAAGTTAAGAAAAGTCTGCAGACTGTATGCGTAAGGTAAAGGGTTCAGGGTATTGTCTAGTCGGGATTTCTCGACCAGAGCCTTCTTGTCTTGCTTGGTTTTTGTATTTACTGTATTAAGTTTTTCAAGTTATTTAAACTGCCGCACAACATGCGAAACTCTCTCACGCAACGGAGCAAGACAAGACGGCACAATAAGTACTAAAATACAACAAACAACAACGAAAGCAACAACAAAAACAACAATTTTACGCGCACACACAACAAACACAATAAATTTCAATGTCACTTACACTTGATTTATAAACAGCAACAAAAGCAACAAAAGCAAAAAAAAACAACAAACTGAAAACCTTGCACTGAAAATTGCCCTATAGTCTCCAAAAGGTGCTGGGCCTAAAAGTGTTAGTTGTTAGTGTGGTAATCTAATAATCTCATCAAATCAAATCTAATTTAATTACTTCCTCATTGATTTAGTTCATTGTTGTCGCTCACTTGCCAAGGTGTTGAAAGAAAAAGTGCATTAACTTAACGAGAGTTGAATAAAGAAAAAGAGGAAAAGCCCAAACAGAACAAAGGAAAAAACCCATAAAGCGTAAAGCGGCCGAAAATGGCGTTTTAGACGAGTTAGAATCAACAAACAATGCCAATAACAACAACAACAACAACAATGGGCCAATATTTGTAGCTCCTTCTCAAGAGAACAACAAAACCTAACAAAAATCGTATGCAAAAATCAGATAGAGGTAGAACGTATATATGTTTGTGAAGATTTTGTTAACCATAAAATACCCTTTCCTTTGAAACCAGCCAAAGTTTGTTAAGGGTTTCAAAGCTAATGTTGATAAATGTCGTTTTTTACTTAATTCTTATGACTAAAAACAAACAATCTTTAATCTATTAAACGAACTACTAAACTTTATTATAGAATGTCATACATTTGGACTTGATATGGTATGGAATATATATATGGATTACCAATCAATAGTGCATGATTGTTACAAATCGAATACCAGTCAGGTGTTGATGAGAAATTTTTTTAATAATAGCTATTAAAATGTTAAAGAAACTTATTCCAGACTAAATATTTGAATTAAATGGACATCGTTTATCTGATTTAATTTTTCGTTAAATGTAGACAAAATAAAGTATACGCAATACGTAAAAGAATTTTTATATCTCTAAAATAGGCATAAAAAAAAGGAAATCAAAATCACATTTTAATAGAAAATTAATAAACAAACAATGTATAAGTTTAATTTGATATTTTCAACCCATTTAATATGTTTAAACTATACCAAAAATTCGATAGAGCTGCAAAGAGAACTCTCAGTTCACATACAAACTTTTAGCTGCATTGATCCTAAGTCCAGGGAAAGAGCCTCTTCAGTGTGTTTAAGACTTAAGACCTACTGCGTGGGCATTGGGAATTACAATGTAACTTTTATAATGGGGAATTGTGGCCAAAAATGGACAAGTTGTTGGCGTCATTGTTGTTGTTCTTGTTGCTGTCTGCTTTCTAAGGCAGCAAAAAAACAAAAGAGCAAAAAAGAGGGAAATACTTATAGTGAAAAAAAGGCCAAAACACTTGTTGGCCATTTGATTGCAATTGTTATACAAAGAGCTTTCATTGTAATAACACAAGCAAAACAATGGAAAACATTTTTTTATTGTTGCTGTTGTTGTTGTTGCTGTTGGTTTCTTCTAGCCTGGGCATAATAATGATGTTCAGCAAGAGTAACACCAACAACAACAACAGCAACAACAACAACATTCACACGAACTTTAACACTTTACAGAACAGCAAAGAGCGCTTTATTGTTCTAGTTGTTGCGGCTGTTGTTTTTGTTGTTGTTGTTACTGCTCTTGCAAATCTCGCACAATAGGCGCAACACAACAAACACCCAACATTGAAATCCATTTCCATTTCAATACGTAGCTAAATTCTGTATATTTGTGTTTTGTATATATATATATATATTTTGTTTGTTCTTGTCACGCTGCTCTGCACAGCGCAAGCTTCTTGGCGCATAGAGAGACAGATACAGAGAGAGAGATAGAAAGAGAGAGAGATAGTTGGCGAGCGAGGCAAACAGAGACAACAAATTAGCAATTCAGTTGAATTTTTGATGGGGTGTACGCTTTGGTAATTACTGAATTTTTGATCTCCTCAAGTCATTTTTCCCCTACAAAGCTAAGCTTTTGTTACTAAAGCAAAGTTTTAGTTACTCACTTGACACAGTATGAAAGTGTTTGAGAGACTTTTCTGTTATGTTCTGTCTGGCTAATGAGTTTCAGTTTGTTGTAGTTGCCAAAGTCAACGATTTGTTTGCAATTTAGATTATTATGTTATGTTATGTTGCATGTTAATTGATCCATCTTGGATTAAAGTTTGTTGTCAGTATAGCAGAGTCAAAAAACACTCGAAAACTGTCCGTCAGTTAGGGTTAGGGAATTGATCTTGCAAAAAGTGTGCTTAAACTTAAACTAAAGTTTATTTATTTATTAAACCAAAGGCTATATTCATCTTTACTTCAAGCTATACCCATATAATTATATCTATGGAGAAAAGGCTTAATAATTAACCTTTACTCTTACTTTTGTGTTTACTTACTTTTCACAATAAATTGTAATATTATTAAGGGTAAAATCAATGAAAATAATATGCTTTATTTATTCATGATTATTAGTTAACTGATCTTAGGCTCTGTCTATATCTTTAAAGCTGACATATATATATATACTATAAATAGTCGAACATATATTTACAGTAGCTTCACACACACACAATTCAAGTTCGTTGCTTAAGTCTTTTGTTAAGGTTACACCTGATTGCCGCTCTGTTAGGTTTTGGCAACTCGTTGCGGTTCAGTTTAGTTTACTACAGTTAGGCACCAAGTGCCAGGTGCCAGGTGCTTTGTCCCCACACCCCTTTTGCCCTGCCCCTCTCCACACATAAACCAAAAAAGGCTGGGCGGTGCCGCTCACAAAGTACAAGTTCTAATGAAATTTGTCAATAAAAATTCGCAGAATTTCGTACAACAACAGCAGCAGCAGCAGCGAAAGAGCAAGAAAACAAGCAGCAGCAAGCGAAGCAACCATAAAAAGTGAACAAATAGCAGTAGCAACAACAAATATGACGAGCATTATAAACAAGCGAATGCTTTTGTTGTTGCTATCGAATCAAATTTACTTTTTTACCGTTTTCAGCGAAAGGAAGATACAAACAAATACCGAAAAATAAAAAAAAAACAACAACTGAGAACAGTGAGAACTGGCTATAAATACTTACCATATTTGTATTTGCTATATACTATATATCACAGTTGTTTTTGCTGTTAGTCGCACAATAATTCACTATGCAAATACGAACCGAAAAGTCTCTCCTGGCATATGTGAATTTTTGGAATTTTTTGCGTTGTGTTTTTTTCGAGTCGAGTTGAATTGAATTTTTGAGTATGTCGACCAATCCACTCAGTCATTGTCATTGTCAAAGAATTTTATTTTGCAGTTTTATTTACTTTAGGATATGTAAAAAACAGCAACAAATAAGAAAACTGGTTAAGCGTGCGAGAAGTGTGTGGGTGTCTCTCAATCTCCATCTCCTTCTCCTTTGCCGTCGCCTTCTCTTTCTGTCCGCCTATCTTTGCGCCTTAACGTATGAGTAAGTCATGTAGTAATCCAAGGCTGGGTCACAAGTGATGAGATTTTTGCTTTTTACTGCCAAATCAAAACAATGCAATTCGCTGTTCAAATCTCCAATTAAATATAGTCAAACTGTGTCATGAAATGCCTTTGTTCTATATACTGATAATTATAAGTAAATAGCCAAAGTCATTTAAGCGGCTGCCAAATTCAAACCTTGTCTCTTTTGGAGCAAGTTCTCCAGTTTCCCTCAACCTATATTGAAAAATTCTGCTTATTTTGTCAATAAATTTCCTAAATTCTTTTACTCTTTCTAACTTCTTTTTATTAATGTGAATTTTATTTTCTTCTTATGCACTTTCTTTTTATTTCTCTCTAATTCTATCTATCATTCTCTGCCTCTTGTTTCTCTTACTTTTTCTTTTCTCTTTCTCACTTAGTCTTGTCTCCATCTCTAATCAACTCCTTATCTCTGTCTCTCTCTCCATCTCTTTTATTCGTTTTTCTTTCCTAAACTCACTTTTCTTTATTTTTGGTTTCTAACATCCTTTGTTCTTCTCCTTCCTTCATATGTATATATGTTTCTTTTCTTCTAACTCTTTTTCTCACTTACTTTCGTCCATGTCTTTCTAAGTCTATCTCTTTCTTTATCTATTCTTTCTATCTTTTCCATTTTCTCTTATATAACTTGTTTCTCTTGTGTTCTCTCAACCCTGTTTCTTCTTCTCTTTCTCTCATCCCTCTTTCTTCGAGAGCTTTCTCTTCGTTTCCCTATATCCATACATCAGTTGTGTACATTTTTCCTACATCAAAACAGTTAGGAACCCTGGGGGAAGGACTCTTCTTCGCCTATGCTAATTGGAAATGCTAAGTGCTTGATTCATACTGTGCATTAAAACCCGATAAGAACTGTTTTTTTTTTATTTGAGATTACTATATTTGCCGTCTTTGTATGCGTAATGCATTTCGCTGCATTTGCTTTATATTAATTATATATGCAATTTAACGCGATGAAAACATTAAAAATGCAATGCAATCAACTGGGGTGCGGAGGGCGTCGGTGTGAATAGGTGTGTTTCAAGGGAGAACAGCGAAGGGGTACATCGGAAAGGGGAGCGGGAGGGGACGATCGAAAAGGGGGGGTAAGAGAGACGGTTGGCAGCTACTGTGCAGCTGTGTTTTGCGACTCCCACGACATTGGCTTTGGTGTAGAGAGAACCCAGCGTTATGAATGCATCAAAAAGGTGCCACAACAACAAAAAAACAACAGCAATAATTGTTGTGTGTGTATGTATGAGTGTGTGTGTGTGTTTGTGTTCATGATGAACTCATGGAATAATTATCCTATGAATGAGCAGTTTGCATGATCATTGCCAAGCTTCCGCTTTTGTTTTTGCGCTCAAGTGAATTTCGCTAGCTTTTATTATTGTTGTTGTTATTATTGTTGTTGTTATTGTTGGTTGCTTCTTTGCAATTACGCCATGAAAATGTTGCATTTAAAAGGCATTTTCTTATGTCATAGTCCAAGTTGTTGTTGCTGTTGCTGTGTTGTTGAGAGAAATTAAGTTAGTCAACTACTAATTCCAACTAATTCACTCTGCCACCCAAAGAATCAACAATTCGGAATGTTACGGATGAGAGTACACTGGTCTAAAAAACACATTTATATATATATGATATTTATGATTTAATTATTATGAGTTCTCGAGAGTTTTAAGAGAATAAGAATATTAACACAGAAATATTCAAAAAATAAGAAATATTCTTTCTACGCCATAAATTGGTTTTTATATTGAATCTTAACCCATTTTAAGCAATTAAAGGGTATTTTAAAATGTATTGCATTCAAAAACATATGTACTTGAAAGATTGTAGTTATTCTCGGGGTGTCTCTTGACAGTGTTTGGCTTTTATGAATTCCGCTCAGCTGATTTGTTGGCTTTTAGAATTTGGAATTTGAAAATTTGCACAACAAACAAAAACAAAAAAACACGAAAGAAAGAAGAAGAATAATAGAGTCAAGAGTTGAGAGTCTTCGGGAGCCGGGAACTCCTCTAAGTGATGCGCATATAAATGTCGAGCACTCCACTTGGCCCTCAGCCAGTCAGCCAAGTTAGCCAAGTTAGCCAAGTTAGTTAAGTTAGCCAGCGTTGTTTGCCAGTTAGCCAAAGTTAGAGCCCGTCTTGCATTCTTGTGCAATAAAACTATGCAAAATTATGTGTAGCATTCCAAGTGCTCTGCCAACATAAATGTGTGAGTGATTTTGTGTGTGTCTATGTGTGTGTGAAAGAGTGTGTGAGTATCTTGCTACTCCCATGTTGTATGCAACATGTGAGTCCCAGAAGCAGAAACAGACAAACAACACACATGCCCCATTGGTCATGCAGCGCAGGGCACACGGGTTCGTTTTTTTTTGTTTATCTTTTTTTTTGGTCTTTGAAGCACGCTGCATTTAAAATTATGGAATATCCCCAACTTTATGCTTATACACATACTATATTGTATATATTTATGCAATTATTATTCTTGCATGCAAAGGAAATGTTCAATAACGTTGCCATTGCAGCTGACAAAAAAGCAAAAACTAATCATAAATGCTAAAAATACGCTTAATCCCAACTACAATCCACAGCAACAGTGTGTGGCATGGAATGCTGTGCTAGGCACAGCCCCTTTGTGGCATAACCTGGCATCCTTACTCGAGTCTTTCAAACAAATATGCTTACTAGTCGCAGGTGTTGCTTTATAAACGACGAATTTGGTAAACCAAATAAATTATATTCTTTGCAGATAATACAAAAATAAGGTCTGATATGATATGTTTATTGAAGGGCACTGATTTGGGTATATATTGGCGTATTGGAGTATAATTGGCTGTTGAATTTGTTACGCTTCAAAGGCTTGAATATTATATTAACAAAATGTATAAATAATCATATATCTATATAATATCGACTCTTTAAAGTATATATGTAAGGCACATGCATATTTGATGCCATATTAATAACAACAAGTATCTTCGGCATGCTGAATTATATATACACTTGAAAGCCTATATGTCTTTTTTTATCAAATGTTTAAAAATTATCATGAAATGCTACACGCATAGAAGGAAACACATCCGAGCATATAAAGTATATATACTATTTATCAGCATTGCAAGCTGAGTTGATAAAACCATGTAAGTCTCTCCGTCTTGTCTATGAAAATTGCTCAGTTTTTGAGTTATCAAAGTCTTCTTTTTGTTGCATTTGTCATTATCGCAACAATATCATAACGCTGCCATACAAATGAAAAATCTTTTCAATGATTTTTCTTTTGCAAAAACAAATATGCCTTAAAGTGTAAATTTACTTACTTACTTACTTCTGATTTTTATTTATTTACAAACATATAAAAAAAGTATAATGTAAAGTTCAAAGCTTGAACTAAGTTATATTTTTGAAATTTTGGCAACAAAACATAACAAACCATTAAGTTTGTTGTCATAGTTTAGTTTATCATGTAATTATTTAAACTTATATATACAAAATCATTTTATTTTTTGTGAATATGTGTTTTTGTAAATTCTTGACTCCTGCAAGCTTTTTAATCATGCCAAAAGGCTTTTAATTGCTTTCACGCATTTCCTTTGTTATGTTATTTATTTGGTTTTGTTTTTTTGTTTATGTTTGGTTTTCTCAAAATTTTAACCTTAATGAATCAGTGGACATAATGCATACAGCTTAATGCAGGTCGCACCGTTCCAACTGCTATCTGAACAAACCTCGAATCGAAGTTGCCCGAAACTGAATCTGATTCGAACGAGTCAGCAAGAGCGAGAGAGGAAGTGAGGGAGGAAAATGAGGCTTTTTCGCTGTGAGACCGTTGCTTAAAATCGCATAAATTTCATACAAGCTTTGTACGAGAAACGAACAAAGAAAAACGTTTGTCATATGATTAATGAACAGTCAAAGCTGCCCTTCCCTCCCCTCCCTCAGCCCCGCCCCAGGCAACGAACGCTTCATTCTGAATACCCTACATTTTAGTATTCAGTTCTGGGTCCCGCTGTGTTCGTTTCTCTCGGACATTTTGTCTGTTGTCACAGCTTAAAAAAATCCTGCCCAGAAAAAACAACAAACCGCAAGTGTGAGAAGGAGGCAACCTTAGCTTCGATCCTCCAATTGTGTGTAATTAATTTGCGGTTCACAATGTTTTTTTTCTTCCCCCTTTTAGGGGGAGAAACGGGAATGGCAACGGGAATGCTTTAGGTATCCCAGACACACTAGCCATACATATTCATATGTATTGCAAGCGTCATTTCGTCATCGCATGGGCGTTGTCACCAATTTGCTTGAAAGTGTTTGTCGAAAATTGAAATTCGACAGTCAGTCAGTCATTCAGTCATTTAGTCATTAAGTCAGTTAGTTCAATGAATTTCTTTGATCATTTTTCGTTAACTGACCTTGAACATGATTTCATTTGTTGCTTTCATGTCTTGGTTATTTGACGCTGGATTTTTGTTTTTGTTTTTGTTGTTGTTTTTTTTACTGATTGGTTGTTCCTTTGACGGCAGCTGTTCTAAAGTTGCGATTATTTCATTTGAGCAGTGCATTAAGTTCATTATTTCAACTGAATTCTGCAAATACTCTAACTTGGGTACATTTTCTAAGATGTCAAATAACTAAAAGCTTAAGGATAGATAAAAATAAATAATAAAAATAAAACTTGTCTTTTAATCAAATCTTTGTTGATTAAAGGCAAGTGAGACATTTTTTGACCGTTTGTTCAAACTCTGGGCTCCTTTTACCGTTTGAAATAAAAATTATTATTGAGTTTTTAGTAAAAGAGACGCTATAGTATGTCACGTCGGATAGGACTTACCTTTTCTAGTGGTTTTTAAACGATTTTTGAATCTAAATCCTTAGTCGGAAAGGCATTATAGTTTCTACAGGTGTTTTTTTGACTAAATTTTGTTTTGAAAAATTTTTATAGTTTGTTTAAATAATAATTGATAGCTATTTTGTTCTATATGCAGGACACTTAAAGAGAAGGATTGATTGGAGGACACTTAAAGAGCATTTAGAAGTCAGCGTTGATATTTTTTAGCTACTGCATCATTGCATGTGTTTTAATTTGCAGCCACCTGAAAAAAAGTACAAAATGCAACTGCTGCTGCACAAAAATTGTAACAATCAGCGCAAACCAAAAGAACGAGAATAAAGAAAGAAAAAAATTCAAAATTGCCTAAATGCCGGGCTAAATGAAATGTGCAACAGAATTCAGAATTTTTGGTTGGACGCGGCACAGCTGCCGCCAGGTTGCACCTTGCAATCTTGCAACGTGCATCGGATTGAAAGGGGTTACGTGGGCCGGACGATAGCAGGGGTATAGGGTACGGGCAAGAGTTTGGCGCTTTTTGCAGTACAGAACGCCCCACAAACAATCACTTACAAGCTGCTAAATTGCATAATCATTCAGTGCAATCAGTTGACTTTATCCTTTTTTTTTCTCTTCGCTTTTTTTTTTTGGGTTTTTTTGGTTTTGTTCTTTTGACTTTGAGTTTGGATTTTGACTACATGCGTTCTGCCTACAGCCTGCTGTCTTTTGGTAATTGTTGCCATTATTTGCTCAAGCAATGATACACACAAACACACACGCACACCCGTTTTGGGCAGCTGCATAATAAGATAAGAAATCATAAAGCACAAGGTGGATAAGCTTGAGCTTTTGTGTGTTCGAATCAACCCTCCTTGGTCTGCTTGCCCCATTCACAAGATTCATCATCGGTTCTTGTGTCTGCTGCCACTTCTTCTTATCCTTCAATCACTGTCTTTACCTCACCTGCACATCTCCCTCTCTCTTTCTCTCTCTCTTTCATCTACACTCTCGATTGGAGCACAATTTGCAAAACATACAAAATCCCCAAATTTGTTGAGACGCGTCGCTCATGAAATGAAATGCAATCAAAATGCCTCCAACAGTTGCTGCGGCTGCCCACCTATCTTTATACCCCATACACACACTCTTCTCCCGTTCGCCTCATCCTCATCCTCACCCTCTTTCGCGTTTGCATTCTCTTTCTCTCTCTCTCTTTCTCGGGCATTTAATTTATTTGCACTGGCCAATGCCACACCCCATTAGATGATTTGGCTTTTTTTCTTTTCGCTTGGCAGGCAGGTGGCTAGAGAGTGGGTTTGCCAGGGGAGCCGAAGGGGTTGCTGTTGCTGTTGGGTACGTTCAGCTGACAAGAGGTGGGCGCACATTAAGTGCATCTGTGTGTTTTTTTTGGCTTGGCTTCAGCTTCAGCATCAGCCTCTCGATAAGCAGTTGGCTAAAGTTTTGAGTGCGGCCTCTTATTCAATTTATGTGTGCGGCAGCCGTGTGCAAAGTAATAATGTATATACCCTGTTATTGTATGCAGTAAGTCGCAGGGCCGCAACACTTCAGGCCTTCCTTATTTATGCGTTTGTGTGTATACTTAAAATGCTTGAACTGCTTACTGAGTGTTTGAGCATATCTAAATCTTCGATATCTTCAGTGTTTCTTGACCGATTTCGATAAGCTACCGATACTTTCAATTTATTTTGTTCTGTACATGGTAAAGGAAAGTTAATGGTTAAAGTTCGACATTTTCTTAGATAACTTGAATACTATCTTCAAAATGAATTATCAAAAAGAGATTTTTCAAGCCGTTCCGTTGCAAGTTCTTAAGCTTAAATTAAATGAATGGATAGAAGGAAAAAACATATCAATAATACGAATAAAAAATTATTTAATAACCAAAAATGAAAAGGAAATGTGAAATCTTTGATGATTTAATTTAAAAAAATTAAATGAATTAAAAAATTAATTAAATACAAAAACATTTTGTTTGTTGTTCAAATATTTTTGTTTATTATTTAAATAGTTCGAAAAGCTGTTATAAAAATACAATGTTTAGTTTTATGTTATAAGTTTTGCCATCAAAATATTTGTGGTTTAATTTACCAAACCCAACTAAAATCACTATCTACAGGGTATATGGCTTATGCGCACTCCCGCATAAATTAATTCTTTAATGGTTTTTTTTTTGCGTGTGGACAAATGGCATGAAAGCGAATTTGATTTGAAAATTGCATACGCCCGACGAAGATTCTTGAGTCTTGAGACTTGAGCGAAAGAGCAAGAAAGATACTTTACTCTAACGTCCAGGGTGATTGACTGCCCAAGTGTGGCCAGCGGCGTTTATGTTTTGGCCAACAACAAACGACAGCTAACGGTGCGGATTACATTGTGTTGGATGCATTGGATGGATACAACGTTGTTGTTGTTGTTGTTGGCTACAAGCGATCATTTAAAATGCATAAAACTCATTTCGTTGATTAATTGTCTTGTGTCGACGTTGTTGTCGTTGTTATTGCTGTTATTGTTGTTGTTGTAGCTTAATCATTAGCAAAATCAAGAGCACGAAGCAAGAAGAACCACATCAACAACAGCAGCTGCAGTTTCATTTTCTCCTATTTAATATCCTAGATGCGTTGTAAATTGTATTGATTTTTAACAGCGTTTTAATACGTCGAAGCACATCAACTAAGTCAATCAATTTGTGACTGGCCGGGTGGTCATTTAATAACCAATAGCAAATTGCATTTGATATCGTCATTAAAAATGGCATTCGACCTCTTTTGGTGTAACTAAAGTTCCTTAAAACTTCCTTTGTTGAACTTAAAATGTTTACTTAAGAAAAACATATACGAATATATTTTAATAATTTAATTCTTTTATGTATGCATATTTTTATTTTTATATTGTTTTAATATATTATATTTTTTTTTTTTGTGCAGCAATTCTAAAATACTTTTCTTTTCCTGTTTTTACAATATGCAAAAGCTTTATTAATTTAATTTTTTTTTTGTAGAACACTTTTCTTGGTTTCTTCTACTCAAGTTGACTTTAAAGGTATACAAAATTCGTTAATTTGTTTTTTTTTTTTTTTTAATTTTTTCAATCTTATTCAAATTGACTGCTGTCATCCGCAGCCAACTTGCGGTACATATTTTGATTTTTCTAAAGTTGAAGTTTCAAAAGGAAGGCAAATGAACTTTATTGAAAATAAATGTTAATATTTATGCATAGTTCCAATCTTGATTCTCAGTTTAATTTACGGTAGCCGACTCGTGCCTCGATATAACCAAATTGCTCTCATCAGTGAGTGTTCACGCTCTCCCTTGGCTTTTAAATGCTGGACTGCTTTAAATATGCGATTAAAGTTTCGGAGTGATCAAAAACCAAAACCAAAATAATACTCATACTAACTATTAAATAAATAAGAAACCAAAAACAGCAACAGATACTTCTAACGGCTATTTAGCTTAGTTTATTTGTTTGTTCAACTTTTGTGCCTAATGAGCCGGTTGCAGATGTTTGAATTTTCATTCATTTGCATTCGAGCGAGATGCATTTAGATATTGTCATATCCCTTCATATACCGACTGCATCATGCCACATACATACCACATGCATTATTGATGATGACTCAACACACACTGCGGCTTTATTTGAAATGAGCGACGCACGTCTTAAAGAAAAACCTCTTAAGCTTAGTTTGATTTGCCGACACCGGCTGACAAGGTTTTTACACTAGTTAAAGGATTTGTTTATTCGTCAGTTGAGTATATTTTATTTTTGCTTCTTATTGCATCTATCCATATCGTCGATATCTTCTTGTTGTCCTAACTCAAAAACTGTATAACTCAAAACCCAATAAATATAACTATGCTTGGCTATCTCGAAGTTCGCTACAACGTCCGTCCCTCCGGCTGAACTGATCTGGTAAAAAACTTCATTTTAACTTATGAAACATTCTGCTCTTCAGAATTCATTCATTATTATAGAGTTGACTCGTACATAAATATAACATAAGACGAGTAGTTCTCTTCTTCGAACCAGCTGTGAGCTCGCCGCTTCAAAGTTGTCCATCAAATTTGTGTGCTAACAGCTTCATTTACCAAAAAAATAAATGACTTAAGACACAAACTAGCTGCAATTGACCCCCAAAGCAGCACTTAACGGTAACTCGCTGTCTGTCTTTATGCGTGTGTATGTGTGACCTTCAGCAAAACAAAATTCACTTATTTCGAAGCAACATCAACAATATTTTTCACACACACAACGAGCAACAACAACAACAATAACAATAACAAAGTGCGTTCGTCCATTTACATATAATTGTCACACGGACTATTTGTTGGCTTGGACGCTTGATGTTTGTGCCATTAACTAACTGCAGCCACTGTCGTTGCTGATGGCAGTGGCAAGCAGCAACTAACAAGTCGTAGCAACAAAAACAACAAAAATTCAATTTGCTTTGCTCGCTCTTCAAAATGTAATTAACCTCAAGTTGGATCGTTTTGTTGTTTTTTTTTTTTTTTTTTGTATATTTGCGTCATTTTAAGAACGACGACTCGAAGTAATTAAGCAAAGCTAAAAGTTCATGTTAATTGTCCAGCACGACAAAACTTCAACAGGTACACGCACACTCGCACACACATACACACACACACTCACACTCTCACACACAACAATTATGCCCCGAAAAGGTCAAAGACTAAAAGAATTGTCAACCGTGGACAGGCCAGGGCCTGATATGAGTTTTTTGGATGTTTTTTTGGAGGCAAGCTATGTAGCAGAAGGGAAAGAGCAGAAGCTAAAAGTTGGCATGGAGGGGAGAAGGTAAGTACATACATACAAACATATATACATATCTAAAGTTGAGTCATTGAAGCGGCCGCCTTTTGTCGGGTTCTGTCGCACGGCGGAAGCAACGAACGACGAACGACGACTTTTTGTTTATTTTTGTATTGTTTTTCTCTTTCTCTTTTATGCTTTGATATTGCTGGCTAACTCTGTTGTGTTCTCTTTTGCACTTGCTTTTTGCTTGGTGTTGTTGTTATTGTTGTTTTTATTATTATTTTAGCAAAATGCCGTTAGTTTTGTGCGAACACACGGTGTGAATGATACTTTAATTACACAAGCAGCAACAACAAAAAATACAACAAAAAAAACAAAACAAAAGTTGAATTATAATGAAAATTAAACATGCACAGATTTTGGCAAGAGCGACAGAAAAAAAATACAAGGGTAAGGGAGGGAGGGGTGCGAAGAGAGAGAGAGGAGTTTGGGTAGTTTGCGTAGTTAGATCCTGAACGATAAGTTGAATCTTTTGGCATTTGCAGAGGATATCCAAAAGACTCTTCTTAAGAAAAAGCCAAACTCGAATCTCAAAAGAAAGATTAAAAAAGAAAACAAGTTGAGATTAACAGATACATTAAACAAGTCAATAGAATCTTAAGTTGAACCCATATAATAGCTTGGAACAAATGGTTAATTATCGAGTTAAATCCATCTTTAGGTTCTGAAAACAAAAATCAGATGAAATAAATATTATCAAATTTGTAAAATCATGATCGGTTACAGATCTTTTTTATTATAATACAAGACAAATGAGCATAAATTCATTCGCTTGTCCAAATCCCAAAAGCTGATATTTTTTTTTGATGCATATTAACCGTAATCGTATTAACAATAAAATGGCTTTTGAAAAGATTGTTAACATTTTTGCCAGTACGTACTGTATATTCGTAAACAGCCTGGCGGCAGCCACATAACTAATTGAAGGATGTCTTAAGCAAAGTTAATAAATACATATAGATTCGAATGACTATAGCGATTGATCAACTGTTTGGATATTATGATGCAGTTGGGGTCGTTGTGCACCATCATAGAATTTAAGTCCGGCAAAGTGTTCGATGTCACGGATACTGGACATGAATGAGCTCAACTCCAGATTGTTGTCAACATCGGCATTTGGTACAACATATCCCTCCATATAGGGTAATTCGTCGCGTTCCCTACACTCGGCAATGATCACTTTGAAGAAATGTGTCGGCACTGCCACCGTATTCATGCCAATGACCTGATGCCGTATTGCCCAATTGCGAAAGGTGATGCGTTGCGGCATAAACAATGGCCCTGTGTAAACATAAACCGAGCCACATTTGATCGACAGCTCTCGGACATAGGACTCGAGGCGCGCCCATACCTTCGATTTGAGGCCATGACATAATGGCGCTATGTTTGGCATGAGAAAGGTCTCAATATATTTGTTTGCATCACAGCGATAGTTGTGCGGCGATGCCATATGACCGCCAATCCATTCGCTATTCCGATAATCCAGTTGACTGGCTCGAAATATTAGCGGTATACTCAAATCAACTAGAAATTCTGCTGGTTTCTGCACAATGATAACCGGCGTCTGTGTTAAACTTTCGCCGTCCAAATGCTCGCATACCCAGTGTGCAATACGATTGCGTCGATCATAGGACAGCACAAAATTGCGATAGATATGCACATCATCTAGTCCGGGAAAACCATATTTCATCAGTGTTGCCACATGTGTTGATTCTGATACTGGTAGCGGTTCATCACCCAGCGAAAAGGTAAAAAACATCGTCTGTGTGTTTTAAAGTGTTCAAAGGGGATAGAAAACCAATATCAATCAATACTTTTTGCACAAAGAAAAGTTACTTTTCAGAGTATAGAAACCAAATTTGTTTAGTTTTTATGTTGTTAAAAGATCTTAAGAGAACTAGAAAAGCCTACATGTGTCAATGGTTGTTAGCTGTCACAGAAACTTGAGTTCGTAGTTGTTGCAAGTTCAAGAAACATATTCAGTATTTTTATTGCTTTTTACACATAAATTTGATTTATGTGATCCTTAACTTATAAGGATCTGCAGCTTATGACATTGAAGTCATCTGAAAGGTGGCGTAGTCGTATGATTCGTTAGTTGGCTTTCTGGTGTTAGTTGAATATAGAATAAAGGCAAGCAAGCAAGTAGTTGTTTGCTTTGGGAAGCTATCCACCCGGCAACATTCGAGGTGTGTACAGGGTGATATAATTTTGAATGATAGCAAACATAATATTATATTCTCCACATACCTGTGTTTGTGCAACTCTTAACTTTCATGCTTTGTGTAAATATTTAATAGTTTATAAAGATGCTAGAAAAAACGTACCACTGTATGCATGTTATTGTGAAACCATTTCACATAGTTGGAAAAAACCGAATCGGCATCATTTCTATTTTGTTCAGTGTAATCAAATCTTGAAGTATTGGTGCCATCTGTCTGCACTATCTGATTTTGCGAATCGTTTCCGACTACAGCGTGCGGATGTCCCCCAACCAATCTCAGCTACAATAAGTATAAAACACTATAAGTTATACTGTGTATCGTTTGTTGCTGGGACTTACCGCGTCGAAGATTTGTTGACGGCGCTGAAAGATATATGGATCGTTAGCCATGGTCAATTGTATATTCCGAAATGATGCATCCTGTTGCAGCAGTGCGCCCCCTATGAAACCCAGTATTCCCGCTAGCACGGCCAATGAAATGGGCAGTGATAGGGCCAGCATTAAAACAGCTGAAAGTCGAGCTGCCGAGCTGCTTACTCAAAAATTTTAATCTATTTTTGAAATGTGTTCTGGCAATGTCTAGAACAGATCTTTTTTTGAATTCAAACATTTTTGTTACTCGCCTAACTGAAGGCAAACTCAAATGTTTTTTGCGAAACTAAAGAAACGTTTTAACGATTTCGATACGATGTGAGAGATTTAATATCGAAATACTTTGTGTTCATACTTGTTTTGATGTAAGCTTGAATTCTGGAAATGAAAGTACTGAAAAATTATTCGAACACTTTAATAAAAAACATCAACTAGTTAATATTTAATACAAATATTCAATATTTAAGATCTTGTGCTGTTTTTTTTTATTGTCTTTGTGCGTGTATTGTTCCAACAACATCAATGTAATTTTTTAAGACCTACTGTTCATAAAAAACAACAACCATAACGAATACACAAACACACTCACACACACACATAACCGCCCGCCCCTTTGGCCAAGCTAAAAGGCATTGGGCGGTGGTGAGCCTTCCCCATTGACCCTCACCCAAATCGGCAGAGCCACAGCCCTGGCACGCAAGCTCTAATAACAAAACATAAGCTGTCTATCACATCAGACGATGAACTAACTGGCCATTTACCCACATTAATGCATATGTATGTACACTTGCATGCCTACATACATACATACGTTCATTAATATGCGGCTGCAATAAATAAAAAAAAAAAAAATGAAAAATATACAAACCAGAGCCGCTATCAGCCATGAGAAGCACGAGAATTTCGCATAAATTTACGAGGGGTCTAAGCAACTCCAACTCAGACTTAATGGCAAAGTCGGAGTTGGAGGCAACGAAAAAAAACTAAGCGCGCCGCGCACTTGGGCAACAAGAGCGATATAAAGTTAATGTGCTCAATGTTAGGAACTTTAAAAGCCTTTAATACGCTTGCCAAGAGTAAAGTAAAGTAATTTTTAAAATTAAGTTTGTGCCAATGCGTTGATGGGAGAAGATTTAGCAGATATATATTATATTTATAGTTATATACATTTTTATCAGAGCTTACTAACTAAAATTTATAAGTTAAATATACTAAATCAACCGCAAAGTGTGTTTGAATTAAAAAACTTATTTTATCAACGACACCTAACTCAAATTCATAATCTTTATTCTTATTAAAGTTACCAAAAGACAAAAATGTATATACATGGTTGTTTTATTTTCCTTTCTCTTTCAAAGCTTCCTCTCTATCTCTTTTCATTTGCAATGTAAAATAAAGTGTATACAAAACACTTAATATTTTGTTTAAGGTTCTTGATCCCCTTGAATTATCATAGACCAACGGAAACAGGCAATAGACGAAACCGGACTTGAGAGTAGGATATATGGATATGGGCGACGAGCAGCAAATTTAGGGTGGGATAAATGTTGGTACACATAGCAGATTATTTTGGTTTTATTAATGCTGGTTTATAATAAAAAAAAAACAGTTCGAATGGTTTACAGAATCAGTTTCGATTTGTTCCGCTAAGTGTACAACTAAAAGTTCTGAAGAACTTAAACCAATGATCAATCTCTTCCACTTTCATCCTATTAATCCTATTAAAGCTTCCTACCATGACTTATATATGTATAAATGGTATCGATAATGTAAATAATATATAATACAGATGAAAAAGAAGTCAAGATAATGCTATACCGCGATTTAAAATACGAATAATTTTTAGTTCCTCAAAAGCATTTCTTTCATTGTATGATATTTTGTTTCAAGTTGAAGTTTGAGAAAAATCGAATTGTTTAGTTATAGTATAGATAACATCGATAGGCCACCAGTATATGATTGTTGTTGGTTGATTTGTTTCTTATAAAACGCTGTGCTATTATCGACTTGTTTAGCGATTTAGCTGGTAGGATTGAGAAATACATGGCTTCAAGGAATTTCACTTATTGATTTTACGATATCCAATCCTTATAACGTATGTCCATTCCATAAATGTCGGATAGCAGGTTGACAGACGAGCAAACGATTGAGTAAAGGTCATCGAAGTAGTTGCAAGCCCTTTAAAATTCTGCGACTTACTCTTGCAAGTCCAGAAAGAGTATCTAAATGCTGGCTTTATACTACGCAAACGAAATTATACTTTGTTGTTTTGTGAGAATAACCGCAAATGCGGTAAGCCACAAAAAAATTAGGCGGAAGCACTAGCAGCAAACAACAAAAAAAAAAGGTAAGCAATAAAACAGAACCCACAGAAAACGCATGAAAAAACAACAAGAAGAGAAGAGACTAGATAAAAACTGAACAAAGCAGCTAAGCAAACCGATTGTAGCCAAAGCAAACCTGTGTAAGTAGACATCAAAAGCGCTTTGTGATAGTTTATAGTTTCTAAAAATGAGAAACCTATTAAATATGATGCCAATTGATGGTAGAGATGCTAAAAGAGTGAAATATTTACAGATCGAAAAGATCACATAGAAAATCAAAAATATACAAAAAGAAAAAAACAGCCCACAACTGGTGACAACTCGTTAAAACTAACAACAACAAGTGGCAATCTGATTTGACTTCCGAACTTTCAAGCATTGATTATTTTGTTGTCGGTTTGTTTATGTTTTATCCCTACCTTCTCTCGCTGCCGCTTCTCATCGCTTAAATTGAGTTAAAGCTACAAATTATGTGCTTGCCGCACAAGCTCAGCTTTAGCATCAACTTTTTCTTGGTTTTGACTTCATCTTCGTGAGCTATCAATTGAAATGGTCTCAACTTGTGAAAAGATTCTTTCAACCAAAAAAAACAATAAACGTTTTCTGTCAAATATTTTATGACCCACGCCCTAGTTTTGAAAACAATTTGCGTAGGCCTACTCTGCTGTATAGAAATGTTATCTAAATTATTAAGACCAAGGATTATTGACGGAATTAGTGCCCCCGATATGAATATGAGCACATTGGGTGGCATCTTTATCCCGGTGTCATTGGGCCGTAATCTAACGAGCTCTAAACGTTTCTTTGTTCAATTTAACAGTTACGCTAATAATAACTAGATTTAAGCCAAACATTAAAAACAGTTTGCCTCCACAAATCATAGAAATTAAAAATGTTCCTTAAAATATTTATGTTTGCTGTTTCTTTTGAAAAAAAAAGGTTTTCATACATGGCGCCTACCTAAAGTTTTAGCCTCTTTAAACTCAGATAAAATTCCTCACGAAAATCAACTAAGAAAATAGTTAATTTCTCTATGCAAATAGTTAATTTCATTAAGTACAAATTGAAATTCAACTAAAAACATTGTTGAACATCAAAACGAATATGAAATATATTTTTAAATCAAAGAGCATGCACCTTAAATCAAAATTCGTGTACTATATTGTTCATTTTAACTTTTAACCATATTCAAATAAACTATGAACTCGTTTTCCAAAAACAAAACAAATCAAAAACAAATATTTTATGCATTTATACGTCGAGAGTTCAAATTGAATATGACAAATGTTGATTTAGCTATATCTTAGAAGTTCTTTATTTAACTTGTGCAAATGTCAAGTTAAGTATATTAATATTCAATGCTAAATAATGCACAAAAATAGTTTGATTCACGTAAGAATATGCATATTTGTATTAATTTTTTCCGAGCTATTACTTTGCTATGAAGGTATGAAAAAGGCAACGTAATACATTCATTAGTTAACGTACAAACCCAATTTTAGATACCCAAAACGTATCAAACTTTAAATAAATCTTAAGCCAAACGGAAGTTAATTTATTAACCAATTTGTTTTTATACGTTTTAGATAAGATTATCTTTAAGTCAAACCCTCTCTTTTAAGCATATGCAGCCCAAAAATTAGCTTTACTCAGGTGAGTTCGAGTCTGACCACACACGCACAAAAACACACTCTACATGTGGTCAGAAGTGAAAGAAATGCAAATTATTGTTGCTGTCGTTGTTGTTGTTGTTGTGCATGAGAGGCCTGACGGACCAGCTGGAGAATTTGGTGTGTTTAGCATGGTAAATGTTGCGTTTATAAATTTAAAAACCTATAATAAAGTCATTTGCTCTGGCCATGTGCAACAGACGTTTGTTGTTGTTGTTTCTGCTGCTGCTGCTGCTGGTGGTGGTGGTGATGTTGCTGCAGACAGTTGGGCAAAATTGGTGCAACAGCAGAAAAAGAGAAGCAAAACGATGTGAAAGAAGATGAGAAAGACGATGCTGACGACAGACCAGAGACAGGCAGGCAGGCAGGCAAAAAGCGAACAGAGAACACAGGCGGTAAGTGCCACACCAGCAACAACAGCAATCGTCAGCAGCAACTGCAATCGACAACAACAACACCGATCGCGGCAGTAAGAACATGTCGCGCTGATTATTGTGTTCAAATTTAATTTGTACAACATTGTGTGGCCAAAATTGTTTTTGTTTTGTTGACAATTGTTGGCTGATGTTGTTTGCGATGTTCTGATTGTTGTTGTTGCTGCTGCTGTTGCAACCATACACATCAGCATCTGCATCTGCATCTCAACCTACTATATGTATGTATATATGTATCTTTGTATCTTAATACGCACGGCTCTCGCTCTGATTGCCACTTTCTCTTAACCGTTTTGAACGATGTCAGGAATTGAGTTTCGAGTGCATTCGAATGCCATTTTGGTGATTGTCTTAACAACAAGTGTCTAAATACCATTGAATATCATTAAAATATTAAAATATTTAGCGCTTTGATTTCAAGTTTTTAATCTCATTTTAATTAAATGCTTAAACACATTTTGCACATGAAGAGAGAAGCATTTAACAAACGAGCGCGGCCCCCACACAAGTAATACCAAATACAACAAAATTTAATGAATGTTTAATGCAAAATAAACATGGAATCAAATCAACAATAAACAAATCATACAAAAATAACAACCATGCCAAACAATACCATATAATAATGATAATGCGAGTACATTAAACAAAGGCAGCTGCCTGCTTATTTTTGTGTTTATATTGTTGACCAGAAATACAACTCAAAAGGCGGGCATATCACTTTTGTTATGATATTTGTCACTTATTCTACAAGCATATGCTTTTTGATATATAGTTGGAACAACAAGATGATTGTTTTATTTAAACTATAAATTTTAAAGCAAAAGTTATGGACTCAAAAATAAAAACTTGCTCATCCATTTGTTATATTTCTCATCAACGAATGGGCAATTTACATATTTGTTTTATACATGTAAATATTCGCTTTATACAGTTAGTGAATTGAACAATTCGTTATTTTATCGTTTAACCCGTTTCTTTTCTTTTCTTGTTTTAATTGAGAATTGCGCTTGAGTTTGAGTACATTCAGTTACAGATACATTTAGCAAATCTATGTAGGTACAATGAATGCGATTGGGATTCAATTAAAGTTGATATATTATTTCTATTGTTGCTGTCGTTGGGTTTCTCACAATTAAACAAACAATTCGTTTGCCGCCGTTAAACGAGCGCAGGCGATCAAGTAATCAAGGTGCAGACAAAATCAAAAATGTTTCCTGCTGTTCACGGCTATGACATACTCTGTACTCATAATCTTAAAACAAACAGTGCATCATCTTTCTTCTTTTTGAAAAGCTTTATTAATATTATAACACTAGTTCGGGGTATCAAACAACAAGAACTAGCGATCATTCCGACCAACTTGACAGCGCTAATGCTTAGCAAAGGCGTAACACACAGCAACACACAACTTACCACACACTTCCAAGTATATCCAAATCACTTTGCCAAATACATGTTGGGATATTTAATTTGGTTATTGTACATATGCAACGGGTATCTTGTGTCCCGTACGAATTTTTCTTGCATCATAAGTTTTATAGAAAAAATGGTTTGTATTTTTATGTTATTATTTACTATTATTTCAATCTATATAATACCAGAGAATATAAACAAATAGGTAAGCATTTTTTAGAAGTGAGATAGGCTCAGGTTCAGGGTTTTATCATTTCATTCATCCTAGGTTGTTTGTTTGATAAAAATGTCCGAAATTGTTCGATATCATGTAGCCTATTGCTATACATATTTAATTTTTTCCATCGTTATTGCATATTACATAAAGTAAACTTTCTTAATAAATGTGACATTTTTCTTTACGTGTCGTGTTGTGTCCTGCATAATGACTTTGAATTTTTTAGTAAAAAATATAGACTTTAATTATGCCGATTAATTCTACTAATATTATGAATGTGAAAGTTTGTAAACATGTTTGTAACTCTTTCACGCGAAAACTATTAAATGGATTTTAATGAAGCTTTTTAATAATATAGCTTACTGATCAGAATAACACATAGGCTCTAAATTTTAATAATATTAAAGATAACATTAAAAAAATGCCAAAAAAAATTAATTATTTAGCGAAAAAAAAAAACCGATAGCTTCGAGGCCTACAACAATTAGAAAATTTTAATAAAGCTTTAATAACGCATCATCTATCTTCAAATTAAACAAGTGAAAACGTGAAAACGAAATACTCAGATACGAGTTAAAATGAGCGGATGTTCTCGAGTCTGCTAATCAGGTTGGCTTTTAGTCAAAGACATTCGCAAAGTTTCATGTCTCTAGAAAGAATTACCTTCGGTATTAGGAGTATAATCAATACAGTACACTGAAAAATATTTGTGGAAGTCAAGAGATTTGTCATATCCCTAAAATGTTTGTTAATGAGTATCTACAAGTTATGTAGACCATTTTGAATTTACAGCTGCTCGCTGCTGCTGGTTGAAGCCAACGCAAAATCGCGAATCGTGAGAGCCGAATACTTGTTGTTATTTCTCTATGCCCCTTCCTTCCCCTTCTACAGCGATCGCTGCCCCCTTAAACCCGTTGTCCATGTCACTTTTTGCAGTTCACCGTCATCGTCTAAATTTGATGCCGAGTGCTTTTTAATTGTCAGCCTCAAGTGCTATTCGAATGTGCGAACTTAATAAATCGTTTTCAATATTATTTGTACCGTTTTGTTGGCATTTGGTGTTGTTCAAACGATTGTATTTATATATGTTTATATATATGTATATATATATGTATATGTATATTTTGTGTGTCGGTGTGGTG
Source organism: Scaptomyza tumidula (assembly GCA_035044465.1). NCBI lineage: Eukaryota > Metazoa > Arthropoda > Insecta > Diptera > Drosophilidae > Scaptomyza > Scaptomyza tumidula. The sequence continues at coordinate 140,854 of JAWNNW010000931.1, read as the reverse complement.
AATAGTGCACTTTTGGTCCGTAATTGAAGTGAGTCAAGTGACAAGACAAGACAACTTAAGCAGCTTTAGATATGCATATCAATTGCTTGAAACAATCAATTTGTTATTTCAACGTTTTAATTTTTTTGTCTCTGCTTAAACGCCCTTGGCAATCAATTTGCCACAGTTGGGGCACAGGTGAGCTGATCTGAGACTGGTTACAGGTGTCAGAGACTTTACTGATCTCGAACATGAATTCCTTTCTTGATATGTTTGCTAATGAATACCAGATACAACTATGTGATATTCAAGAGCTAAGAATTTCAGTTTGACATTAAGCATGCAAGTAATTTGAGAGTTCTCACTTTGTGTGTGTGTACATACTACATACGTCTATTACGCTTATGTCAGGAAATTGAAGTTCTCACTCTATTTATGTATACTTGATATAAGGATAAACTTAAGTAACCAACAACCAACAAATCTGAAACATGTTCTTTTAAAGTACAGAAACTATTCTTAAATAGAGATATCATTTCTTTAATGTACTTGCTGCAAAAGCTTTATATAATTCTCTTCGTAGATGTTTAATCTTTTGGGACACTCGAATTCAAAGCTGCAACAACTTTATTGAGTGTTCAATTGGTTAGTTTTATTATATTTTATTAATGCATTTGTATGGTAATGCCAATGAATGCAGAACGCTTGAATGCTAAATCATTTGCAGCCACGTTTGGCTGACAGAACTTGTCTTGACTTGTGTAGTTGTTGTTGTTGCTTCAATTGCAGTTTGAGGCAGATGCAGTCAGCTTCTAATAAGCAGCAAGCAGCAAGGAAAACAGCCACCAGTTTGCCATTTGGCCATTTGAACATTTGTCCAGTTGCGTGAATATGGCCAATGTCAATGTTGTAATACCAGTTGCGCTATCTGAGAAGCGGACAGACATACCAATATACTATATACAACCAATACCCTTTCAATATCGTTTCTTTTGCTGGTATGTGCATGCATATCGATCTTCCTTTGCATCTACTTCTGCATCTTCTTTTGCTTCTTATGCATTTGTCACTGGCGATTATGATTGTCGTCGCCTTTGGCCAGGAAATGTGCGCATGCCAATGGCCAATGCTTCTTCTAAACCTGTTTCCAGGTGGACGTCTGGTCTTGGCCAACAGACATCAGACAACATTCAGCTATATCTAACAACAACAACAACAAACCATAACAACAAATGTGCTCTAACGCATTAAACATTGCAGTTAATTAGTCAAAATGTTGCCGAACCGGAACATTAGCGACTTTGTGGCAAAACGAAATGTTTCTATTAGGCGAATCACCAAAAAGCTTTAGAATTTCTAGCCAGCCTGCTTGTTATTGATAAGCCAACAAACAAATTTCTTTTAAAGCTACCGAAGCTCCAAAATGGACATACTGAAATGTCAGTTTGTGTGTTATAGAGTTTACCATATCAATATGTCGAACTGTTCATACTTGTAGAGCTGTAGATTTGAAATATTGAATTGTTTCCTTCCTTAAACTGTTATGCCATAATTTTGTAAAATCAAAACTCTCCTTATGAAGAACAGGGTATTTTCCAGCTCATTTGACCCAGCGACTACACAGTTATCGCTGATTTATGTTGTTTTCGATAAGTTTGTGATCCAATTTGTGCCAAATGCTTCTAACGGCAATCAATGAATGCAAAACACAGGGACCAAGGAACAGGGAGCAGCTAACAGGTAACAAGTCAAACAAAGTTGGGTCTGCAAATGTACAAAACTCGGCTTGTATACTACAGATATTATATCAGGTACTATATTCATTTGATACTTTATGCACAACACGTATTCGGATTTCAGCGATTTCTATTGCTCGTGTGGAGCTTCACGATCAACGATGAGCATACCAAGCAGCTGGTTTGTTATTCTATGGTAAGGAAAAGAGAACAGCAAATACTATATGCTTATCAGTTAAAGATCACTTGATTTTCTATAAAATGGTGCAACATTTGTTTATTTCATTGCACCCAACCAAACAGCAATTGATCATTTTAGCACAATCTAAAGATTAGTTAGGCTCGTATTGAGTGTAGAGTTTGAATATTTTTCATTTCCATGCTTCTTATTTGTTCTGTTTGGTAAATTTATGTTTTGAATGAAGCAAACGTTAGGTGGAAACATAAATAATAACTGCTTGCTTATATAATTGAAAATATGTTTAACTCTTTGCGATTTGAGTTGAGTAACAAATTAAAGTTAAACGTACGTTGTTCTTAAAATTCTTACAGTTTCTTTCGCAAATTCTTTTCGTATAAATAAAAAAGCTTAAATGATACAAAAGAATTTCGCAGCGAGTACTAAAACAAACTAAGCATGCGATAATAGCAGCTAACTTGTGCTTGAATCCATCGACACTCTATGTGTCTCTGACGTATGTATGTATGTGTGTGTGTGTGTATATGTGTGTGTGTAGTGTATGTTTGTGTGTTTAGCAAACTTGTAGTGCAAATTTAAACATCAAATTGATTTGAACATGAACGAAATCTATAACAACGGACGGGTTACAACAGCAACAGCAACATCAAAATCAACAACAACAATTGCAATTGTCTGCGGCACGTTATCAGCAACAACAGCCCGAACCACAACAGCAACAACAACAATGGCAACTGAGCTGAACTAGCTGAAGATAGATAAAGCTAAAGTGTTTACGATCTGTTTAATGTTGTGCTCGAATTGCAACCACAAAGCACAAGCATATAAAGCTGCATGTTGCAAGTCCGTGCCATTGTCCATGCTTCAACTTGCAACTTGCAACTTGCGGCTGACTTGCAGTCAGTGGGGCTCTGTGCCGATCTGGAAAAACTTGTAACCTTGCAGCCTTGTCATTATCATCATCATCATCATCATCATCTCCATCGTCATCTTCATTAGCATCGTCGTCATCATCATCATCATCAGGCTGAGGTTGGCAGGCAACGTAACGAACGAAACAACGACCCACCAAACGACCGCGCAAATCTTGTTAGCATTTTTCAGCCATTTCCTTTTTGTGGCAACAACTCTATGGGGCAGCAGCAGCAACAGTGTTTGCTTGCCTTTGTGTGTGTTTTGGCTTGCTGCTAAAATTATGTTCGATATCAATTTCGCGTGGACACATGCCAACAGACACGCAACGCCACCAAACACGCGCACCACATTTCTTTTCGTCTCTCTTTCTCTCTCTCTGATCGAATGGAATGGGTTCGGCATCATGTTTGGCATCGATTTTATATATATATATATATGTTTTGTGCCTAGCCAAAAGTAAAATATGTGAGAGACAAGGTTCAGTAGTTAAATTTTATTCAATTTTGATATGCACATTGAAATGAAAATGTTGGTATTGAAAATCGGTAGAAGTTGATCAATTTGTCAAAATTATATTTAGCCATTAAGGGTAAAATTGAAATTAATGTGCAGATTTTGTAAAGCATCAACAGTCTGCGAATCTTAATTCACAATATAAGATTTCGTGTGCCATACAATGATTCATATTATTTTATATAACCTAGACTTTTCCCTAGACGAGAAAGTGCTAGTTAACTTTGGTACTGAAGTAATAATATTGTATACACCATTATCATTATCAAATTTGCTTGAATCAATACGAATTGTTCAATAAAAATACTATCAAACAAGTAATACACATTTGAAAGAAAATATAAATAGATATCATAAATAGATATCATTAATCTGTTACCAAAAATTTTACAATCGTGAAAGGTATTAATAAAATATTAATAGAAGTCAAGAGCTTTGTTATAATAAGATAAGAAACATAAATTAAATCAAATATAGGGTGAGCTCTCCAGGAATTAATCCGGTGAAAAGAAGTCTGTAAAAGTAGGTTTCAGAAACTTTCAGGGTATCTCCACGTCGTTCTCTCTCGACTTGTGCTTTCCTACTTGGTGTTGGTGCTGATGCTTTTGGTGCTTATTAGTCTGCGTCTGCGGCCCTGCAAAAAAAAAATAACTCCGGCAAGCAGAAGGTTCTAATTACGGTGTGTGGATTGCAAACCGCACACAGCAAACAACTTCAACTGAAAAATTCAGCTTTAAGTTCTCTAAAATTAGCGTACGCGTTAGGTAAATACTCACTTTAAGGATTTGTGCGTGCGGTTCTTTTTTTTTTTGCTCTTTACTTCTTTTAAAAGTTGGTTGCGTTTTTGCTTTGGTATTTCGCCTGGGGCGTTGGATATGCGTTTTTGAATACCGACGTGGGCGTGGCAGAGACAGTTGGAAGTGGGCAAGTGGGCTTTTTGTCTGTCTGACTGTCTGGTATCGTCTGGGGCTTCCGAACAGTAAAATTGGAATTCGAACATGTTTTTATTAACATCGAAATGTTAAAGTGGTCAGCGGATTAGGCAAAATGTATGCAGGAATCGTTAGTTTGTATCAACAGCAACATAAGCACTTGTATATCAAAGTTGAGTGCTCATTAACATAAATCTGTTAAGTTAAGTACAAGTCATAGCTTACGTAGTTTATGCATATGGCCCCAACATTGTACATTGTAATAGTCTCTAGTTTCGAGCATGGCGAATGAATGATATTCGTATATGGGTCAGTTCGCTTAGGAGACGCTGAGCACGCCCCAGTATAGAAAAACATGTTGCATGGCCTATGCAACCCCCTCTGGGCCAGGTGTGTTGCACGCTTTGAACGTTACAGCGTTTCATGGCCATTCATTTTGGCCATTTTCGTTAGCCATATATTTAGGCGGCTCGATGCGCTAATAAAGTGCTCAAAAGTGCGCCTCACTCGAAGCACACAGGTGTGTGTAGCGTGTGTGTAGCGTGTGTGTGTGTGTATGCGTGCATCACATGCATAAACATGAATGCATAACTCTAAAATGATGAGTTTTGTGGCTGTCGAAGCTAAAGCTCAAGTTGCAAGCAATAGTCTCGCTGTAGTCGTGTGTCGGCAGTTTGAGCATTTTTGCTTTTATCTTAGAATGCCGCTGAACACTGAGCGTACAACATTTTAGATATCTGTGGCAAATGCATAAAATCTTATAATTTGCGCACGTGTTAATCAGACATTGTGCCGCACTCTGAATTAAAGCGCCAAACAACAACAACAACAAAAAAAAAACCTCCACTAAAAGAAGAACACTTCCCAGTTCTGTTTTGCCAGTTTGCCAGCTTGCCAGCTTGCTGTATCACAAATTTAGATGACTCTTTGGTCATAGCAATAAAAAAACAACACCACCACCAGCAAAAACAACAATAGCAAGAACAAAGAGCTTGAAGAGACGTTGCATGGCTAAGTAACAATTTTAAGCTAATGATGTGCTCATATTTAAGTTAGCCGAAACGCTTTCAGTGCAAAGCATAATTCAAGCGATGAGCAGTCAGCAGCCTCCAGCTGTATTGTATACCCTGTAAAAGTATTACGCTTAGCCAAAAGCAGCATGGCTCGAATTGTATACGTTTTAAATATCTTGTAGAATATAGGAACAACGTTGTTAAAGTTTTTGATTTAAATATGATGATATAATAGACTTTACTTCTAGTTAAATACTGATTGATATCTGATTCAAATCTTAGGGATACCTATTAATAATGGAACATTTTCGTTTAAAATGAATATGTCACATATTCAAACCCTTAAAAATCAAAGAATTTTTAAGATATAGTTATATAGAAAGATATTTTGTTGTTAGCCCGATAACAGAGTATTTGCTGATTGTGTTGCTTTTGAAAGTTTCATTTGGCCCGTTGTTGTTGTTGCTGTTGCTCAGGTGCTCAGGTGCTCAGTCAGGTGCTGTTTGCTTGGGTTTGGGGCTTGGCGGCTTGGACCGCATGCTGTTGCATTTAATGATTGCACGCCTTGACTTTGGCAATAAAACAAATTTGTGCCCATAATTTTCAAAATTCAAATAACAAATGTTGCAGTTGCAGCAGCCACAGCTACATACAGTCGTCGCAACAGTAGAAGCGGGGACAGCGATTTTTATTTTATTTTTTTTCTGTTGCAGCCATGAAGATGGCCAAATGGCAAACGCAATGGCGACTCTCCGATTTCTGTAAGTCTGTTTATTTTTCTCTTATTTTTTTTTTAGTTTCTGCAACTTGTTTGCATTGAAAATTTATTGTTACGCAGTTTGGCCACTGGAATGACCGGAGCCAGGAATCCGTACACAGAGAAAAATAGATAGATAAACTTTGCGTACTTATTTTTGTGGTATTCAAATACGAACAGTGTTCTGAAACCATGAACAGACGTTTGTTCACGAACTTTGATTCCTGATTGCGTTAAAACGGAACAAGTTCATAAATTAAGAACGCATTAAGCAGCCGAAGCTGAGCCGAAGTTTGACCAAACGGCACACTACAAGAGTTTGGCAACAGCGCCATGGTTAGGTGTTATATTCATAGGCAAAGGCGTTTTATTCGGTAAAATGTAAGCAAATGAACTCTAATTATATTTTATGCAGGAGAATGTTTGACAACTACCTTAACATTGCTTTTCGTCCCGCTTTTTCCTTATTTCATATAGTATTTGGTTTAACTAATGTTACGGACAGATTTCGGACTAGTTTTCCAGACTTCTCTCAAAAAATTATTAAAAACATATGGTCTATATGATTTTTTAAGTTAATAACAAAATGTAATCATATTAAGAACATATTATTGTTGACGGATGTTTTTTAAATTGCTCTGATGAATTTGTTTTTTTTTCTTTAAGTGTAGTGCTGCCGACGTCGAAGCGATGTGGAAGCTTTTGAGCTCGCGCGCGTATTGCTTCTTGGCCAAAACGATTTATGGCATTGCTGCAATTGTTGCCAACTGTAAATGCTGCGGCAAACAAGTCAATTGAATTTATTTCGTTTATAAATTGCCTCGTCGCAACTGGCATCAGCGGCAACTAGCAGCAGCAGCAGCAGAAACAGCACCAGCATCAGCAGCTGCCTTCAACTGCAACAGCCAACGCCTCAAGTGTCAATTGGGCTGCAAACTCTTTCCATTCTACTGCTTTTTCCTGCTGCCTGGCAGTTGTTGCTGCTGTTGTTGCTGTTGTTTGTGTTGGTGCTCTTGAGCCAGTTACAGCTGATTGAATGCACACGCGTTGCCAAGACAAATCACTGAACGATTTGACAACACACACAAACACACACACACAAATATATTCTGTAGCGCCCAAAAACACTCGCAAATCTTTGCGCAAATCTATTCGCAGTGGCTGCTCTTCCTTTTCTTTATTGTCCACTCCATACTGCTGCTTCTTGCTTCTTGCACAAGTTTTGCAGCTGTGTGCCACACGGAGCGCGTGATTTACGCTTTTTCCGTTTGCTGTTTGTTGTTTGCTGTTTGTCGTTGACTTGTCGCGTTGTTGTCGCTGTTACTGTCTTCGTATTTGTTGGCTTGCTATCCAAAAGTCAACAAAATGCAATTTGCATATGATTCAATATACGAAAAAAAAGACAAAAACAAAAAACACATACATAAAATACGCTTCCTTTCACAAAAACAAAACAAGCTGAAACTTTCAAATTGCGAGCTCAACGCACAACAAAATTAGCTCCAAAAAGGCCTTTGAATTTCCTTGCGCATAAATAAAAGACTTAGGCAACGAACTTGCTTTCACAACAACCATACAGAGGGCGCCTCATAACAAATTTATGATTTATGGCCAAAGAAATATATATATCTATATATATATAAACCACACACAAAACGCACATACACACACACATATGCATACTCACATAAATTGAGCTGTTGTTTCCACACATCGCAACAACATAAGTTTTATGTGTAGAGTTGACAACGAACATTTATTTTTTAAGAACTTGACTCATAAAGTATGTGTGGCTCAACTTGTGCTCATCATCTGCTTTATGAGTTTTTATGTCTTTTGGCTGCATAAAATGATCTTTTTTTTAAGATTTATACTCTGCTCCTATAACAAAGGAGTGGTATTGGTTGTTGCTGTTGTTCTACACTCATTTTTTATATATGTCTTCATAAGTATCTGTAGTACTTACCCTTTTTTTCATATGTTAAACCCGTTTACGCCTCTAGAAAATCAAATATTCTGCTTAAGATTTTCGTACTGTGACTTCGAAAAATATTAAAGAATGTTTTCAGAAAGTTTCAGAGAGTGAACTGAACCGATATAAAAAAAGGCTAACTCAACTCTATTGCTAATAAAATTTGCAAATAATAATTTACAAACACGTTTGGCAAACTTGTGACTTATTTGTCTTACTGCTTACGGAGTAGCGTTCAGTCGTTGCTTTATCGACTAAAATGTTCTTATTTATATTTGATTTTGTTGGAGGCCCCTGGAGGCCAATTTGCTTGGAACGATCATAAAATATTTAAGTGCCATACAATTAGTCAAGACATTTGTCATAAAAAAAACCATTCGAAAAATGGCCAAGCATAAAATCCTAACAAATTTGAGTGTACGTGTCTGCCTAATGGATACCATGTGTGCTGTGGGGTCCTTATTCTTATCTCTAGCAATAAAAGCTCGCAGGATAAGTGCGCAAAGTAAGCTTAGTTAGAATGGCATCTATACAGCTGCTGCTAACTTTAAGTACACGCATATCTAAACTGAGGCAGTTAAAGTGTAATGTAATTTAAGGTTATTATACGCTCTGCTTGTGATGCAAATGATACAATCGCAGCTTAGGTATATTATCTAGATAACTATATTATGCTAGAGTTGCCCATTAGCCAATAAACAAGTTCTTTTTTTTTTTGCAGTTGAAATGCCATAAACCTAGTTTAAACAAATACAATTCCCCATACGTTTTATTAAAAATAATCATTAGTATCAAACAAATTATTTCAATACCCTTTAAAGAACCAAAACAATTCGCTCAATAGCATTTGGAGATATATAAACATACATAGAAGAATCGCAGAAGATTCGCGATACGAAATTTAGGTTACACAAAACTTATTGTTGGTGAAAAGTTAATTTTAGGTTTGATATGTTTTTGAGATAATTAAATGGAAATTCTGTTAAAATTCTACCCAATATAAAAGAACAAATCTAAGTCCTTGTAAGCAAAGCTTTGCATAGTTCAAAAGTACTTAGTGTATAAGTTGTTAAAGTTGTATATGCTATTGCTGCTGCTGCTGCTTGCAACGGCAATGGCAACTGCTGCTCGAGTGCATATTAGAAATGCCAGCGAGTGACTTATTGACGCAGCATGATACATGATATTGCGACAACAATTACACACGACATTTGAGCTAGGCGATAGAGGGCTGGATATATGTATGGATGGATGGATGGATGGATAGATGTATGGTATTCTATTCCATACATGCATATATAGCACAAATAAAATGAGGAGTTAACAATGACAATGACAACAATAATGACACAACTTGGTGCGTCAGCTCACGTACGCAATTGCGTTGATGATTGGAAAAACGAAAGAAATAATAAAACAAACAAAAAATACCAATCGTTTAGCCATTCTCAAAGACAACAGAGTTGGCTATGCTGCCAACCGTTGACAACGCCCGACAAGAAATTGAGTAAAGTAAAGTGTGAAGAGTGTGAAGAGTGAAGCCTTGCTGTTGTTGTCGCTTGTCGATTGTCTACGAGTCTACGAGTCAACGAAGGAGAGTTGGAGTTGAAGCTGAAGTTCGCAGTTGCAGTCGCACACATAGCTCCACATAGTTCATTCAGGCGACATCCAACTGTTGGGGCAGTTCCACGAAAGTGATTGATTACAATCGAAATGCGGTGCAGAGCGAAATGCATGCAGCGGCCAAAGCGATCAATTAAAACGACTGATGATGATCAATTATCGGGGCAAAGCCAAAGCCAAAGCCAAAGAAGCTCGAAGTTGAGAAAATTAAAAGAAATAAAAAATGTAGAAGAAGCAGAGCAAATGCCACACAATCATCCCAATGCCACACAATCTCAACTGTCCAAGTCATGATGCGTTTGCACCAACAACAACAATAGTTGCCGCCGCACTTGATTCCAAGTCAAAGCAAAATGTCTATGAGAAGGATGACGCTGAAGCTGAAGCTGACGACGATGACGATGCGAATGAATCTCGAGCTGCAACTTTAAGCAATAGCAACGGTGTCAGCTTCAGCGTCAGCATCATAGTCATCGTTATCATCTCATTCTCATTCTTATTCGTATTTTGTTGCCTGTCTCGTTGCCAGCCTGTTTTTGTTCATCTTCTTGTTGCTGTTGTTGTTGATGTTGTTGTTGCGGCGATAATTTTAACACATCATAAAGAGGCTTAAACTGTTTTTCTTCGATTTGCCTTTTGCCGCCAAGTCTTGCCACCTTATCCCCCCCACCCCACTACCGAAAACAACACGGTCATTACATAATCCATATCCCTGACTATATGAAAAACATATTTGAGAAATGCATTGCAGAAGTTTTTCTTGATATTTATTCATTCTTGTAGAGGATTATCAAATATAATGTTAGAACTTTCCATTCTAGTAAATATCTATTCAGGAAGTCAAATATACTTATGTATTTTCCAAAATAATATACTTTTTCAGCTAATATTACTTTAATAAAGTTTAAAAAAACTCAGTTTATGTTCTTAGAAACGTTTTAACTGGGCTTAGATATCATAAGCCGATAAAAGAATCGAACATAAACAAATGACTGTGCAATGATTGTTTTTGCACACACCGAACCATAAATACACAAATATTTATTTGAATAATATGCCAACACTGACATAGTGAACGACCTGGATACAATAAGTTTACACTATGACTTAACAAGATTTTATTATCGAAAGATCGCTTGAAACAACCTTGCATGCAACAATGCTTTCTATATAATGATTTTCATCAAAAGCCAATTCTATAAAATGAATTTTCGCTGTAATAATGTTATTTCTTCTCCTAATGAGATTCGGTGCATAGAAGTTCGACTCTTATTTGAATTTTCAAAACTATAAAAAAATTAGCATTACTTGCAAGAGGGGTTTCATTATCTACAGTTAAGAGTTTAGGCTTTATAACCTTTTCGAGTAAAACGTAATTGGAATAATAATGTAAATCAAAAAACTTTCCTAAGTCAAATTTTTTCTTTCGATATAGGTTTTTTTTTTAATTGGCAATACTGTCAAGGTATTTGTCAAGGTAAATCGAACTTTCACAATCAAATCCTTCTTACTTATAATGTTTGACTTTTAATATCAAAGAGTTAAGAATTCACAAATGCAAAGTGCATTTAGGTTTGTTTGGAGTTGACTTCAAGTAATTGAGTTATTGTCGAACTTGAAATTTGAGCTCCGATGATCAAACGAAGCGAATTCATTTGGATTGTATTGGATTTGTCTAATGATCAAAGAGCGCCTTCTGGCGTGCGAAATGCCAATAGAATAGCTGAAGCGATCGAGTTATTAGCTTTAATTAGATTTGCCTGTTAGCCATCAGGCTGTTTTCTTCTTGCTTTTGCCATTGGCATTTGGTTCATTTATTTTTTGTTTTATAGCTATTTGCCAGCCAGCCAGCAATCGAATTCTAAGTCGCAAGTCCAAGTCGAAGTCCAAATCGAAGTCTAGAGGCTTCACAATTTTCATTAGAGCTGTTGCCGCTGCCACTTTGCCCGAGCTGAGCTGTCAATTAAGGCGCTTGCAGTCGCGTCTTCGCGGCTTACCGAAAGACTTTGCGCATTGCATTGATGGCTAATTAGCATAGCTAGTTGTTGTCCTCCACGTCTGGAGTCTTGGACTTTGGTGTCTCTTTTTTTTTTGTCGTGGTCTCACTCTCAGCCTTGGCAACAGTTGTCTCCCAAACTAAAAACAGAACCAGAGCAATAAACAAAGACATCAATGACCCGCAGGCTTTTTTCTTCTTAAGTTTTTGGAGGTTCTTTTTTTTTTGTATTGCAGATTGCTTCAACGAGATGCGGGGCCCAATAAATAATATTTCGATCGAGCAATGCCACGAAACTGGTAGTGAAAGAGAGACAGAGCGAGTGAGAGAGAGACACAAATAATGGTAATGTCGACTTAGTCCCGAATCTTGAAACCGATCTACCCGAAACTCGCGACGTACGTATTTGCCACAACGACAATTGCAAATGCCTTTAAGTCTAGGCAGGGGGGTGGGTGGCTGTGTGTGCGAGTGTGTGTGAGTGTGTGTGTGCACATGTTTGCCCAGAGACCCAGAGCAATCAATAATCCAGAAATCCAACAGCAGCCGCTGTCCGAGTCGCAGCAGTCGCTGCCTCCTGTTAGATGCAGCAATGGCAATGACCAAAAAACCTGTTCACAATATTCTCCACCCAACGGGCCTGTACATTAGGCGGCGGCGTCGCATAGCCAACCAAACTTTAAGAAGCAAGAAGCGGTGTATCCTTTGGAATCGAGTACTAGCAAAAATCAAAGTGTGTGAGAGCGTGGGGAAAGAGAGAGCGAGATGAAGTAGAGTGCGAAGGGGGAGGCCAGCTTTAAAAATAGCCACAGACCCAACAAACAAACAAGTCACGGCCAAGAATCATGGCCCAAAGCCAAAGCCACAGCAAGGCTAACAGAGCAAGACAACGAAGAGAGAAAAAGAGAGATAGAGAGAGAGACAGGGACAGCGAAAGAGAGCGAGACAGGGTAAGAGCTGCAGGAATGTTGCAATAGTTTCTCAATGTTTCATGAGCGAACACATTCCTGTTTTTTTTTTTTTTTTTTTTAAGTTTTTCTGTTCGGCCAGTTTGGGGCATAAAAAGCGTCGCTTGATGTTAATTGAAAAACGCACAAGCAGCAAAAATAGAAGAAAAATCGCCAGCCAATAATTAAACAAACTGAATTCAAATGAGATGGTAAGCCATAGAACTAAAAATAAATAAGACTTACGAATGCTCTTTAGAGTATTCACAAATTTTATCCTTTTTGGGAATAAATCGTATATTGTTTTCTTCTGTTTACAAACTGTTATGGTTTTTATCTGGTATATAAATCGATCAAAGGGTCTCTTAAGAAATCCTAAACTAAGGTAAAATTAGCAATTAGTTAGGACGCATTCTAACTGAAGAATCTAGAGTAAAATCTAGAATTGATTCAAAGGTTGTCCAAAATGTTGTTTTCTTTGAAACTTTTCCGTTTCTAAGTCTTTTCAAATTGTCGTTAGTACTTCTTAAAATTATAAGCCAAACCGCAGTTGCTGGCAGAAAAAAAGGAATAAAAAAAAATGATAAAGCAAACTAAGAACGAAAAAGAGAAATTATAATAATAATAAAAAGAATTGAAAACCGGAATTTCCTGATCCTGTTGTCTGTGGCCCAACTGTGATTCCTTTTTTTTTTTACTAATATATATGTATGTATGTATGTAATGATTGTATGTATGTATTTTTTAAAGTTGTTTGCTGCAGATGTTCAGCAGCTTTGGCTGCGGCGGCCTTCCTTGGTACTTATTCTTCTGCTGCCTCGTGTTCTTCTTGTTCTTCTGCCACACGATGAACACAAATTATTGCTGGACTCTATGTAAGGCATTGGGTTTGGTCTCTCTCTCTATGTGTGTGTGTGTGTGTGTGTTGCCCGACGATGACGACGACGAAGACGAAGACGACGTTGTTTGTTTACTTGCTTGTTTGCTTGCTTGCTGCTCTACTGTTCTCTTCTCTTCACTTCTCGGCCTGTTGCCGCTTTTTCGCTTTCTGCTGTTGACTCTTCTCTGCGACAAGAAGAAGATGAAGTCTAAGAAGAATCTGCGCAACGCAGGCCAAATCTTTATCTTTGCATAACTTTTCTTCTTCTCCAGCTGTTTGTTAGAAGCATCGCCGCCATACTGATTTGATAGCTTTTTATACCCTGTAATCCTGAGAATATGTTCAAAAGCTGTTCTAGCTGTATGACTTAATAGTATGTCGTCTTCTTTACTACAAAATCCTTACCCTATCCGCTCAAGATCAAGTTCACAGGGAAAGTTCATAGAAGGCGTTATTACAATATTACTTAAAGTTTTCGTTTATTACAAAATTAATTTTCTAGGACTTCCCGGAACTACTAAATTCTCTTAAGATAGGGTGTTTTTTTAATCATGCACTCACAATCGACTCCTCATCGAAATCGGTCATTATCGCCTGCAGATCGGTATTTGATTTGTTCAATTCGCTGATTTGAACGACAGTTAAATTTATTATGAGTGATCTTTTAGCCAACTTGGCGCAGCATCATTTAATACGATTATCATGCAGATTAATTGACCAATTGGCCAATGCCTGTGAGTGCAATTAGTGTTGAAGCAGAGTTATTTGTTAAAAAAATGTCTAAATGTGTGTGTGTGTGTGTGTGTGTATGTGTCTGTGCGTCTGTGCTACCGGGTTGCCATCATTTCTCATCTTGCATAATTAGCCAAACTGCAGCCTGCAGCCAACTGTCTGTCTTTCTGTTCTGTCTCTGCACGCTTGATCCATTGCCACACCTGGCCAGAACTGTCAGTGTGAATAGCTCGATTGTGAATGACAACTTAGCTGGTGTTGCAATCATTTTTCAACTCCGTTGGTGGCCTCTGGTAAATTCTAACGCATTATCTCTATTGAAGTGTCGAGCACATAACATGACATTAAACTCGCATTTCTTTCAATCAACTAAAATGTTTTGCGTATTAAATATTCAAATTTTGAGCTATTTTGTGTATTAGTTGTGGATGCAATCCATAAGGAACATTCTTTGCGACATACTCTTCAAAACCTTTCCCGCATGAAAGCTGCCTCTTTAACCATGGGCATTGTCCAGTCGATAATTGTTCTCATGTTATCGAGAGCTAAAACATCTTGATTTTTGCAAGCTGTTTACTTGCAATAGAATCTTTTACATAAAAGGTGTAGGGCTGAGCAAAAGTCAGCATGAAATTAGATTTCATAGCCCAGACACAAGCCAATAAAGACTGAAAAAACAAGAGAGAGAAAGAGAGAGAGAGAGGGAGAGACAGTATAATAAAAAGCTATTAGGGCAAGTTCAGGCAGGTCATGTGACTCAGAGGCCCAAAGTGCTCTTCCCAGTCTCAGTCTGCTAGTCTACAGCGACGCTTCTTCTTCTTCTTCGTCTTCTGCAATGTCGACAAATTCATAGTTTTCATTTTGGACGATCATAAATCAGCGAAATTAGAAATGCCATCAACACTAACAGCAAAAACACGTTGTTGCTAGTGTTGCTGTTGTTGTTGTTGTTGCTTAGCAAATGCAATTTTCAAATATTTTCGAACACGCCCCAAAAACGTTGCGAATTTCGCAGACGTTGAGGGCAAGCGTTCCACAAGGCACTTTAAGAAGTAGAATTCAAAGTCTGAGGAGAAGAAAAAGATTAAAAGAAGACGCAACCGCTTGTCTGGCGTCTTGTCTGCTTAGTCTGCCCGCTCCTCCCTGCTTCCCCCGTTCCCACTCCCCACCCCTCACTCAACGCTCTGCTGGTAGTTCTTGCATCTCGAAACTGTTTTGCGCCCTTCGTTTTCTTTGTGGCATGCAGCAAATGATCTTCGCTGTTCTTTTTTCAAGGAGCCACAAAGCTATCTGCATCTCTCTCACTTTTTCTCTCTCTTCGTATCTGTCTCTCTGTTCGTGTCTTTTGGTTCTCGGAAACCAACTGTATTTGAAAAGCAAAAGGGAGAAACCAGTTTTCAGTTTTGGTGCATTTTATTTTTGCCTTTTTGCTCAACTTCATTTTCCTTTTTGGAATTTGCGTTAAATGCTTTTTACTCCTTTTTTTTATGATTATGAACGCAACGCTTTGGCTGCTGCTTTGGCTGCTGCATCTTCCTCTTCTTCAACATCTTTTATCTTTCTTTCTTGAGTTGCTTTGATGGTTTTTGTTTTTTGTATTTTTCTGTCTCCTCCACACGAAAAAGAATTTGCATTGCGGCCTTTGTGAATTTTATTATCATCATGACATCACGCATTCGCTTAAGATTCACTTCTTTAATTGTATATTTATAGTATTCATACAGTTAAAACTACTTCGGTTGTGTTGGGTTTTTGTTTTAGAATCATTTGTTGGATCATTTCTCAAATACAGTATTGTTTTATTGTTGGTACAGTATTTAAGTATTGTTGGTATATTTTAGTATGAGCTGTGTTTTTTTTTAAATGAATGATTGTCGAATAAATAATTCATAAGATTTCTGAATTTCCTTTACTGGCCTAATGCTTTTTGCGATGTTTAAAAAGGACATTTAGTAAAATTTGAAACAAAATGCAATAAATATTTGGAACTTGAAATATACACGTACTCTTTAATTAATTTAATGAAAAACATGAGTTCTTTTGCACAGCGCATATGTGAGGGATGACGGCTAATAGGATATGCTAAAATCATTTATCGATTTAATAACAAATGTCAGAGATACAGGTTCCTGAAGTTCAAAGTGTCATCAATTTGATCGCGTTTGAGGTTTAAGAAAATCCAAAAATGAAAAGTGCTTGACTTAAACCCAAATGAAGTCTAGTAAGGCCTTTTGACCTTTATTATTTTCGATAGCACATGCAAATCGTAACCGGGAAGATTTATAGATATTTTTAATCAAATTAAATCTACCTATGGCTAAGAAAGAGTAATAATCAAAATCTGGCTAGTTTCCCATATTTTAAAGTTTCTGATAGACGAACTCACAAAGAGGCCAATTCGATGGTCAAGTTTTGGGTTGAAAAATGGTTTCTTCTACCTGGTAGTTAGATTTGCGCTTTTCTTTCCTTTCCTTTTTTCCCCCTTTTAAAAGGCAAAGGGTATAACTGCATTTTGTTTTTGCACATAGTAGAATTCTTCATGGCATAATTGCTTTCAAAGTCAAAAAATGCTGCGCAATTGAGCAATTTCACAATACAACGCAATTTGTGCACAAAATACGAAAGCAGAATTGATGATCGATCAACAATAATATTTGCGTTTTGAATTGGGTCAAGTGAGTCAAACGTAGACAGATTGACGGCTAGACAGTGACAATGGCCGGAACCAGCACGTAGTGTTAGCTATTAAGCCAAGATTCTATATACTATACTAGATCTAACTACATATTTATTCGAATGTATGCTAATCAAATGTGCGTGTCCATATCGAGAATTTGATATTGAATTGAAGTGAATGAAGCTACTTTTTGCTCCGTTCCTGCCCTCGCCACGCCTCAGCTGTGTTCAACTGTAAATGTTGTACAATAATCAACAACAATTTTGGTTTTGTTTTCTTTCTTAATTTGATTAGTTTTTATTTGATTTGATTTCGTTCTATGTTGCCAGGCGAGAAGCTTGAAAAAAAGTAAACAATTGGCTATTAGCATAATGTTGCCATAAATTTCGGTTAGTGGAGTGTTGGGAGGGGGTGGGGGAAGAGGCAAATAGGCATTTGCAAAGAATGTGACAATGTCTAGAAAATGAACATGCCAAACATGTGCGTGTCTTCCCTTCCCCTCCCCTCCTTAAACCTGCCCCTGTTCCTTCCTGAGCTTGCTTGACTTTCTGGCTAAAGCTTTGAATAGTATTGACCAAATAGAAGAAGATTATATTTTCAAGTGATGGACTCAAAGATAAACCCTGTATTTAATCTTAAATTACGTATACGTAATACTTTTTTATAGTAGATATGATAGTATTAAATTGGGATGCAGGATTAACATACAAACAACATTATAAAGGAACGTTATCTATGTTTCTACACAGAAATGAGGATGAGCATTCCTGTGTAATAGCTTAGGTTAACGATTTTTAATGAGTATATACAGGGTGTATAAAGTTCTTTAAACGTCATTTCGCTTTATGACAATTAACACCACTGTGCGCTTTTCGCATCCCTCTCACCCTCTCCTCCTTTGTCTCTACAGACTTAAGGAGCTGCTTAAGTCATGTATGGCTATGTGTGTATGTATGTGTGTGTGTCTACACACATTACAGCTACTCGTTATTGTGTATAACTTAACTGTTTGGCTGCTTAGCTCGAACACTTTTATTTACACATTATTTAACGACATAACAGGTTCCTTGTAACTCTCTAACTCGCATTGCATCTCTCTCTCTTCTTCCTCATTCGTTCTCTCTTTTCATAACTCTTTTTTACGTTGCATTATTAACCCATAGAAACAAATTATAATGACACAAAAGGAGCTTATATTGTAAAAAAAACTTTATTCTATGGACTGTTAAATGGTGGTGTTTAATATCTTATTATTGAAAAATTTTTAAATTGTCTGAAGACCTACAGAAATCGGTGAAGAAATACCGGCGATATTGAAGATCATCACGCATTAGTACAGTTAAGTGTTCAGGGTATCTCCTAGTCGAGCTCATCGAATAAAGACTTCAAATCCATAAGAAAAGTTAACTGAAGTGTTTGATCCTAAAACTATGTTGATCTGTTTAAATGGACTGGATATATTGTTATTACTATAATTATATGGTATATTATGAAATCCACAAGCTAATAACTATCTTTAATATAACATCTATGCATTAAGAATTAAAGTTTTATTATGTCCTTGAATTGATAGCTTTTGTTTGCAACATGCAGATCGTGTCTTTAGAAGTAAAATATTTGAAATATGTTGAAATATTGTAATGATGAGCGATTGATTAGCTGATTGACTGTCTGTGTTTGTGTTTTCGTTAGTGTTTCTGTTTGCATTTAGCATGGCTGTCGCAACATTGTAAGCGTGCAGCATGCAACGTGCAACATAGCATAGCATAGCGCAGCAGCAACACAGCAGCAGCTAACAGGCATCTGTCAATATGTGGCGCGTGGCAGCCGTTGGCAGCAAGCTTGTTTTTTTTGTTGTTGTTGCTGTTGCTTTTGCTGTTTTTAGCTGGTTGGACTTGACTCGATTCGTCATTTAAATGATGCCGCTGCCAGTGGCAGCACTTAGCGCAACATCAACTCAAATTGCCATAGCTCCAACAGCAGCAACTTGCAACAGGAGCTGAGAGCAGCATGTAGCAGCAAAAGCAAAGGAACGTGCCAAGCTAAGTTAATTGCTTCGTTAGATGGCCAGGCAAAATGTGTATCAGCCTGCTGTGGCATTATCTGTGGCATTGGCAGTGGCAGTGGCAGTGGTAGTTTAACTGCTTTGCCTATTTTTATACCCTGAACCCATTAAAAATGACTAAAAAGGGTATAATAAAGTTGTGCAAATGTATGGAACAGCAAAAAGCATTTCCGACCTTATAAAGTATATATATATGTATATAATCTGAATGAGCAACAATATTTCAGCCGATTAAGTCATGTTCGAGTAACTGGCTTTAAGTTTGAATTATATGAATATTGTGCTGTATTATCTAGCCTCTTTTTCTAAGATTGATCATCTTATCGATTATCGATTATCATTAGCAATACAACACTACAATATACCCTGATAAAACACATGTAATCGCTAACAACTTTAAAATAAACGAAACGTGTTTTAACAACTAGTATAGACAAAATGATAAAAGCCGTTGAAAATTTGATCCAAATCGGCAGAGATAGAAGGATTGGTTCAGGGTATCCACTTAGTCGGGATTTGTCGACAATTGCCTTCTTACTTGATTAATTGACAAAATACTTTTTGAATTTAAAGAACGATTCAAGGTATATTCTAGTCGAGCTTTCTCTCTCTTTCTCTCTGTCTTAACTAGAGCATTCTTACTTGTTTTTTTTTTAACACTTCCGCTGAGCGTCCGTGTGTTTATGGCCCAAAAGCGATTGACAAATTTGCAAATGCAATTAAGAAGGCGTTGCATACCAACACTGTCCGTATAGCAGTTCATCTCTGATGTCCGGGGACGGGCTGGACCGGGCCATAACCGGGGCTATAAGCCAGGCAACCAGCTTATAGGATTGTAGCCGTTGGCTTTTGCAATTACGCAACGTTTGTCAAACTAAATCAAGGAAAAAAAAGGAAAAAAAAAAAAAACTTGCAAATAATTCATTTGTTTTGCAAATCAAACGCTGCGTTTATAACTTTATCATTTCAACCGGATCCTGTACGATAAGCATCGATAGCAGCAGCAGCAGCAGCAGCAACAATCTGTGGCAAACTGCAACATGTTGTTGTGGACTCACACAGCATTCCTTCCACTCGCCTGCGCCTTGTTATTGGTTGCTTAATTAATGATGCAGCTGGCGCTGCTAACAAGCAACAAGCTTTACTCTGATGCACAATCTTAACGCTTAGCAATATAGGCGCAACTCACTTGCCACGCCCACTTAAACAGCGTACAGTTTGCTTGGTCGTTTTCAATATTGCAATCAAGCTACTTATTGTTATGGGGCGTTACTTTCCTATCCTATCTGCGGATGCTGCTGCTGCTGCATCTTCCGCACCTCTTCTATTATTATTATTATCATTGTTATTATTTTGTTGTTGTTGTTGTTGTAGTTGTGAGTGGTTGTGCAACATTTGTTATCAAACACCAGCTCACCCACCTAATAATAATGGGTATAAAATCAAATACATAAATTATGGATATAAATAAAATTCAAAAGTCAACTTTTGCGATTGGCCAGAAAATTGGAAAAGTATCCGAAAATGTTCTAAGCACCAACAAACGAGTTGGTTATATAGTATTATCAACTTCAAATGCAATGATTATAATTCAAGAGTCAATTAATTTTCACATTGATTTACTTTATGGCAATTCATATCGAATATTCGATATACACAAATAGTATCAGATTTAATAAACCATTATAACTGTACTCGAAATAAATTAAATGTATATCTTCAGCTTGACCTGAAGCCGTTTGTTTTATTTCTTTTTTTTTTTAATACTTTACTAAGGAATATCTTTCGAGTTCATGCAAATAATTATGCTGTATTTACATTTAAATTCAAATCATTCCAATATTTTAGATACCGATTTCTGTTGTGTTGTTCAACTTGGTTTACTTTTGCACACTTGTTGCACAGCTTATTGATGGAGCATAAATCAGGAATATTTCTAAGAAATGCAAAATAACTCTAGTTGATCTGCTTTCATATTAGCATACGAAAGACGTTTTAGTTCTAGACAAAAGGATCCAAAAAGAGCTAAACACAAGCGTATGTATGATGATATGATTTGTGGGCATATTTTGCAAAATACACAATATGAAATCAACTTCAAAATTTAATCTGCCTGGCCCTTCATTTGTTGTTGTTGTTGATGTTGTGAATGGATCGATGATATAATTCACAAATGGGACACAACAAAAGGGCCTAACGATAACAATGACAAGTTCAATATAAAAATATGATGCTAAAAGAGATGACAATACGAATGATGATGTTGATGTTGATGACGATGACGATAATGATAATGATACTTAAGATGTTTCTAAATATATTTGGCAAAAAGGGCTTTAAATAGCTTAAAGTCAGGGCGCAAAATGTAATACCGCAACGAATGGATTTTGGAAATGGGAGGCAAGGGATTGATTGTCATAGGATTGAAATTTGTAGTTTACTTTTTGCTTCTGCCAGTAGTATTTATCGACGTTTGTGACAAATGTCAACGAACAGATTGCCGCCCCGAAACAAAACAAGTTAAACACAAAAGCCGCAAAACATTCGAAAATTGTATTGTTACAAAAAAAAAAATATAGAAGTGTGTATGGTTTGGTTAACAACAAAAGATGATAGATAGAGAGAGTAAGAGCGTGTTAGTTAGTTAGTTAAATAGTTAGTTGGATAGAGATAGAGACAGATAGCAAAGACCTGTCGTCGTCATTCTGCGTCTTTATCAAAGTCGCAACGGTACTTTAAGTTCAAACAACAACAAAACAAACACATAACAAATGCTTATTATAAATAAGCCCCAAAAAGAAGTTTTGGCCCAAAGTTCATGTGTCAGCTGGCATAAATATAAACACACAAGCAACAACAAATCGATTGGCCAAGTCTAAAAGAAAGAGATAGACAGAGTAGGAGAGAGAGTGAGACATAGAAAGGGGAGGGTTATAGAACTGGCAGTTTGGCTTCTTCTTTTTTGATTTGTGTCGGCATTTTGTGTTGATTTTGTATTTTAGTTTATTTTTTCTGGTATTTGGTTTTGGTATTGGTATTGGTATTTTATTTATGTTTTTCTTAACGCTTCACCGTTAAAGTAACTGCACATTTGCTTTGTCTGCTTATTGGCGCTTATTGTTTTAGTTGATCTTTGACATGATTTGTTTTTCTTCTACGGCGACCTCGGGGCCTTTACATTCTCATTCTCCCCTTAACACAAATACAAAAACGTTTTAATTATATCGACAGCATAGCAACTCTCTGCTCTGCTCTCTGTGTCGCCGCAGAAAGTATACAACATTTGATTTGGCTGACAGCTTTGCCACATTTGTCGAACATTTAGTTGATTATTCATAATAGTTCACTCAACACCATTTGTCTTAAATACAATTTGTCAGGCCTATGCCTACAACAGAGCTAAAAGAACTTATCAGTTCCAAGACAATAAGAATTTAATTCATAAGCTTAATAGCTAAATCTTTGTAAAGTTTTCTACTCGGGGGGTTTTTTTCCCATGAAAACAATATATAATGTGTATTTATAAAAAAATAAAAATAAATAAATATGACAATATAAAAAATTAAAAATTCGTCAAATATAACAAATAATGTCAAACAAAACAAAAAAAATTATTTAAAATATATAAGGCAACAAATATAAAATATAAAAAAGTTAATAAATAAATATAAAAGCCTTTAAAAACATTAAATGTATATTTTTTTTGTCATTTTGAAATGTGTAACGCATAGAAGGAAACATATCCGGCTATATAATGTATATATTCGATATATCCATGTCTATGCAAACTAGTCCCAAAGTTTTTTAGCTTTCGAGCTGAAACTTGGTTTATGGTCTTCCTAATAAATATTTAAATAATGTTAGATGAGAAAAAGAGTTGGGATTACATACTAGCATAGATAGACAACATGTTAAAGTTTTGTAATTGATGGCAACTCTAATTGAAACTCTAATTTATAGAAATGTGTAAAGTGCAGTACGCTTAAGTACGGTTGTGTTTGAATCTGACTAATGAATTGATAACACAATTGCACACATAGTTGCTGCCGGATTAGGCCGAGCCGATCAGCGACAACAAGCAGCAGCTTTTGGACTTGATCTTTAGCCAGTTAGCCAAGCAGGCAGCCAGGTAGCCAGGCAGCCAGACAGCCAGGTTAGGCAGTTAGCAGCCTGGAAACCGTTTTAATGAGCCATCAAACGCAACAGCAGCAGCCGCCTAATCATTGTTTATGTTTATGATGACTAACTCAAAGCACCACAAAGCGGCCAACAGTTGCAACAGCCAACAACCAACAACAGCCAGCTGCTGCGGTGGCAAGTGGCAGGCATTACGCACTTAAGAGTCAAGAGAGTCGCTGTGAGTGTAAAATGTGGGCAAAGTGAAGTCTGTGTGAGTGTGTGTGTGTGTGATTTTTTTTTATTGTTGCAAGTTTTCTTCTTCGCGGCCTTCGTTCCTTCCTCCCATGCAAGTGAAATTTATGCAAATGGCAAATGCCTGCCTAGCAAATTCGTTTGCATTGGGCTTTTGCGCAATTACCTATCTCTGTTCCAAACGACACACGATGGAGGCGTCACCTGCTGTGTGGCATTCGATTGAACTCAAGTGTGCCAGTTACGCCGGATAACTAACTTGCACCACACACACACAAACACACACACACAAACACTCAGCAAATGCAATCGCAACGATTGCAGCGAACACGTGACAACGGCAGCGGGTGGCCAAATTGAAATTGAAAAGTATTCGAAATTGAAATGCGCCTGTAAGCAACAACAGCAACAACAGCAACAACAACAACAACAACTGGCAATGCAAATAACAAGTACAAGTAAAGCAATTGTGGGTGGTGTTCGCATTGCATTTTATTCGATGCTGCAAAGCGACACTGGTGCAAGAGTTATTAACATGGCACAGAATATGAAACAGATAAGATAAGATTTAGATGTAATTGAAACAAGTAACATCAAAATTGAATTTTTCATATATAAACATATGAAAGAAATAATGTAATTAAGCTCTTCTAAACTGTTTGGTTAACAGAAAAAGTGAAAAATTTGAAATTTTTAATAATTGATTAAGACAATTATAACATTTGAACAATAAGAACCCTATGCTCGACATTTATGCATATGTTTTTTATTTGTTTAAACAATGATATTGATAAGACAATCAGGTTAAAAGTTTAAACTAGCTTTCAATTGATTTGTTAGCACTGTGCGAGGCCACGCAACGGCATTTGTGCCACAGCACAATGCAAATTCTTCGGCGTTAAAGTGTACTAAAGTGTCAACATCTCTCGAGGCTAGCATTCAAATCGAGTGTTAGTTAGTTCTATACCCCTACCTCAACACTCGTTCTTCTTTAGGGCAATGGTCGATTCAAGGCTTTTCCTTGCATCGAACCGCTAATCGGCGTAAAGTATTCGACAACAACAACAACTAGCACCGGATGAATGAGGCATGAAAATTGGAAATGGAGCTATAGATGGAATTGTGATACGTGCACGCCAGACGCGCAGGTGACCCGGCTCCAAAATTGCAACGTGATATCGAGAAAAAAACCTACTCTAGAAAGAATTTATACAGAAACAAAAACAAACTTAAAAACACATTGCATTGTTTAGTTTGTTGTTGTTGTTGTCTGCACATGGGGCGTACTCAGATGCTGATAAGGTGTATTAAGGAGGCCAAAAAGCAGACTACGAAATGCATTTTAATGTTTATATAAATAAATATTTAACATGCCAGTTTAACATGCAGATGCGTATGGATTAAAAAGACAACAAAAGAAATAAAAACAAAATGCAAGTAAGAAGTAGTCGACTAGACAATACCCTAAGCCCTATACTTTACGCGTGCAGTCAGTGCATGCAAGTATGTGTGTGTGTGTAAGCGCATACTGCATACTCAAATTCAATGTTCCATATCTCCGGTTTTTCTCAACCGATTTTAATAAAAATTTCATAGATTGTCATAGGTTGTCTTATGTTTCAAACGCCGTCTCAAAGTTTTCCAAATTCAGGACTTTGTTGTTATCGATCCCATGTGTATATCGAAACGGGAAGAGTTATCGAAAATCGAAAACAAACGTGTACTGCCTATGGATTAGGCGAGCTCAAGTTCCAAATCTGAGATCGACGCGTTCATACCTACAGACGAACGGACAGACAGACGGACATGGCTATATCGACTCGGCTGTTTATGCTGATCAAGAATATATATACTTTATGGGGTCGGAGATGCTTCCTTCTGCCTGTTACATACTTTTGCACAAAACCATTAAACCCTTTTTACCCATTTTCAATGGGTTCAGGATATAAAAACAAAAAACAATTTAACTTAAAATACATCAACTTGTTGTTGTTGCTTCAGCTTAATTTGAGCTTTTTGGGCTGATTAATCTTTATGGATGTACAACAGGGACGCACACAACAATGTGCATATAAAATTTAACGATCCTAATTTCGGTGGACGATACAGCTGACTCAGTTGCTAGTATGTCTTAAGTTTTATTTTTGTGTATATTTTGGGCAAGAGATCATCAAGATTTGAGGAACGCAATTCTTGGTTTGTAACTTGTATGTAGCTTGCTTCTCTTAAATCGCTGTTTATGGCTGGATTCTTGTTTGCCAACTTGAAGTTTTCGGGATATTCAACTGATTTCTACTCTGATTAATATGATTATATGCACTCGCTGATTCGAAATCGTTATATCTAACTGCTTGCACTACAGCCACATTATGGCAAGTATAGCCATCGTGAAAAGAATGGAATTTTGTTTGCGCACAGCTGCATCAAAGGTATAGTGAATGATCCCCCAGTTGGTACGCAGCACTAATTTTTCTAGATTTGAGCCCATGACGCCATCTCGCTCCAATATACACTGTTGCATTAGATCATCGGGCAATTGGATGTGAAACGGAAAGCAATACATTTTTACCAATTTGAGTATGATGGTACGTTTGCCACCAACGCCATGCCAACATTGATAATTGGTTGTATTAACCATTTGAATGCTATCGCACTCATGTAAACCGGATTCCTTAAGGGCCGCCAGCACATATGATCCCGTTGCCGGCATAAAGAGTGCCATGCGATCTGTTTGCCTCATGTATGTATCGCGGAATTTCGTATATGCCACCAACGGAAATTTGCCCTTACATTGCAAATGCAATAGCTCGCCCTCTTCCTGCAGATATCTACAGCGTTCCGGCAATTCTTGGACGGAGTAATTAATGGTTGATTGTCCGTGACAACCTAAGAACAACGCTGACATTAACATCAAACTAAGCAACATGGCGCAAACGAACAGATAATTTGGCTTCTATCTATTGTAACTCTTACAGACACACAGACACACTAAATATAGCATATAAACAAAAATTGAAAAAAAAAATGAAAATTTCAATACTCGATTGCTATGTGTTTTTTTGATTTTGACTCATTGGCTCGTGACTTTGGGTAATCTTGATTATTCAGCACAGGGGGTACGGAAATGGGTAAAAATGTGACATTACACAGAGCTTTTAGATGCTGATTTAACTGATTCGTTGGTTTGCTAATTTAATTGGTTAATTATAGGAAATTATTTCAATTAAACGATCAGTCAACAGTCATTGCAAGGGGCGAAACCACATTCATACATTTATATGTATAGAATAGATTTAACTCTCTCTAACTCAATGTGGTCCAGAACACTGCATTGAGACATTGCTTGCATTCGACTGGGCCCCTTCGAGTTGAGTCCGGCTAATGAGTGTCAAGAGCGGACACGACATGACATGACACGACACATCGCCAAGTATTCTACAACTACATGCAACATAACCTGTAACCAAGCAACCAACAGCGCCACCAGCAACTCCTTCCCTGTGTTGCAATACTCTTTTTGGACTTTATTATTGCAGCGAAACTAAAATTGTTGTACTAGAGAGTGAAGATAATTTGCAATTGTATAGGATAGCGGGTAGAGTTGTAGTTTATTTTTAAATAACAGTTATAATATACGAGAAGTGTTATTTATTTTATAAACTGACTAAACATTATTGTTAATCGTGACTTTTAGTTCACAACTTAAATACAGCAAGTGTATTAACTCATCGGCCTTGTCCCACTTCAGCTCTGCTCTCTCTCTCTCTTTCTCTCGTGCTCTCTGCTGTTAATATGATTTTAAATGGTCTACGACTTGGGAGTGTTTTGTGCAAGTAATTTCATGATTAATGCAACGGCATATTTAAATATCAATGAGGTAAATGGTGAGCTCCCATCTCGACAGTTTGTTTGCAAAGACACCCAAGTTCTCATAGTCCAGATTGACTTTTCCGGGCTGCAAGCAGCGTTCAATTGATCTGATGGATCTGCAACTCTGCAAACTCTGAGCATATGATTGCATAATCCGCTTGTCACATCTTGCAGCCACACAGCATTGGCCAGCATTGGTTGCAGCTCTTCATATATATATAGTTTACTACCACTAACTGTATTAAATGCCAATTACACTTCTTCTATTAGCTGCATTTATGGCAAACTGTTTACTGTTTATGTAAAAGGAAACTATCAAAACAATTGACCATAATCATTGGTTAGAAAATGTCATAACAAAGTATTTTTCAGTTAGTTTTTTTTAACTCTGACATTTTTGGTAATAATGCGAAACTACTTTGGCTATCAGACTTTTGAAAGAATATGTTAATGTAACCGCCAAAAACGAGCATCTCCGATCCAATTGAGTATTTCTTTTCCTAATACATAGACTAAGCATATTTCATTTGATGAAAAATGCATTTGTTGCTGAGAAATCTGTTTAGATCTTAAATTGAATGTAAAGATAACCTATCTGTGAAAATTGCATTAAAATCAGCTAAGAAAGAACAGAAAAATATTTGAATAAATTAATAATAATAGAAAACGATAATTTTTCAACTTGTAAGTTCCAGATATGTGTTTAGTTAGTGAAACATTTTTTGGTTTCAATTATTATGTATTATGGTATACCATTGTGACAGTTTTGAGATGAAAAGCACACTGAAACGTTGATTAATCTGTTGATGTAGCTTCAGTGGGTAAATGCGATGGCAGAGTGTAACAAACACTAGCACCACCACCACCACCACCAGCAAGCGCACCACCCGTTGCGTTTGTGCGCACAGTTTATTAGGCAATTTATTAAGTTATTGAATTCGTCTGAGAATTGGAATGGATCTTAATTAATTTCGTATTTCTTAAAACGAACATCAGCAGTGACAGCAGCAGCAGCAACAAAAATCAAAATAATAATAATAATAATGACAACAAAACAAACAAGGCAATATTTAACTTAACGGAACTTTGAGTATATGTGTGTGTGTGTGTGTTTGTGATTTGTGATTTGTTTATTTATGCATTTTGTCGATGAAAACAAATTAATTTAACGATTTTGTCATTAATGGGATTTCCTTCCAACGACATTTCATTTATTCTCGTCTTTATGTTTTCCATTTTTCTGTTCAACTCACTTTTTTATCTGCCAGAAATAAATGGTATATTCACTTGGAGAACACGTTGGTCGGCAAAGTATATATTTCTTATGATTATTTATTAAACATCTAATTGTTAACATTGTAGATCTGAAGTTTTTGGGTTGAAAGAAAAATATATACTAAAAATTTAATATTGTTTGATCCAAAATTATACAAAAAGAATCATTTTTATACAAACGATTTTTAATGAATTCTTACTTGTAATTTGCTAGAGTATTTGATTTGATGGGTTTTTATTTTTCGTTTTTGATTTTTGAGTTCCCTTTTCTCTTTCCTTTTCATTCCTTTTCTTTGCATCTATCTTTCATAGCTGTTTGCTGTTTTGTTTGTTTCTATTGGTTTGCTTGTTTATTTGTTTATGCATGCCGCCACAGGTGGCAATTGACATACGCATCAACAACTTCCAGTCAAGTCAGTCAACAGGTATCTGTTGCAACTACTTCCCAACCCAACGGGGCAGAGGAGAGGTGTGTTGGTTGTTTGATTCTGACAAATTCGAGAAGCGCTGTCAATCGGAAGTTGGCCTACCATTTACGACAACCTGTCAACGTTCTGCATATTAATTATGAGCTTTTATTTTAGTTTTTAAAGGTTTTTTTTTTTGTATTCGTTTGTATTTTACATTCAGCCAGAAGTCGCTCCAAAGTCTGTGCACTTCCTGTGCCGCACCGTCTTACCCCCCTTCGCCTCGCGCCTCTTGGACACTTGAGAATTGTGTCACGCGACGCGTATCAGAATTAGTTCGCAAACTTGAAGTCGAGACGTTCAAGACAACGAATTCGGAATTGGGAATCGTCAACATTCGAAGTCGAAAAGGCATTCAATATGCGCACATTGTGCCAGTTACATGCTTGGAGTACCCTTTACTCATAATCAACGTCTGTTTACTTATTGTTTATTTTTTATTATTATTTACTCGTATGGGCTAATGCACTTGACTTAATATACCCTGTACGACAAGTTGAAAGGGTCGACACATTTTGTTAACAACATTCTATTTCTTTTTTAAATTTTATAACTTATTTAAACTTTGTATAGTACATTTTACTAGTAAAAACTATATTCAATAGTGGTGTGCTTTAGTGCTTTTTGTATAG
Organism: Scaptomyza tumidula; assembly: GCA_035044465.1. Lineage (NCBI taxonomy): Eukaryota > Metazoa > Arthropoda > Insecta > Diptera > Drosophilidae > Scaptomyza > Scaptomyza tumidula. The sequence goes on along the minus strand of JAWNNW010000931.1, from coordinate 111,303 downwards.
GGAATATTTAATTGACTTAATGTAACTTTTTTCTCAGACTTAAAGCTAACAGCGGAAGCTCTCAATGAAAGATCTAGTTAATATTGTTGAATATGCTAAGCTATCTAGACTTTCAGGGTATATTGTCGTCGTGCTACCTTTAGCTTATAATGATTTTATTTTATGCTTAATAATTGAGCGACCTTCCGTTTGGTAGTCATCATGAATGTCATCATGAGTTTCGTTTCTTTAGCTAGCGGCGGCAATTAATCGATTGATTCAGCAAAGCTGCTGAAAGCACCGTTAAACTTTTGCCCATTGCTCGTGACATTTGACATTTGACATCTGATACGATGATACTATGACACCCGTTTGCCTGCGAGGCATATTATTAATATATTTTTTTTGTTGTTTTGGTTTAGCTTTGAGCGTTGTTTGTTGAAATTCTTGCCTCATTAATCGCTCGCAATTAAGCGCCACTTTATATCAAATTCACACTTTATAATTTTTCTTTGATGCTGCTGCTGTTGCTGGTTGCTAGTATTTGTTTCTTGATGTTATCGCTGATTTATCTGTCTTTGACCCTTTTATGTACTGCGGCAGCATACGATTTATTCGATGCCTGTCCGTGGCACGCGTTGAATGTTGAACGTTGAATGTTGAACGTTGAGAGCTGATCGTTTCGGGTTTCGATCGTATTTCACTTTGAATATGGACGCTAAAAGTTGGTCAGAATGATGCGAAACAAAGGATTGCCCGACAGGGGCCAAAAAACAACACGATTAAACCGTTAGAAAATTATTGAATTATACATTTTTGAATAGATATTTGTAATATATTGTATGAAATGTCAAAAGTACTCATGTAAAAGAAAAGCTGAATGATTGAGAAGATGATATTGAAACGAAACACTCAATCTTAACTGTAAGCCATTAGTTCATGGAAACTTGTATCATTTAAAAAAAAAAAAATGAATCAAAATAATTCCTTATAGACGCGTTTATTTAGTTAACCATTTATTAAGAATAAAAAAATCCTGTTTTATGTTGTGCATGTAATAAATATTATGCGAAATGCTAGCTAGAATCGAGTGACAGCAATTAAAGCCATATCAAAAACGAAAGACTAAAGCCACAAACTTGCAACGAACTATATATATATATATGTACACGCCATCAATACGCAAAAAAAAGTAGAAAAATAAATAAATAAATACAACGAAAACAATTTTCAACCAGTTTGCAGCCACAGCAATACGGAAACACAGCCCGAAACCACTTTTAAAATCGGTTTAGCTTCTTTTTTTCTTTAATTTTTTCTTTTTTGTTAGCCTGACAAAAATCTCAGCTGCTTTGCCACCTGTTGCGCGGCTTCTTCTCAAGTTGGAAAGCCTGCTCCTTGCATTCTTCTACTGCTGCTGCTGCTGCTGGTGGTGGTGGTGGTAAGGCAGGCAGGCTAATAAATAACTGAAATGCTCTATCTATGCTACCGAATCAGCCAGAGCTAGAGCCAGAGCCAGAGCCAGCGGCAACAGCAACTGCTGAATTATGATATGCAATGAGTGCGATTTGTAGAAAAAAAAAAAAATACTTGTCTTTGGTCCCATAGCTAGCTGATTAGCCAAGAACAACAATAGCCATAGCAATTGAGAATTGAAAAATATAAAAACACTTTGAGGCTGGCTAAGATCGTTGCCCAAATGCAGTCGCAGTCGCACTTTTGATCTGGTTCTGGGCACTAAGCGCATTAATTATGCGTTTTCAACCAGCAAAAGCATTTTTTTTTTCTCTTTCTTTTGTTTTGTTTGTTGGGTTTTTTCTTCTTTTGTTTTCTATATTTTTTCTATTTTTGGCGTGTTGCGGCATTCAGGTGCTCATTGTTGTTGCTGCTGCTGTTGTTGGTTGTTTGTGGTGGTCTGAAATTCTTGGCACGAGTTGGTTAATTAATTTAATTAATGTTTTTCAAAAGCGACGTCGACGCTCCCGTTGACGCCACTGATGAGTTCGTTGAGCATTTTGTTGCTGTTGCTGTTTCTTTTGTTGTTGTTGTTTTGTAACGGTAGCACGAATGCTTCCAACAGAAGCAATGTGAAAAGCCTTGGAGAAAAGTCTAAAACACACACAATTTCAACACATGCACACATCTAAGCATACACATTAGGAGTTCCATCTTGTGATTTCCATATAATTATTCAAATTTCGTTTCGATTTCGATCGATTTTGCAATTAAAGTTTGTTGAAATTTTGCATTTGATTTCATTTTGAATAACTTAAACTTAAAGTTAATTTAAATTTATGAACCTCATATGCTGCATACAAAGAAAGAGAGAGAATGACAAAGAGAAAGGGGGAGAGAGAGGGAAAAGAACTTTTGCTTGTTTCTTTGGTGACAACTTCTTGCGACAACTTTTTCTTCATTTCTTTTTCGGCTAATAAAATTCGTTTGAATTTCCTGCTATTAAGACTTGTCACAACATGTTTCTCAATTCATTTTATCGATCATATCTTCGGCTAGGTTGCATAATGTGGCACACAGTGCGTGTGAAAAGCATTTGACGCCATCTAGACGCTGCATTCGAGCACCCAGCTGAGCTCAACTGAAAATTTATTTCAATAATACGATCACTATCTGGCAAAGCGCTGAAAGTGATAATCAAATTAAAGAAAGCAGCTTCGTGTATTTCTTTCTTTCTTTCTTTCTTTTTTTTGGAGATAGAATTCTGTTTGCTACAGGTGGTCAAAGTTAGGTCGAATGTTAAACAACAACTAACTCTCCCATATGGTTCATGTTACTGAAAAGCTAGTTGCAAAATGCCTAGCAAGTGTTTTAATCTCTTATAAAAAGTGTGACAACAAGTAATGACATATTTCTGTATGTTAAGATGAGTTCCCAACCAGAAATTCTAGAAAATTCAATAACATGATAAATGGGACTTGCTTACAGCTAGATAAATACGTGCATTCTCGTACATATAAAATATGAATTTCATCAAATTTTCGTATCCTATTCCTACCTAAATGTTTGCTTGCATTTGCATTTAAGATCTGGTGTATCTGGTTGTATCAACCTAATACATTTAGTATTTCTCCAATAATAAACTTTTAAAATCAACCTGTTTGTCAGAAAAACAGTTTCAAGACCCTTAGCATAGTTTGTGGTAAAAATGTACCTTGCAGAGCTAGCCCTTAATATATTGTGAGGAGTTTCGAAAACAATATTAATACACTTAGGATAGTTTCATTTAAGAAACATTGATACTTTGCTTTGGCACTTGCCACATCGCAAAATATATTATAATCCATCTCTTCTACACTGATTTGAATGAGAAAATCGTTCGTTCACGATGTGATGGATAGTAATAATAGTAATCTTGAATTTTGAATCGGGGAATATAGCCTTCTTACTTAATTTTATACTCGAGTAGTAGATTATATAGCTTCTTAAAAATCCAAGCAAACGGTTTCTTTAATTTAAATTTACATATAAGCTGGTGGGTGTTACTGTTGTTGTTGGTCTATATGTATATGTTTTGAAATAGTGTAAAATATCTCACAAACAAATGAATTCATATGTTAACTCTCTTTGTCTATCACCCTCTTCCTCTCTTTCTCTTTTTCTTTACTGTCTGCTGCATCAATTGATGATCGAACAAATTTGCCAAGTTGAAGGCCAAAATGTGTGCATTGTGCAACCGATTGCGGCACACAAACATTGCAATGCGGCAAATTTAATTTGTTGCCAATGGGCCAAGGAGGCAGGCGAAGAAGAAGCAGCAACAGTAACAGCAGCAGCAGCAGCAGCAGCAGCAAGAGTTAAAGCAAGAATGCCGCGCAGTAGCGATTGTCGCAATGCGAACGCCAACGCCAACTTCGATGTCGGCGTCGCTGTCAACGTTGTGGCTGCTGCTGCTGCTGCAGCTATTGCTGTTGATGTTGGTGCATTTGTATTGATTTATGCAGAAGCGGCAAAAGATGAAAGGCTCCACAAAAACAAGAAGCACGACTATCGAGTGGGTTTTTGGGGTATTGGGATTGGACTTGGACTTGGTCTTGGGATTTGTGGATTTGTGGATGGCACTGCAAATACAGCAATGGCTCCTATGATGCTATGATATGCGCCACCGATCGTATGCGTAATATGCCATGGTTCGGGGGCACAGGAGACTTTAAATTAACTTCACAGAAAGAACACACGCTCGACATGCTCAAGACAAACCGCTACAGAGCATTGACACTAGCATCATCATTATAAGCCAAGACGGCAGCAGAGGGGTATGCGGAACACTCATGGGCAGAGGGGGGGGGGAGGGTATGGGGGCTAAGGCCATTTGCTGAGCGACTATTGACAGCCGCAGTTAACAAGCGCTTTAGGAAATTTATCTTTCAAGCATCATAAATCATAGAAACGAGAAAAACTAGGAAAAGAAAAAGAAAAATAAAAATAGCAAAAAAAAAAATAAAATAAAAAAAAACACTTCTTCTTTTAGTCTAGCAACTCTGGTCTTTAAGTTATATAATACAATTTTGGATTCTGTTGCACACAAAGTGGTTGGTGGGGTGTGGAGAGGCAGGGGGGGGGATGGGTAATGAAGAATCGCGCACTTGCCATGCTTGCTGACTTAATTACCCAACTGAGACACTAGACTGTCTTAACTCTATCGCATATGGTATAGTTAATAATTACCTGAGGTAAGTTTTCATGTGCTTTGCTTAACTTAGTTCCTCATAGGCCACATCGGGAAGTTTTGTGTGTTGTGGTTGGTGTTTTTTTTTTTTTTGTTATTCTTTTGTTTTGACTGATTAAGAAAATGATGATGAAAATGCAGCCAAGCGTCCAATACGTTGCTGATAAAACAACAACAACAACAACAGAAGTTACAACAACACCAGCAATTACAACTAAATATGCGAAGCGAGTGTGTGCAGTCAATAAAACCAAAAGAATATATATAGAAGTTTGTGTGCTAAAGCATTTTTATATACTATATAAATTCTCAGCTACATATATGCATTTTTAGCGGCATAGTCGCACTCAATATAAACTTCCTTCTATAAGTAAGTACTATATAACAGTTTTCCCTGCAGTTCCAATGATCGGTGCAACATTAGAACCTTCAGATGTTTTAGGAACGCTTGGGATAACCATTCGTGATTAGCCCGGGAAAGAGACTATTAGACCCTTCGCTCAAAGGTTTCTCGCCTCTAACCTTCTTATCTTCTTGTCACACAGACAAAAACATCTTCAAATATTTCTTTGTTGAGTGTTGAAAAATGTTATTTAATCGAAAATCTTAATGAAGCTAAGACAAAATTTAGATTAGTTGGATTTTTGAAGTAATTGTGGGAATACTTGCCGTAAAACTCTTATTTAAATTGAATTTAAGATAGACGTGCTTAAAAACAATCCCGAAATTCTGTATTGTATGAAAGGAGTTTTAATCAAGTTCGTTCTCACTCAAATCAAGCGGTTATAAAAAGTAGGAATGTAACCTTAAGCTTTGTTTACTTGTAGGGAAAGAATGGAGGGAAGATAATATTGCTATTCATACAAATCTTTATCACAAACTGAATATCATAATCTGTTTTTCTTTTCTTTCTCTCTTCCTCTCTCAATTGGATAAAAGGTAATGCACCATTGATAACTGTAATTTTCGGAGATAGTTTATTTGTCAATTTCAATTCATCAATTGGCAAATTGTGCAGTTTTTCGACTTTGCTTAGATGCTATTTACTTCTGCTAAGTAATGTGCTAGAGGCTTAAGGCTTGACTTAGTTTGCAACAGTATGAGAGTTAACCATTCAACAACACACAGTCTTATCTCATACCCATTCGACGCTCCCCCTCCCCCTTCGTCTTGTCAGCGAACAGTCGCATATATAGGCAACTATAGATATGAGCGACATCCAATCATAATTCAGTGCCTTATCGCAGTCATGTGCATCTCCAGTTTCGTTTGGCTGGCGCAGGCGAACTGTGTGGCTGCTAGCTGCTAGCAAGCGCAACTTGTGGCAGCTTCACCAGTGACCGTAAACTTGCGACAAAATGTCGCGTGCACTAAACTGCAGTTATGCAACTTTACAATGCCTGACAACTCGCTGACGGCACAGCCATAAAATGTTGCGCTTTATAACAAACAAAGCTACAAACAACAAGCAACGAAAGAAATGCAAAGGCAATCTATCGATGTTATCGATGCTATCGATAAGCCTATAGCTGACTGCGCTGCTGACAAATTGCTAGCGTTGCAGCAAACAATTCATTGATTTGCTATTTAGCACTTTTTAGGTCTTTTAAACATTATCATACTTTATCATCCTTTTGTTTGTATACTAACCGAAATAAATCAGAACTAATTTCCTCTTGGAACTGCTTATATTAGCCATATTTATCTCATTCTGAAACATCTACGGCAGCATTCATGGAACGAGAATGATCCAACCAACTAATTCGACCCAAAATTAGTTATCCACATATCCCAACTTGACTTCGCACTCAGACCAAAAAGTTGTTTACTAAAAGCATACTCTCATGTCTGGTCAGCATTTTGTTTTGTCTTTTGTCTGATTCAGTTGATTGGCAATGAATAAAATAAGATTGGGAACCTTTAACCAAAAATGAAGATAGTGAAATTTAGATAAGCCGAAAATCAACATTAATATATATTTATTAGTGAAATAAAAGAAATAATGCTTTTTCTTTATTTGACTTTCATTTTTGGCTTCTTAGGGTATATAAGTTTTCGATCAGTTGAATGTGAAATATTTTAACTGTTTTGCAGAATCGAAGACAACTAACTGATAATAAACGCATGCCAATGTTGCATTTCTGGGTCATGCCACATGCCAAATTGCCGCCTTACCTTACCATACCACCATGCCACCTTGCCACCTTCGCCAACTTGTTGCCTCAACGCGTGGGTGTTAAATTATAGCCATTGGCCACACAGCTGACAGCCGTGCAACTGAGGCTGATGGACGTGGCAACATCCGCGCGTCAATGTCAACAAGTTGCAACAAACGTCAAGCGGCAAGCGTCAGCATATTCTGCATGCAGCCCGCTGGCAGCCAGCAGCCAGCTTCTAATAGTTGCAACCCAATCACACAACATCCCGCCTTCAGCTGCTGCTTTCAAGTTAATTATTGTATTTTGCGATGAGAAGACCAAGACCAAGATCATTTTGGTGGGCGTCGCTGTGGGCTGCTTTTGGGCACATTGACACTCGCTGGTGGCGTATACTTAATGCTCGGCATTTGGTATATACAATACAGCTCGTCTCCTCCATGGAGACAATCATTAGTAGCTGCTACATAATTTAACCAAAAAAAAAAACCAAAAAAAAAAAATGAGATGAAAAAGGAAATAAAACAACAACAACAAAAAACTGTGCACACAGTCTGCTAAATTCAAAGTCAAAGCCAGAGTCGAAGTCAAAGTCAATAAAATGTTGGTGGAACTGCAACAAACGTTGGCGGCAAAGATGAGAGACGCAAAGCGAGGCAAACTCTTGCAAGACCCAACTGCCAGCTAAATTAGTTGTCATGGGAATTTATTGTGCCATTTGTGTGCCCAGCACAAAGTTGAATTCCCAACAGAATCGGCTTTCGCCGATGATCTGAGATGGGCGTGTGTGCTTTGGAGCCAATCGAAAAGCACGGCATTGCATTTATTTGATTCTTTTGATAGCGTTGGACATCTATCTTTCTATCTGCTATACAATAAGCAAAAGATGATGACAAGTTTTAAGTTTAAGGTTGTGTTTTACGCACTACTAACACCATTTAATAATAAAATAATATTGTTAGTTATTGTATATGTGTTAAATGGGAATATTCAAAATTATAGCACTATCCACAAACGATTTAAATTGGATTTCGACGTAAATGACAAATGAAGATTTTATGATACAATTTTTTGTAACATAATAAAAAAATCAGGTCTTGTCTTTGTTTGGATTAAAAATGGATAACATTTAGTTTAAAATGTCATTTTATATATGTATATAATTTTTTCACATATCTTTCTTTTAAACAACTTCATACTTATGTACATATAGCATATGCAAAATTGTAATTGTGACCTCAAACAAAGTTCCTTAAAATCTATTCCATACCTAATGTAACTTCTTACATGTAATGCTTAAAGTCTTCAGCTTAAAATAACAAAATTATTATTATTTATTATTATTTTCCCTTTATTTTATCAGTTAGATGTTTGTTCAGCCCATCACTTTCTTTGCATATATATATTTCGTGTTCGTGCTTAGGTTTAGAGGCACGTTGCCATATCTGCGTTGTGCAACATTTTGATGCAGTCAAGTGTGAGAGAGACTCTTTGCAGACTCCCAGACTCCTCTGTGTCTACTGTTGCAAAAGTCATCACTGCACTGTCCAGTTCCATTTCGCCTCCCCTCTAATCCCCCTTCAATTATCTATCTCTCTCTCTTTCGGCACAGATCATGCGCATGATTAGCCAGCAAAGTGGCAACGAACTGAGTTCTCAGACAATGTTTTTTTGTTTTTTTTTTGTTTTTTGATTCTTTGACTTGAAGCTTGTCTTGTTCTTGCTACTGTGTTGTTGGCAATGCTGCTGGTGCTGCTGCTGCTGCTGCCCCATTAACAATTTGTATTAGAGTTTAATTATGCAAATAATGCGAGATGCGCAGATTCTTGGCCTGTGCTTTCTAACTGTCAACTGTCACACACATAGGCGGAAAAGAATTTAGAATTTTTTGTTTTTTTGTGTTGTTTTGCTTTAATTCGCGCTTGTGTGTGTGTATGTGTGTGGCTATGGCTGTTCATTTGTCTCGGGGCGGCTATCAGCTCATCATCAGCTCGGTTGTCTAGCTGATGAACTCTCTGCCTGGGCTGTCATCGCCATCAACGCAATCTATTATTAAAATACCATTAGAGCGATGCAGCAGCAATAGCAACAACAACAACAACAATATCTACTGTCCCAACGGCAATCGCAATTATTGAATCTACGATGTGTTTGTCTTTCAGTATGTATTTCATACATCATATTTAAAGGCAAACAACAACAACAATTCTAAAGAAACATCATATTTCATTTGGCAAATTTCATAGAAAGCCATCTTCATAAACGTTGTCCAAATATTTGGCTCGAGCAGATCGCTTGTCCCCAGGCCGATCCTATTTTGTTCAATTTTCAAATACGCTTACCAAAGAGTTGTACGAAAATGTCTTTAAATGTGTATCGTGAATATATTTTTTACCATATATTGCAAATAAAGTAAATAAAGATCGATGGAAAGTGTGTTGGAAACAGAACAAATAGTTATAGATTGTATTTGATGTTTAAATTATTATTTATGTTCAATTTTTTTCTTATTTAAACAAAAAACTGAACTTGTTATAAGATTTTAAGTAACGACTATTAAAAATGCAATAAAAAAAGGAATAGATGATTTTAACAATCACAAATTACTTTACAAGAAAGCATTCTTGACACTTATGTATCTCTTGTCATAAATTGTTTAGACAAACAGTTTAGTAACTTAATAAATATTTTAAAATAAATGTTATAAGAACTTAAGCTATAAATATATTAAAAAAAGAACAACGTTGATTTCAAATAAGATGCAAATCAGATTCGAACTAACTATATCTTTAAATATATATCACTTGAGTCTAAAGTTTACTCAAACACATTGAGAGTGTATTTCTGTTTCAGCTTATATTGACTTTCAGCTTATTTGACTATTTTTGTAAAGCAATTAAAGTGTGTGTGTGTGTGTGTGTGTGTGCCAAGCGATCTTAGCCAGCGTTTTTAGCGCGTTTCGCTTAACCAAATTAAGACTTTGCATAATCATGTGCAAAAAAGACGAAAAAAAAGAAGGGATTCGCATTCCACAAAAAAAACGATAGACCATTAAATACAATTAAGTTTTCAGCATTTTCCAACGTTTTTGAGCTCTCTCTTTCACACTCATTGAGTAAGCCTGTCGAAATTAACAGTTCATTAGCTAAAGCTCTGGCAAATATTTTGCTTCTTGCAAGCAATTATTGACTCCCCTTTGGGGCAACACAAAGTGGCGACCCTCTGATGATGTATGTTTTGGATACAAACACCTCTCTCTCTTCTCTCTCCCTCTCTCTCTTCATTCAACTTTAAACTCATCTTCCCATTTAAAAGTTTAGCTGACACAACAACTATCGAAAGCCGTTATATAAATCTTTTCGCACCGCGTCCATTTAAGCTGTGAAACTGGCCTAAGGTTACATTTATTTTCCCCCCATCCAAAGATGATTAGTTCATTGAGCAGTCAAAACAGATATCTTACAGTTATATTGCTTCAATCGTAATATTTGATTGGCAAATGCAATGATTCTATGCATGCTACACAAAATTATGATTATTATACGATTATAACATTCGATACAAATGATATTCATACTCTACGCAAAAATTCCTTTCCCCAAAAATTATTCTAATTCTAACACAATGTGGATCGCGAAAACTATTTAAAGTTCATTTGATTAGCAACGAATTTTTTTATGGCGCAATAGAAACGATTTAGAGCGAAACCAAACAAAGCATATCAAATCGTTTTATAAATATGCATAGGAATATTTACTATAAACATAAATATTTGACTGACAAAAAGACAAGAAGAATTTTAAATCTTTAAAACTAATCAGTGTTGATGTTTAATAAGCTAAAAGATTTTATTATTTGCAACTGTAAAACTTATCTGGTTTATAATATAAAACATATGGATTCCGAATTTCAATGTATAAATATGCATGGCATAACATAGTATCTTTAAGCTGTTTGTGGTATGTTTATGTATCTTGCTTGTATCGCTTCTCGCTTTTCTTATAGCATTGTATTGTTTTCAATCTGGAACAATAGAATGGGTGGGCGTGACGGCGTCGGAGGCGGCATCTACTTATGGGCTCATTGCATACCAACAGGCGCTGTGCTGCTGTCCAAGCGACTGCTACAACAACAACTCTTCTTCTTCTTTTCGTTCAGGCCTGGCTAATTGGCATGCAACGTCGTCGTCGCGTCGTCGTCGTCGTAGTAGTCGTCATTGTTGTTGTCTGTGCCTTTTGTCGACTTCGCCTTCGTTGTCGGTGTCGTCTGTTGCCTGTCAGCCCAGGAATTTGTGCGCCCAAATTGGCAGCTATTGTGGCTTGGAGGAGCTGACCTACTTAGGCGCCAGTGCGCTCGCCTTTTGGCTTAAATCCAAAAACAGTCAACGCATTGCGCCCGCATTCGCATTTTGGGTTCGTTTGCGTTTATAATGTACGTACTGCGTACCTATATATGTATCTGGCAGATACTTTTTTTTTTGTATCTTTTTGATCGCTCGCTGACAAATTATCATACACCGCACTCTCGATCGCTTCCCCTCTCTCTCTTTCTCTCCCTTTCGCTCTCTCGCTCTCTCTGTCAGACACAAAATGTTCGCGTTGCCAAAATAAGCTTTCATATTGCATTATCAGAGCCTGCCGCTGTCCGTTTGCGAACGTTTAACTGATAATTGATTGATTTATTGCTTTATTGTTTGCTAAATAAGCCATAAAATGAAAACCAACAACAACAAAAAACATACTAAAAAGCTTTATACAAAACCACACAATGAACAAAACGAATCAAAAACAAAACAGACCCAAAAAACAAATAAAGAACAAAAACGTAAATCGTTTCGATTCGAATCGCAACGCAACGCATCCAATCGATGTTGAATTGAATCAATCTTTAAAACGCGTCATCAGAGATTAAGTTATCTTTGTGAGCCAACTATTGAATACCCTATGTTATAATTATACTTATATCTTATACATTCTGTTGTCGTTTATATTAAGCTGATATCTTTTTTGTGCTTTCCTTATATGATCATTAACTCTATTGCTCTGTCTCTGTCTCAGTCTCAGTCTCTTTCTATTTCTCTCTCTCTCTCTCCCTCTCTCTCTCTTTCTATGTTCTTTGATGTGTATATGTCAGTTTGCATTGTCTTAAAATCGATCAACACATTTGAAAAACTACAGGGTATATCATACAAGGTCGCTGCACTTGGCCCAACTCAAAAAACCAAACTCATGTCATGTACTTGCATAACTGCGGTAAGGGGAAGGGTTTGAGGGAGGTTTGAGGTTTCTCTTTTTGAAATTTTGACACAACGAAGGACATAAAATGCCGACGCACAAATCTGGCGCATCAACTTGACAATGAAATAAAAACTAGTCAGCAGATGGACATAACAAAATGAATACGCTTTGATCTTTAAATTTTCAAATAAACAATATATAATGCTATTGTTGCGTTAAAAGTATACATCATTGGTTGTTATATGAATGAAGAGTTAAAATATATCAAAAGGATAATTTTACAATATTTTAACACATATAACTTTACAAATGTTTCTTAAGAAGTTTGTAAAGAAAATCAAGAACTCACTAGTTGAAAGATTTAATACATATTATATATTTAACATTTGTATTAGATTGATTGCATAACAAATTTAAATGATGTATTTAAAATAAAAGAAAAATGCTCCAGTTAGTCGGCAAAGAGTCGCTACTTTGTCGCATATCCGATATGGTAAGTGTTTTGGGCAATTACGTAAGTAGCTGTGACTTGTAGACTAAGTTGCAAGCAGCCACAGCATCAGCAGCAGTAAGTGTGGCATCAATTTGCATTCATGTTGCAGCTTGCAACTTGACTCAGTTTGCATTGAATGGCCATTACTCGAAGCTCATTAATAACAGTTAAGGCTCGGAATTACACAAGAGACTTGCATCGAATGTCAATCGCAAATTGAGCACCGGCATCTGCAAAGAGTTAACCGATACAAGCATAGATGCGCACACACTTAAAGATACAAGATACACAACGCAGATACAAAACTGATTTCAGTTAACTTGACTTAATTTGCTGTTTATATTATAATAACTCACCGGAACTCTTCGCATTACCTCTAATAAGATGCGGCAAAAGTTAATTGTTAACATAACAAACGCCTCTCCCGCTCCCCTGAGCCCCCCTCGAACCCCTTTTGAGCACTTAACACTTAAATGAAGTATAGAAAATAATGTTGCAGTCATTTGAAATCGAGGCAATTTCGTAGGTAAATCACAAAGCTAATGACTTCGACTCTTAAACACAATCGCACAAACATCCTGCTGGCATGCTTGCAACAGTTGCGGAAGCAGCAAACACACACACACAAACGCACGTGCGGATGTGCGGAAGTTGTTGCAATATGCGAAATTAAAATGCAATTAAACAAATATTAAAATCAAACAGCAGCCGTAAATTATCAGCAAATGTGAAGCAGTTCAAAAAAAATAAACAACGAGGAAAAGAACAACAATAAGAAGACGATGACGAAGTTGAGGAGTAAGGGGATGCCAATGGGATGCCTTGTGGTAGGTTGGTGAGGGGGGTGGGTTCGGGAAAACAGCAACAACAGCTTTTCCCCCAGCGTCATTGATTATGCATGCGACGACGCATTCGGTTATTGTGTAAACACGAATTTTATAACCCAATCAAAATAAATTGTCGAGAGAAAGAGAAAGAGAGAGAGAGATAAAGAGAGAGGGAGAGAGAGACAAGAAACACACAAAAATAAAGAAAAGTAAAGGAAAAAACTTACAAAATGTGCAGGTAAGAGAATGGGTTGCAATTGGTAGCCGAATATCAAATACGCTGAACGAAATCATACATTTAAATAAATTTAAAGGAAATTTTACTTTAATGAAAGAAAACCTTTATTAACTACCTACAAAAGGTACCAGCAAGGCCACAAAAATGCTTAAGTTCATTGAATTGTGCATAAATTCAATCAGTTTGGTTTAAAACATACTAAATAAATCCATTTAAGATGCTTAAGCTATTAGATCCATCAAAGTAACTTCACTTCGCAAGGGTATTGATACAAATATTTAAAAATCTTGAACGTGGAAATATCTAAAGCCAAGGCCAAAGTTGGTGCTAAGGAATCGATGTTTGCTGATAGCAATGTTGGCTGTTGAAGCTGGTGCCGATTTGATGGCCATCACTTGGACCGACTGTCAAACGCATGCCAACAACAGTTTAGTGCAACAATTAGCAACACATTTTCGCCAAAGTGCCACAGTCCACAGACAGAGACAGAGAAAGAGACAGAAACAAAGACAGACGCCAACTTGGAGAGACCAATAGACAAATGGACATTCACTTAGGCAGGCAGGCAGGCAGGCAGTTGGCCAAGAACCAGAACCACAACTACCCATAACCATACCCATATACCCAAACCCATACCCATACCCATAGCCATAGCCAGGCATCTGTCTGGCTAAGTGCTTGGTTGCCTGGTGCCTGGTTCTTAATCAAGCGTTAATTTGCTGGCCAAGAGACAACCTCTCTTGTTGCTTGCTGGCTGGCTGGCTGGTTAGTTGGTTAGCTGGCTGCAACATATGCAACAGTGTTGCCAACAACAACAACAACAACACCAACAACAACGTCTACGATTACGTTCTGGGACCAAAGCATTTGAGGCTAGATGTTTCTTCTCTAGAGATGGTCACATATCAAATTATTCACAACAGAACGGACACACAACTTTTTAGCAACAGATACCAAACTGGTGGAAAATGCCGAAATTATCTGCATAACATTCATTACAAGAACTCAACTTAAGTAATTCTTTAAGCACTTGCAATATTTTTCGAATAAATGGTAGGCGAATGAATAATGTTTGAAAATGTTGCCAAGAAATGTATAAAACAAATTCAGGTAGTCAAATTACGTTGTATGGCAACAAACCAACCATAAAATATATTTGGGCATACAATACATATATATGCTTGATCAAGATTCATTGCCACGAAAAGTTGTTCATCTCTAAGAGGCAAGAAGCTGATCGAGGAGAAGCTTTTGGTGGATTTGGTGTACTTTGGTCTGTGATGCAATTGGATACACGTGCTTTGCTTTTGTCGCCCCAATCTGTCTGTTGCGGCTGCTTTGTGTGGCATGCAACAACAGCTTGTCCTAGTTTAAGTGAGAAGTTGCAAATTGAATATATCATTGCTGTGATCAACAAATCAAAAGTAAAAAAAAATAAGTAAATAAAATAATCATGGTTTGTGTTAGATTTCATCTAAATGAATTTTGCATAATGTTACGCTCGATAATTTCATTTAATAGCTGATAGGCTTTAGGCTGATCAACAGAGATAGAGAAAGGGAGATATTTAGCTGAAGGCATTAACTTGTCAGTAGGTTCAACAACCTAACAAAATTGACAATCATATCAGCATATAAAACAGCAAGCAAAAAAAAAAAAAAACAACAAAAAACATAAACAATTCGCATACGAATATAATTTGTATGCAATTTAAATTGAAATGTTTTTCTGCAGAACATTTAGCAAAGATGGCAACAACAAAAAGCATATTGAAGACGAACACACACTCATAGAGAGGGATGGAAAGACGTCAGCAGTGGCACTTAAGCTAAAATCAATAGCAACAACATCGATACCAACAACAACAACAACAGCAACAAAAGCAAAAGCAAACATATCGGTAAAACATAATATATTTAACGACAAGCTTTTGTTCAATTTATTGTTATTATTATAAATTTTCGGATATCTGCCGATATCTGCGTCTCGGCGTCTGCGGTTGAACAATAAAAATCAGGACTATTGTCTGGCAATCTAAGTCAATACACTCTATACCACTCTTCACCACACAATAGATTGTCTAAAAGAAAACCTGATATCAGACTCACCAATTCCAATTTCGTATGTGTTTGTGTGTGTGTGCCACACGTTGACAATTAAAACCGTTACCAAACACTTGACTAGTTTATCGAACAGCTTTTGTTCCAAATCCGTCTCATTATTATTTTATTTTGTATTTTGATTGGCTTGTCTTCACATTTTGTGCGCGTCTGTATATCTATAGCAAATTTTTTTTTTGATCATCATCGTTTGCGTTTTTTTCGTTCGTTGTTATGATTGTGATATTGATTTGCATTTGCCTTCATTATTCATAGTTCAAAAGAAAGTTAAGCCAATGCGTTGTTGCAATTAGTTAAAATAATATCTCGCAACTTGATGGTGTTAATCTTAAATATAAAACTTAAGATATGTATGCAAGAATTTGAGCTTAACTTTTAAACGAATAGATAAAATTGATGAAGAAATCCAATATATATATATACCCGAGGCCATTATGTTAAAGAAATCAACGAATCAAACATTTCTAATTGAAATCTATAGATTCTGTCAAATATTAAGAGATATTAAAAGCTTGTTTGACAACAAATGAAAACGTTTAGCTGATGACGGGGATTAATGAGATAAGCTAATGAGAAAGCTACCAATCAAAGATTGTCAAAACCCGAGTCATCAATCTCTGACTTAAATCAACACTACCAAATTCTCTCACTCTCTCTCACCCTCTCTCTCTCTATTCATGGTTATAAGAAGCTTTGCATAATGCTTGGCAAATGCTAAAAAGCGACTAATTTATTGGGCCAAATATTAGCATCGGTTGTCAGAACTGCCAATACAATCTAAGCCGGATTTGAATGTTGGCATGAAGTTAATGCCGTTGACAGTCTTGAACAATTCAACGAAATTGTATGCGAATCATACGCAATAAAACTTTTAAAATATATTTATCAATAGAGGCGACACACAACATACAAAGAACGAATCTAAGCAGAAAGCAAGACGGAGACACAGATGATTTTTGCAAACCTATAAAGAATCAAAAGTGTTGTCGCTGTCGCTAAGTCGCTAAGTCCAAATATATGCGCCAAAGAACCCAATAAAAATGTTAACAAACGCGACTTAAACTCCATTCTTTACTGCCAAAAGATCAAACGTAAATATTAAATAGAGAATGGTAATTGGTGCCAGGAATATGAATGAATATTGAAGTACATTTGTTTCTCAGATAAGATAATAAGTGTTAAAAATGTATTAAATATAAGACTCAGTGATAAATAATTAAATATATTACTTAATTAGATATATGCTATTAGGTTATCGAATACGACTATGAAAGAAATTGCGAATTGAAAAATATAAGAAAGTTTCTGAAAAGTAATTTTACGTTGCGAATCGATCAAGAAACGAACAGAAACTATTTTAAAAATATTCAAAAGTGCCTAAACTTAACCGAAGCAACAATTTTAAATACAATAAAATTGTTTATTTTTAAGGATACAAAATGATGATTTTGTTAACTATTTCGAAATCCACCTGCAATTTAAAAATTTGCATAACATTGATTTTATCAAACTTTCTCAGTTAGCTCCATTTTCATAATGATATTTGAGTGAATGCACCTTTCACTTGGCTGGTTGGCAAACAAGAGAACCAAACCGAATTGTATTGAAATGAACTAAAAAATGATCAGCCATAAACATATATCTTATAAATATTGAGCAAGTGTTTAAAGATCGTGAGAAAGGCCGAGCCAAGACCAATCCCATCCGCCCCTTCATTTCATTTCATTTCATTTCATTGATGCCATGATATACGAGTGCAGTTTGGACAGTTCACAAAATCCACTCTCTTCGCATCTTTGTCTTCTTCTTTGTGTTTTTTTTTTCTTACCATAGGTTGACAATCAACAAGATTGAAATATAGCCCAAAAAAAAAAAGAGAAAAAAAGGTTCTTTCATTCCAGTGCCACTCCCGAACGGAGTGCGCTTTGGGGCACAATTAAGATACATAAATTGCTGTGAATATATCTATTTGCTCCAATTGGAATTCATGCATTTCCAGTTCCAGTTCCAGATCCAGGTCCACAGCTTGCAAATGGGCTGCCATTGATATTAATGACGAAGGCGTTAACCGGGAAATAAAGACTAAGAACTAAAGCTGGACTTGATTTTTGATGATGATGATGATGCTGTTGGTTGAAGGTGTCAAATCCACTTAAGACTTGAAATACATTTAACTGCATTTAACGGCACTTAATCAAACCTCATTACTCCATAACTTCTACTTGCCTCATGTAAGTTATCGTTGAAACTCTCAAGTAACATGATGTTAAGCTTTTTTTATGTTTTACCTTATAGTTGTAATATTTTAAGACATATATGAAGAACAAACAGAAAAATATCATATTAAATAGGAAGAACGTTATAGTTAAAAATAGTTATAGCTAAAAAGTTATATTTTTAGTAATGCTGAAACGGAACTGCAAAAAAAGTTGATTGATTCGTTCAGAAGAATAAATATTACCAGGTATTTATTTTATTTATTTTTCCATGTCTCTACAATCCAGAGAAATCAGACTAAGAAGATGTTATGATAATGTTTGTGTCCCAGTTAAGACCCCTAAGAACGAACAAAGGGCAGGAATCCCCATCCTGAAGAAAACTAAATATCCAAAAGAGTCTCAGTTTCAATGCTTCCATATACAATGTTGCAGTAAAAATAGACTTCATTTGAGTGAGGCGTTTCTATGCCTCGCCCAGTTAATAATCGTGCTGACTATCTATAATCGATTGGTAGGTGTGAAAAATGTGTTTTGGCTTTTAGTCGTTTGAATTGAACAAAAAGAAGAGAAAATAAAACAAAGAGTACATTCGCACACACAAAAGCTGCTCGAGAGTGAGAAATGTTTTGATTTTAAACAAACAAACGCCACAGGAGTCGCACAGCAGCTAAATAACTTTTTGGGGGCCCTCTCTCGGCATCGACATTTTCGAGGGGGCCCTTTCAAATATATTTAAATTTCTGTTATTGTTGTTGCTGGTAGTTTTGAAATACGAACGCGTATTTATTAACGATTGAGTATCAAACATAAATATACACACGTGTGTTTAATTTATGAGTGGACAGATGGGTCGTGGAGCAGGGGGTGGCTGGGCTTAAGTCGCTTCGTTCTGTTCGGTTCTGTTCTGTTCTGAACGTCTAGTCATCTGGGAGGGAGTTGATACTTCAACTGCCGGTATAGATTAGAATTAGGAATTAACTGTGAAATTATGCAAATCGTTGCTAACAAATTTTCAAGAGTGTCAAAAGCCCTAAGAACGCTAAGGGAACAAACATGCTATCATCATCATCATCATCATCATCATCATCATCATCATCATCATGGTATACGAATCGGATAGCTTTCAACCATATGCATGTATATCAATCTGTTGTAGCATTGAGTATGGTTTTCTATGGTACCCATAGAACGAACACAGATGTTGTTGATGCCGCCATATCTTGGAAACTGATATCTTTATCTGCCGCTCGACTCGTTAGCAGTCCAACGAAAACTTATTAGACAGTGGAAGGTGTGAAAAGCCCATACACCAACCACATCAACAACAACAACAACAGATAAGAATGTGAATGTGAATGTGACTGTGAATCGTGAATGGTGAACGATTCTTCATTCTTCATTCTGTATTCTGTATTCTGTATTTGGCTTATTGGCGCGCGCTAAAGTTCAACACTCGCCTTTGGATGAATCAATTGAAATGCAAATGTCACAGCAGTCGACAAACTAATATTTGAATACAAAATGACAAATCGTTGAATTATGAACGGCATGTTATGCACAAGATAAAGCCCCAACACCTTCCTTCAAATACCTTCCCTTTGTCACAACTCTTTCTCATTGGCTATAGATATTTATAATGAAAGGGTTATTTGGCCCGACTCAGTGGATGCTCTATAAAAATTATAGAAGCAGATCATATGTTCAATATTCAATGTCAAATAGTGAATACTCAAAACCATTAGTAAGTTAATTAGTAATAATATTTTGTTGACTTTGAATTTAGTTGCAAAAGACATAATAAAGTGTAAGCAAACTTAAACTAAATAATTCAAACTCGTTTAAACATTGTTTGTAATTCATTTGGTATCGCCAAGGATACTTTTAGTCAACTTACGAAACGTTACATTATATACCACATCACTTCATTGGCGTTGAAGGGTATATACTAAAGAGAAAAAATCGATGCTTGTGTTGAGTTTTTCAATATGATAGGGAGACTTGAGTTCTATTTGGTTATTGTTTCCGTTTGTATTTAGAAATGTATTGAAATATATATTTTTTGGTATGCGTGTTTTTGAAAAAGAGAAAGGAATCTTAGTTTAAATGCCATTCAGTCATAATAGATAGATATATGTATATACTTAGACGGATGACTTATGCTCGATGGTTAGTTGTTGCTGCTAACATAGGTAAACGACTCGACTTGTGGCAAAGATGCGCGCCAGTTTAGCAAATATTTTGCAGGTGTTTGTTATTGCTTGTTTGTTGTTGTTGTTGTTGTTGCTTGACTTCACATATGCAACAAGCTGTCCAAAGCAAAGCCAGCAACTTGCTACAAAAATCATATAAAAAAGCTGCAACGTTGCAGCTATAGTTGCTGTTGTTGTTGCTGCAGTTGTGGTCATGGCCAAGGTCCATGGCAAGCACGACAACAGCAGCAGCAGCAGCAGCAACTAACGAGGCACGTTGCCTGTAAAGCGGCCGTGCGGCAAGTTGTTGTTGCTGCTGCTGCTGTTGCTGTGTGTTTGTTTGCCTAACAGTTAACTATGCAAACATATATGGCTAATATGATGCGATGCTGGGCAAGGCACACACACGTGGCGTATGCGCAATGTGTGTTTGTCGCTAATTAGATTGCAGCTAGCCAACAACTTTAGATATTGCTGCTGCGGCTGCGGCTGCTTCTTTTTTTGCTTGCACTTGCGCACATGGCTCGTAAATTTGCAAAGCGACAGTTAAATTGTTTTTTTGGGCTGTTCTTTATTCCCAGTTGGTTGATTCTCTTTCTCTCTCTCTCTCTTTCGCTCTCACACACAGAAACACACATCCTGATAATCTATCGTCGTCTATCAAGGCGCATCATGTTGCCAATGTTGTTGCCGCTGTGCGTTACAGTTGGTGCTGCTGTTGCTGCTGCTGCTGATGTTGCTGTTGCTGCTGTTACTGCAGCTGCACCCCACCACGGCAATCATTCACTTTTAGCCAAAGCATAATAATAATATTTCAGCTAGTCTCAGTTGCCAGGCACGCGATTCATCTTAACTCTACATATAGATAAGAGCGGGGCTTAGTTGGGGTAAAGAAGTCAGGTCTTAAGAAGCATTGCATTTCGATTTAATCGAGTTCGCTGCTGTCGCTGTCGTTGCTGTTGCTGTTGCTGCTAACGCTGCTAAGGCTGCTGCGGTTGCTGAGGCTGTTGCTGATCTGATCTAAGTTGCATTTAATAATAATCGTCGTCGTCGTCGTTGTCGTTGTCGTCTGCAGCCTCAACAAGTTTACAACAGGCAAAACAGGCTAAAAAAAAAAAAAAAAAAATGCGCAGCTCAAGAACATTGCTGTTGTTGTTGGAGTTGTTGCTGCTGCTGTTGCTGCTGTCAACGTCAAAGTCATGGCAAATGCGTTGCTGCTGTTGCGATTGCTGCTGCTGATGCTGCTGCTGCTGTTGCTGTTGCTGTTGCGCCTACATTCATATTTTAGCAATTAAAAATCTAATTGACAAATACTTGAAAGACAACGTGCAGGCAGCCGGAGCCAACAACAGCAAGAGCAACAGCTTAACTGCAGCTGCTCCACATGCAATGCGAGCAACACTTGCAGCAACAATCTCTTCAGCAATTGCAATACCAACAGCAACAGCACACAGTAAACAATTTTATTATAAGTTCAAAACGGAATAAACTAAATTGGATATATATAAACATAACCTTTACAAAAATATAGCAACTTGAACTTATTTGTAAAACGATTTTTACTGCATTTAATAAAACTTATTTATGAATCAAAAAATTCTTAGCTATTTTAAAATTTGGTTTCTAAATAAATTTAAAAATTAATACACATTTCAATTCTTTTTTTATCTTTTTTGAATTGTCTTTTTTTTCGCTTGTGCCTAAAAGTTCCAAAGTTAAGCATATTATTGTTTACGCTTAGTCATTTAAATATTCATTAACATATTTATGTATGTTGCAATATTTTTCTTAGTGTGCAGGCAGCAACAGCTGCAGCTGCAACTGCAGCAACAACCACAACTGCCATAACAACTGCAGCAGTCACAGCAAACAGTCACAGCAATAACATTAGCAATTGCATTTCTCTGTTTTTGGTCGCATCTTGTTGTGATTTTTAAATGCCGTTCGCCAGCAGCAGCAGCAGCAATAGCAGCAACAGCATCAACAGTAACTAGTTTTAATAACTTAATCTGCCTTAGCCTGACTTTACTTTTGGTTTAAATACAATTTTACTGTCGCCTGCACCACTCCTTCTCCTCCCTTTGGAGACTTAAGTACAGTTGAGACAAGTTTAACGGCAAGCTGCGTGCAATGATTGACCATTGAATAACGCACTACCACCACCAGCAACAGCAACAACAACAACTATCGTAGCAACCACAAGAGGCAGAGCCACTTGAGCGATTGACCGCTTGGCCTAACAAGCAGGGCACGTGCCCTATTAAGCTTTGTGGTCAAAAGCATTTGATGAATGCTTCTCATGCCTATGGTTAAGACCATCAACAAGTTATTAAAAATGTGCTGCTTAGCAAGAGGTTGCTTTTGCTATTTGCTTCTTCTACTTAAGTACATTAATTATGCACACAGAAACTTGTCATCTGCTGCTGTTGCTGCTGATATTGCTGCTGCTGCTGTTCACTGGGTCAAGACAGTGTGGGCTAAATCGTTTATGGCCTAAAGACAGTAGTTAGTAGTTGGAAATGTTGTGGCAAAAAGAGTAAAGAGTGGGTGCAGCTTTTTCTTCGTACTCTGACATTAAGATTATATATTGGAAAACAATATTGACGAATATGTCTCTTGTATTATATATAATGTTATACAGACATTTAGTAATGGTTTAAATATTATTTTTTTTTAATTCTCTTGTTGGTTATATTAACATTTGTGATTTTAAAACGCATTGTTGTAAGAATAGTTTACTCATTTTTTTAAGAATTGTTTTTTTGTAAACTGTATCATTGTTATTTCTCATAATATATATACACGATCATGAGTACGATGTGTGGCACGACTCACGCACATCTCTAGTGTAGATACAATCTCTAACTAAGCATTTTCCAGCTATCGCGACGACAGCTTAATTAAAGAAGCGTCGATAGATTTTGGGTTTCGTTTATGCTAAACGCATTTCCAATGGCTGTTCCTAGAATTAAGCACTCAGCCACCTGAAAAGTATAAAGCAACAACAAAAGAATGAAAAATGGGGAAGGGGGGGGGTGGGAGGAAGTCAGTTTGTTGTTGTTTGGTGTGGGGTGTTAAGACAATCGCTGAACCGTGTAATATTTCGTTGAAAAGTTAAATGATAATTTCCATATACTACATTAAATGTTTGCTTCTCTCCCCACCCTATATACCACCTGCACCCACCCAAGAAAAAGCAGAAGCCTCTTCCGCTCAACCAAGCTGAACTAAGCACACCAAAAACAACGGAACCTTGGGGGGTCTCACTGTCTGTGTGTCGTTATGTACATTTGTCTACGGCTGCGATTGTCTAACAATTTTGTGCTCATTAGAAATGCTGATGCACTCATTAAAAACGAATTGCCATTCAGGGATTTAAGTATTAAGGATCTTAAGTGATAAGCGATGCAAGTGAAAGTGAACAGAAAAGGTGACAGTTCAGGCACAAGGATCAAGGACAACAATTCAAACAGCGATAGACGACAGCAATGGCATAAAAATGAAAATAAAAGAATAAAATGAACAATCGGACTTAAAACTGTCACCAAGATAAGCGCAAAACGAAGCGCGGAGTAGGGGCAGGCAAGTAAGAACGGCGCACGCCGCTTTCGTCCTTTTCTACCTGCTGTATTGTTTGCCTCTTTACCTGCCGCTGCCCTGCCCATTCCATTCCGCACCATTCCAATAACAATAGCTATGGAAATAATAATAATAATAATGCTTATAGTTTGCTCTTCAAGGAAGGGCGTGTAAATTTACGCCCATTCTGAATGGCAACAGCAACAGCCACCGTGAGCATCGTGGGAATTTTTAGGCGATTCAGGATGCGTCAAGAAGAGGAAGTGCGTTGTGTGAAACTCCCTCACCCATACATTTAATACGCATCTTTTGGTTGCCGTTATTTTCCCTTTTTTTTCGTTTCTAAGGACTCCATAATTTGAATGGATTTCGCGGGGAATGTTTAAGATTAGTATTTTGAGTTTAGTTCTAAAAAAAATATACCCAAATCTTTTTGCTATAATCTAGAAAGAACTCAACATTATTAAATTTCGACTTAAATGGGAAATTGAGTTGGTTTTTATTTAAAATATTGGTTAATTTTTTATTCAATTTAAATCTAAATTTAACAGTTCATCATACAATGTTTTTTCTAGTATCAAAGTTAATATATTTTTATTATGATTTTCTCTTAGAAATATAAATAAATATAAATTGCAATTAATTAAATTTATTACAAGTGCAAATCAAATATTTATAATTTTTATTGTTATATATATTGAACAAAAAGAGTGTAATTTTTATGTTGAGATTTTTATTATGTACGGCATCCTTGTGTTTTATGGTTAGCTAAAAAGAAAACAAAACCGGAAATAAAGACAACGAGGCGCTTTTTTTTTAAGCAACTGCGATCGAATGACTTAGGCAACGAACTTGCTCAAGACATTTTCTGGAGCTGTTGTTTTGCGTTTTTGTTGTTTGTTGTTGTTGTTGCTGCTGATGCTGCCTTTTGGCAACATGTCATATACATGTTGTGTGTACATTTATGCTCTATGTGCCTGTCTGTGTGTGTGTGCAAGTACTTGCATGCATAGCATAGCGAACTCTGCGACGCATGTAACCGTGAAAATCTATTTTTCTTGTTCATTGACCAAAAACCTAAAACAAAATACAAAAAAAAAAAAAAAAACGAACCAACAGCAATTGCAACAACTTGGCCAAGCAGCTTGACTCTTTCACTTGGCTCTCTTTTTGGACCCCGTTCGGCGTCCGTTTTTATTTTGTCTGTGATTAACGTTGTCTGCGCCTGCAACTTCAACTCAACTTAACTTAACTCGACGCTGGCGTCTTTCGATTCAGTCACGAGTTGTTGTCTCTCTCTCTGTGTGTGTGTTGTATGTACGCGTGCTGCTGGCAACAATGACAATGGCCACGGCAACAACAGCATAAAACAACAACAACAACAACAACGGTAATCATAGTTTTAAGTTGGCAAACAAACAGGTGCCCTAATGTCAATAATGTTGCTGCTGTTGTTGCTTGTTATTGTTGCTTACTGGCGTGTTGTTGTCGGTGTTGTAGTTGTCGTTGTCGTTGTCGTTGTCATAACATATTGACAAATTGCCTACACACATTTTGGCCACAATTTTTGTGAGGCATAGTCTCACAATCTTGTTAGCTACTGAAGCATGTGCCCTGATCAAATGTTGACAACCAGATGCCAAACCAATTGCCATTGGTAAGGCAATGTTCAGCATTGACTAACTGGATGACTGACTGACTGACTACCTAACTAACTGACTAACTGACCAACTGACTGACTGACTGACTGGATGAGGTACGAGCAGCAATTGCTACTGGAAATGAAGTACACTTGCTGCATTTTGGGTGGCATATGTTCATTGAAGCAGCGCTTTGGCAAAAGCGATTGTTGTTGTTTGCCGTTTGTAGTAGTAACCTCTTGCTACATGCAACTCAATTTTTGTGTTTGTCTCCATTTCGCTTCATCTTTTGTTTTTAGAATTTTTTTGGACAGCCGAAATCGTGAGTTTTGTGTGTCCGCCGCTGATCGTGATTTGTTGATTTGTGCAATCGTCATTATTGCGGTAGTTGTTCACATATGTTGTTGCTATATCTGGTTGTTGTTGTTGCCTCAATTTTTGTGTAATTATGCCCTGCGACTTTTATCCAAAACTCATTTCCCATTTCACTTGAGCAAAAATTAAACAACTGCAAACAACAATATGAAATTCGAGTAAATTTCTGCACTTAAGATTAAGCAAATATTTGCAACAAACAAATATATATATATATATGTGCATATAATATTCGGTGAGGGTTGGCGAACAGCTGAAATGAGCTTGGTATCAAATTTCAAACAGCTTGGCAACTCTATGAATTTGGAAACAGCACCTGTGCCAGGTTCCCACGTCGCAGCCACAAACAGAAACAGAAAATGCGAATCAAATTGTGTTGATCGATAGGCGAAGACCAACTTTGCATTGCATTTGCTAACCAGTATCACAGATGCATTCCGTAGGATGTGAAATATACACAAAAAACAGGTAGAAAGAAAGAAATCATGTTGTTGATGATGCGCATCAACCCCTGTGACAGATTTGTGATAGACACAGACACAGATACAGCATTTATCTGCGAAGGGTGCACAACAAGTACAATGCGAAAGGGTTGGTAACCTGGGAACCTGAACCTTTTAACTGAACCTCAATCTCAACTTGAACCTATGTCTAGCGGATCAAACTCTTTCTTACCTTTTGTCCTTTTGCAAGTGGCGTGTGGGGCGGGGCCATTATAAATGTATATAACTCAAATCCTGCTTGTTTTGGGTTAGAAATAACGCCAAAAAAAGAACAAGAGCAAGAGCAATGCGGCGCTTCCGCAGATGCTTTTGAAACAGAATACCGCAAAGTGCCCCAGCCTTGAAATAACTGACTGAAAAGTGCGACGCTATGGGAAACGGAAGTTTCCATTCCACAGTGAAACAAGACAAACTCTTAGAGATAGGGATGTGCTCTTTATGTTTGTGTGTGTATGTGTGAAGTATATAAATAATAGATTTGTTACGGTTCGAGTAGTATATGCAATTTTATTTTGTTGGGAAGCCTTTTTTCAGTTATGTAATAAGTTAACAATGAAGAGCTCTGGCGTTTATCATTTTCTTCGTGTGATTAATAAGATTCAATAATACTAAAAAATTTATGGCTAGATTTGTGATTGATGTTATATCTTCATCGCTTTACTCTTTTCGAATGGAACAACAAGATTAAGACAAACAAACATATTTTGAATAGACTTTTGCATTGTGTGATCAACATAAAAAGGGTATCAAATTACCAAGATTATCTTCACGCCCACGAAATACAAAAGACAAAAACTTTGCTTAATTTTGATATACAACACAATTTAGCAAATGCTACACAGAAGCCCATTAAAGCCCACGCCCCAAAAGAAAGCTCGTGTGTGTGTGTGTTTGTGTGTGTGTGTATGCAAATTAATCTTGGCTGTGTCGATTTAGATGACACGCTTAAAATGCCGTTTATCAATAGGCTATGCGACCTTGCTAGCTAGTGTGACAACAAACGAGCCAAACTTACATTTGGACCAATTAAAAATCTATAAAAATTGCTTACACAATGGATCCAATAGAGAAAGAGACAGAGAACAATGAATTTTGAATTTTGAATTTGTTGGTGTAATAGAATCAAAATTGAAACTAATCGTTTCAAATCGAATAGCTGCTTGTTCAGAATGTGAATGTGCAGTGGCAGGGACATGTGGCGGTGGGGGGAAGGGGAAAAAGAGAAAGAACTGCGTTCATTAAAAACGCCAATCAAAATAAAAAATAAACTCATTGGCTTTCTATAGGGAATCCTAATTGGGCAACATAAAGAAAAAGAAGGCACTTAAAAAATGAATTCAATCAAGTTAAAGCGAATAGAAATTCTACAAATTATATGTAAATAAAAAAAAAGACAATAGACCAAGACATATATTGTCAATGATAATGTTGAATGACGCACTCAAATTCCTTCTTCTATATGTATATATATATATATAAATCCCATAAAAAATAATCAATTTACATATTTCGTTTGCCCCAAGCAACATAAATAACGAAATACTTTGAAATTTTTTTTTTATTTCTTTCATGGCATTAAACGAATGCAGTCAACTCCATTAAAAGATGAGAGTATAATAAAAAAAATAGAAAAAAAACAATACGGCGTTCTGCCTGTCTTTTACAACAATATATTAAAAAAAATTACGACTTTTTATTGGTGGGAATCTTATTAAAAAAAAAATTAATAAACAGAAGCAATAAGGAGGGATAAAAGTGGATGTATATTAAACATTAAGTTGCTTAGCTTTTTTTTATGATGTTTGTATATTAAGATGCAATAATCGCTCAAAATAACTATCTTAAACAGTGATGAAAGTTTTTTTTGGTAAATAAAATATATTTACTTTGCTTTGTTTAAACAATAATAATTTCTGTATTGTCGTTTCAAACTGTCCAAAACTTAGGTCAGAAAGAAAAATAACAACTTAATTTGATGTATGTAAATGTAAATTTTTTCTTAAAGAATATTTTAATAACGTAAAATATGTATAACAAGAAGGCTCTAGTTGAGAAACCCCGACTAGATGATACCCTGAATCCTATACTTTACGCGTACAGCTTGACAGAATGCGTGTGTGTGTGTGCATATAAGCAAATATAAGCTTTCGCATACCATAGACAGATCAAGTTATCATTTTAATTATCGACAACAATAAAAACGAAGATTGATATGGTTTTGTTATGCTGTTCTTGTTATTAGCTCCAGCGCGAGCTTTCTTTATTCATAGCTTCCTAAAATATATAGAACAAGGTTTCTTTTTGCAGCTGGTCAGTCTTTTAAAAACTAGCGTAGAATGCCATTTGATCACATAATCCATGTGTGAATCGAAATTCCTTTTCCTTTCTTGGGTCCCTTGTTTCGCCTTGCGCTCCCCTCTTGTTCACAGGTAATTTGCGAATTAGTCCTCACAGATCATCGGTATGGTTTCTACTGAGCTGAATGTTGTAGCTGGACAACAGGAAGGAAAGATAAGAAAGTTCTCTTCGGAATGGTAGCGCGGCAAATAGTATTTATCCCTATACTTGGGTTTTCGATTGATTGGCTTTATCTTGCGTTTCTGTGTTAAACGATTTTGATGGTTTCGCTGGTATTTTGCTCTCATTGTGCTATGTGGTAATACTAAAAATTTTATTATTTAAAAAAAGATACTATAAAATTTAGCTTTCTATTCGTTGAATATGATGTTTGTATGTGTACTGTTTTGTTTTTACATGCCAGGCATAGACAGACAGACAGACAGCCTACTTCGATCATTATAGTGAAAATAGTTGATATGAATATTGATAACAAATCGAAGGTGCAAGTGGATTTATCCCCACAAACATACTTAGTGTATTAAATTTGCATCTTAAGCCACCCAAAAAACACTTCTACACGTCCTTCCAATTTTAGTAAAGTTTTTGCCAGCCAGAAAAAAAAAAAATCTTGTTTTCTTAGAAAGTTTGTAAAGAATTATAATAGCATATGGGTCAAGCGGCCTTGCGGTACATGGTCTGCAGGAAGAGTCATTATTAGCACCAAATATGATAAATCAATTGTTGAGTCGGGTCTATGAGTCTATCGACCGGATCAGGAGGAGGAGGGGGAACAAGGAACAAGGCATACTAATGCCATTGGCTGGATACCCGGCAACCTTTTGGCGTTGCGAATCCAACAACGACAAAAACAACTAGAAGATGAAAAAAAGGAACAACTTTTACGGCGAGTCAATGAGACAAACAAAATGAGAAGAAAAAAAAAAAGTCTGAAGAAAGAGACACGTAAGACAATCACCGAAGCGATGAGACGTTGGGTAAATGGTTAGATGGGAAGATGATCTTGGCCATTAATGTTGGCCAGGCCAGGCCAGGCTAGGCCGATGGCCAATTGAGCTGCACATATTTAAGCGCAAAATACGACAGTTATTATTGTTGTTATTGTTGTTGGGATTGCTGATCGTCGAAGCGCAATCAATTAATTGACAAACAGCACCATTGATCGAGAGATTCGATGACGACGACAACGACGACGACGACGATGAATCCTTCTTCTGCCTGCCCCTTCGCCTGATCAACTTTTTATGGCAAGTCTAAAGTCTGTGTAGACTGAAGATTCTGTCTATTGCTGCTGCTGCTGCTGCTGTTGCTGTAAGTAATTGAAAAATAAAAGAAAATGCGCGAAAATCGCAACGCATTAGCCAACATCATGCAAGGGGACGAAGCGTGCGAACAATTTAGCCATCGATTCGTTGCGCCTTTTGGTCAAGAAGCGCTTAAAGCTAAAAAGTCTCTCTCTCTCTCTCTTTCTGTTCCCAAGTACATAGTCTTAAGATGTACCACAGTGTGATTCTTATTCGTTGGTTTGTTCGTTTGGTGCATTTTAGCCATTTGCATTTTGCATTTAGAATTTTTTGCAATTTGTATGCGTGCAGCAGCGTGGAGTGTGCGGCATGAAGTACGCGTTGCCCATTTGGCGCCTCGCAACAGACACCTGAGACGAGTCGTCTCTGTGAGTGGTATGGTGGAATGGAGTGGAAGTGGAGTGGAGTAAGAAGTGAAGTGCGCCTGGCCCCTGGCCTGGCCATCGAAGCTGGTAGACGCTGCACGATTCACCAAATGAAAATATAAACTTTAAATTTCCTTATTAAATAACGGTCGCCAAAGCGGCGTGCATAAAAAATGCTTTGTATGTATGCACATACATATATCATAGGCATAACCATAAGCATAAGCATAAGCATTCAAGCTAAATGAAAAACTAAACTTACCCATTTGAAATATCTAGCTATCTCTCTCTTTCGTTGGTAGACAAGGCAGGTGCTTTCCATATTGCATTACTCTTGGTTTGATTTTTTTTTCCCTTCTGATCAGCTTAGAAAAAAACTATCGGGAATTGTGTTTGATTGCCAGCAAGTCATAGCTCGAACGTGTGTACAAATAAATCAGCCAAAACGATTTTTAATACTTTGCAAACTTTTATTGAGTCCCATTTGAATCTACTTTTTGTATTTACTTGCTTGCCTATTGGCAAATAATTTTTTTTTCTTTGTATTAAATGGCATTGCAGAAAATCAAGTCGACAAAATAGTTGGGAAACTAGTTTTAGTAAACGTCTTTCAAATAATTTCCATGGGGTGTTCATCCCAAAAAGTTAATTGCTAGGTTCTTAAAATTGAGGGGTTAAACTGTTTGGATAACACTTTAGTTTAAGTCAATATTACCTAACAATATTATATAGTTGCTGAATCTGTGAAATGCTTTGAAGAATATTTGACTTCTACTTCTGATTCTGAACGTATCAGGGCCAAAATCAAATGTAAGCCGATCTCATGGGTTACTCTAAGCAAACTACAAAGAAAATATATATTTATATATGAGATTGGCTAACATTTGATATATATATATGTTTGTAGGAAGCTTGTCATCAGATTCTTGATATTCTCATTTTTTTTGTAAAGGGTTAATCTTTGCTTACTAGAAATAGATGTCTCTCATCTTAATCTAAACGTTTTAAGGCTTCTGGTATTTGAATTTTAAAGATATCTAGCATCTTGACTAATGATAAATAATTTTATTATATTTTATTTTTCACTTGCAATATTCGAAAACTGCAAGAATCGGGTGAAAATTGTTTGGTTGTCAGCTAGATTCAACGTTCATTTGAATTATTGAACATGGAAATGACTTTGCTGCTGTTTCTGCTGTTGTTGCCGTTTGTTTCCCTTGAGTATTTAAGCAAGTAGAATTCTAATGCATAATGTAGCTAGCACTCAGCAAGCTAGCCATTGTGTTGGACAACGACGAATTTCTTGCATATTCAGATTAGTCGACAGTTTGCAACAAGTCAATGCCTTAGATGTTGCAAAGTCCGCACACATATACGTGTACATATATGTCCAGGCGCAGTGTTGCTATTTGCATGAGAAATGTGTCGTGGACAACGACGTGAAGTTAAGCAAGTGCGAAAGCGACAACTGACAGGGGAAAACGGACATTGGACATTGGACATTGGACAACGGACAACGGACACACAGTGTGGAACAACACAGTGTCAGCATCTGAGGTTTTACTAGAGATGGCTGCACTCTGAAGGCAGTCAACCGCATCATCAGCTCATCATCGATCACGGCGACTCTGTGGTCCGCAGCGAGCTTCATGGAGAGAGAGAGAGAGAGAGAGAGAGAGATGCTGCCAATGCCAATGGCCTGCAGCCAAGTGCATTAGAGAGAAGAAAAAAAAAACCACACACACACTCTCGTACCCCCTCTCTCTCTCTAATTCTGTGTGTGTCTCTTGCCGTTTCTCTGTGTTTCCCTGTGTAACAGTAATTTGGTGTTTTACTTGTTCTTGCGCGCCAGCAATCACACCTATGGGAATGTTTCTTACACATGTCCAATGGCAATGCAATGGGGCAGGCATCTAAAATTCCAGCATGCACTTTGAACAGCATTTTCCACAGGTCTCTTTCTCTCCATCTCTCTCTCACTCTCTCTCTCTCTCTCTGTGTCTGTCTCTCAATCTTCGTTTGTAGCCGTCTTCGTCGCAGTTGCATCATTAAAAATTTATCAGTTGATTGGAAAATTATAATTCTTTGCTTTTACGCTTCGCGCAGCGTTATGATTTTTATAAGTCTACCCCTGTCTAAGATCCCCCTCCTTTTCAGCTCCCCCCTTTTGTCGTGTGTGCGCCTGTTATGTAATAACTTTTGCTGCGATCTTCACTCATCTGTTTGTGCTGATGTTCGGTTCTTTTTATTTCATATATATATATATATGTTTTTTCTTCCTTCTGGTCACATTTAATAACTGACTCGCCGACGACTGTTTTTCAGTCAGTTGCTTCAGTCAGTCAGTCAATCTGTCTAAATGAATGACTGACTTACTGACTCTTACGGCCGATTCAACATCCCCCCCCCCCCCCACCACCATCTTCTTCTTTAATCTAACAACTTACCAGTCGCATTTCTCATCTCATTTGCTTTTTATATATATATTTGTTTTTTTTTTCTAACTTTTGCCAGCTGTGTAGATGCGGAAATAAACGCGCTCGGTTTCTTCAACTTGTTACATAAATCGTAATTTTCTATAGCCTCGTTCTAAGTATATCTAATGTATATTGCATTCTGCTACTCGTTTTTTTCTATTTGCACACTTGCCGCACCATTTGCCTTTTAACTTACTGCACCGGAGAGGTAGCAGCGTTGCCGTTTTGGTCGAAAAAACCACTATGCTTAGATCAATATAAGTAACTTAAGGTAATTAACTTCAAAACAAGAGAGAGTTTTGCATCGATTCGAATTTTAAGAGTTTTTTTAGTTGTTATATTTATTGTCACATTTATATCGTATAGCCTTTGGATAGGTTAATTAAAATATTTTTGAATAAGTATTATTTAGCTATATACTATTCTGTGATATCGCTGGCTGGCTGGCAACCTACCTCGACCTTTCCCCAGCCATTTCTCAACTTGGGTTCTTGCAAGGTATATACACATAATCCATAATCGCACATGTCATGGGCATTTCTCTCGCACTTGAACTTCCTGCATGACCAGCGATAGCTGTGAGTTCAAAAGCTCGTCCGATGAACCATCTGATGCAGCATCAGCTCGGTTCTGCTCCGTTCTGCTCTGCACTGCTTAGATTCCCGCGAGATGATGATGTTCTGGGTGGGGTTTGGACGGGTGTTCCACGCTCATGATGTGATTAGGCGCTTTAGCGGTACAGTTCTTCTTCTTTTTTATTTTTTTGTTTTCTTTCTTTACTGCTGTCTGTCGTCATTAGCTACGTTGAGAAAATAAGTAGAAAAAGCTCTTAACAGATTAGGTGAGAACCCAAAAGTACAGATTGACATTACCAGACTGTGAGATTGCAGATATCATCACTGCATACTTACACTTGCCAGATTACACAATATATATACACAAAATATATTATCAAAGTATCTATGGCCAGTTCTTTGGTTATCTTGCTTAGTTTTACACTGCAGTAGTTGTAGAAGCCATTCCAAACTTTTAACCGAACTGTTTTTTCAGTTTCGGAAGAGAGTAAGTATGGAAGATATCTTTGGCACACTGAAAATCATTTTCTATTGTAAAAGAATACTTGTTTTTCATGGTAAGATTTTATAACAGATATAACATTTGAGTGCAAGCTATAATATTGTTCTACAATCCAAAAGTAATTATATTTTATAAGCTTTTGGATAAGAACCTTAAAGAAAACTTTTATGTGAAAATGTGAAACTCGATAAAATCGATTTGGTATTTATTCACACAACGAGAAGGCAAGTAAAAAGTAAAAAAGAGAAAAACAACTGACAAACAACACTAGATAGCCCGCATATACCTTAAGGCTGTCAAAGGCCCATTGGCCATTCGTCTAGCAATGAGTTTTGTAGTGGCCTGTAAAATTCCGCAGTGTGACAGCGCGATCAGCACTTAAAAGCCTGTCAACAGTTCCACTGAACAACTGAGCACCAAAATCAGCCAAAAGCGAAACTGTAGCTGAAGGAGTCGAGTCGAGTGGAGTGGAGTCGAGTTGAGTTGAGACGAGAGTAGCACAACACACACATAATGTGGTATGCAACAAGACTGCGGGCACACTCTTTTGTGTACTCGTATATGCCCTAGCACCGAAATCTTGAAAAGCAATTAGCAGGAGCTAAGCAAAGTAAATCTCAAACCGCAGCCGATGCCCAATTGCAATGCCACAAATACTTGCTAGATGGCAGCCAACGAGATTCTAACGTGCAACAAAAATAAAACACAAAAAAAAAAGAAGCAAAAACTAAAAACTTAAAACAACATGCAAGACGGAGAGGAACAACAACAGAAGCGGGACTTATCAGCGCGGCAGCAGAAAGCAATTCTGCGGCTGATGGTTTCGCAGAAAATTACAACTTGCGGGTAAACAAAGTCAACTGCTCCAGACATGGCAATAGCATAGCATTCAACAGCAGCAACAGCAGCAGCAACAGCAACAGAAACAGCAGCATATGCAAAGAGGAGAAAGAAGCAAGCAAAATGAGCAGCAGCAGAAGTCAGAGACGTGTAGACATGGACTCCACTCAAGTTGAGACACACGCCAAAGCCCACGGGCCCCATGAGTTGTGCTCTGTGCTCCTTGCTCTGTGTGTGTGTGAATGCATACATATATACGTGCATGTATATGTGAATGTGGGTGCGCAATTATGCCGCCACAGCAACTGACTAACCATAAATTTTCTTATCAGCCCAAGTTGTAGCACAGGAGCGCAATCAAAACACTTGTACTATTGAATACAGCAGGCCCTGAGCAAAGTTTCTCTTATAGCTATTTTGGGCAAGCAACTACACATCATATCAATAATTTACTGAATATTATTTACATGTGAAAAAATCTTGAAAGCAGTACAAATAGATCATAAAATTTAAGTAATAAGCATTATATGGTATAAAGAAAAGAGTTTTAGATTAAAAAACAAACGTGATAAGATGACGACAAAAAATTGGGCTGATCAGCTCATTGAGCAAATGAGTGATTGCGATCCGGTGCCCGTTGAACATATGGATCTGTTGAGCCATCGGGTGCGTTGCCACAAGCTCGAGATCTTTGACTACGACGATGAAGTGAGTTTTACGCCCAACGATTACGGCGAGGAGGAAGAGCAGGAGCTTAGCTATGACCTGTTCAGTGTGGATCACACAGACGATGTGGATCGCACTGAGCATCTGGTTGGCGATTTGGACTGTCTGATACGACGCATTGAGCAAATGCAGTTCAAGATTAGACAACGCCAACAGGAACAGCAGCGAGAGCTGCTCGATTTATCCACCGATCAGGAGGAAGTGGAAGAGATCAAAAAGGAAGTATCAACACCTGATCTTACAGACTTTCAGTACAAGGAGTGCCTCGCGCCGCCCGCAGTTGAGACGCAGCTAATGAAACTGAAGCGCGAGCTGGATGAAGAGATGAAACTGGGCGACAAACAACCAAATCCCTTAAGCTGCGATGAGTTGTCGGAGGTTAGTCATCTGCAGAAAGCCCATCATCTGAACCAGTGCAAGATCGATGAGATAATCTGCAATTATAGCGTGTTGCGGAGAGTGTTGCGTACGTTGAACCATCAGGTCGTCCTTTTGACACCACAATTGGAGGAGTTCAACACAATGGTCGATGAGTTTAACAATTGGACCAAGCTTATTGCATTGGAAATGCCTGTGTGCAAGGAACGTTATCAGCATCTGCTTGTGACAAAGCTTTCCAAATGGGAGGCAGAACGTGCGATCTCTGCTCATACATATAGATTGATAAAGATCGACAAAAAGTTCCTTACTCGCTGGCAATTGCATTACGATCTGCGCGAATTCCGCTTGGAGGTCGATGATATCGAGGAATATGCTGATGATCTGCGCAAGGATATTGTGCGACGCTACGAAAGCCTTGAGAACGATATGGAAAATCACGATTCATTACAGATACCAAACGAACAAACGAACACCAATGCTCAATAAACATAATAATAGTTGATCAAAAAACTCTGTCTAATTCGCTTTGCTATTTGTAATACATAGTTATAACTGGTCTTGGGCCCAGAAGCAACCCGCGCTGCGCTCCTGTTGTGAGCCGCTGATGCTTAAAACTAAGACGCAAAACAGCAAACCACCAGCAGAAGGTTGTACATCATTTTGGACTTTATCAGCAGCAGCAACTTGGCAGCAGCGCGTGGGCAGCATCGAGCAAAAATTCCTATGCCGCCAACGCTACACAGCAGCAGCAACAACAGCAGCAGCAACAACTGCAATTGCAACTTAATTGAGGCTTGTCTATGCAACTTCTTCACTGTGTATGTGTGTGTGTGAGCCTAAGCAATGTAACTGCGGTTGCTCTGCATCCGTTTTAGTCTCTTGCTCACACACACACATAGGCATGCACACACGCTCGCCAACAGCTACATCTCTCTCCCTTTGTGCTCTCCCCGTTGTATCAATCAATTGGTGGGTCTGCGTGCTTGGCGGGTTGCTTGTCGCCCGTTGCGAACTTGATGCCTCGCTGCCCCAGTGCCTTGATGCTCCACAGACGAGCGACCAGACAACGCCAACAACAGCAACAACAACAACAACAATTACAATAACAGCAATAAGAACAACAATAACAGCCGCATAATAACGTACTGAGGGCGTTGAGGCAACAACATGCAACCATTTGGCAAGCCAGCTAAAGGCAAGCAAGCAAGCAGGCAGCCAACCAAACTAACCCAACAACCAACGAAGCAACTAGTCAGGCAGTCAGGCAGTCATCCAGGCAGTCATCATCTAAGCTCTTTGCGGCTTATGCAGCTGCAAACAGCTACACTCCTCCTTCTTCACCATCTCCTCGTTCTTGGCCTTGTGATAAGTCGTACCCCTGTTTGTTGCAGCCATGGACAATTTAAGCTCATTCACTTGCCTCTGATTGCTGCTGGCGTTGGTGGTGTTAGTGTTGTTGCAAGTTGCAAGTTGCTGCTGCTGCTGGTACTCTTGGTGTTGGCTTGATTCGTCGTCTAGCAAATTTGCAAGTTCAAGTCCAAGTCCAAAGTTGTAGGGTGTACACTTTTTTAGACTTTAATACCCTTTCAACGCATATCCAAACTGTTTTATAGCATGAAATGCCATTAGCTGATCTTTCTTACAGCGAGTACAAGTGAATACAAAATAAACAAAGTTCGTCACACGTTGTTGAAATAATAATGCAAGTACTTTTAACTATTTTCAAAACCTTTATTAAATCGTCAATTGAATTTCTTGATCCCAATTCAAGTTTCAAGTTAAGTTATGTCAAAGATTATCTCATATATTATTTATAATATTATTATTATATTATTATTATTATAATAATAATATTCAACATCTTAAATAGAGTTCGCCAGATTGACTTAGATAAAAACACATTAAGAGTATATAGTTTATATCATAAATTTATTTAATTTATTTTAAGAACTTTGCTTTATAAGCAAATTTATTAATGGACTCAAAATGTTTTTACTATTGAATTATATGAATTATATTGAATATAGTATGTTATTCTTGAAGAAAATATTAGTTTAGATCCATGATCAAAAACTAAATATGCAATGTTGGTCAAAAGTATTTTGGAAATCAAAAAAAATACATAAATATATAAAAATATAATACAAATGTTTTTTGAAGAGTATGTTTAGCTTCGGCGTGCTAAAAATTGCATTTGATTTTTGGCTTTGTTCAGTTTTTCAAAGCCGTAGACAATAAATTGCATCTAGTGCAGGTAGACGACCACAAGGAATCAGGCAAATGGCTGGGAGAGGGAAGTGGGGAGAGATGGGTGGGGTGATGGGTAGGGTTAATCTGACTGCAATTTGCATTTCGCTCAGGCGTTTTGTCAAATGGGTAGCTGTTGCGTTGGCGCAGCTTCAATGCCTCACGAATGTGGGTTAAACTCAGCTTAAAGCCCCAACAACAAGCAACCACAACAACAACAAGAACAATAATAAACTGGAGATACAAGAATATTACAGGCAAGTGGCCCTAAGAAACAAAAAACTTGTGCAACAACTAGAAAACCAGAAAAAAAGACGAGCATTTATATCTTTGGCTTATATTGCTGCCATAATCAGTGTCATTAGATGCCACCAAATCAAATTGCAATTGCAATACATTAGCCGATCTCGTATGCTCTATCTAACTTACCTTTATACTCTTTTTCTTCATTTTCTTGGCGCCCCGGGCGGTTGTGGGTGGCCATCAGAACACCATCATGCAACATGCAACATAGAAATTCTCTAGAAATTTACCAGACACAATCGCCAAATGCGCAACGAATTCATTTGCTTAACCCATTCTCCGGGATTCAAACAAAAATTTGATTTGAAAAATGATTCGCCCTGTGAAGTCTTTGTATGCATCTTAAAGTGTACAAAATGATATTATTTTGTACTTTCTTATGTCAGTCTCTGGCTTGTTAGAGAATTCCTTCTTAGCCTGCTGTTTGTCTGTGTTGTCGTCTCGTCTCTTTATTATTCTGATATGTAAGCTATATTGTTGTTGTAAAGTTTAATTAAAATCTATTCAGTAGTTTTTTGCGTGAAAGAGTTAAAAACATGTTTAAAGCTTTTCTAAATTAGTAAGAGTATATATCTGTCCCAATATATTTTTATTGTCCTTTTAGTTGTTTGATTCCTGAAACATATTTTTACTATCTTCTAAGTCAACAAGTTTACAAGTTGGTTCTTAAGTGTTACCCGAAACTGCACATTGGCTGCAAACGGGTTAAAAGTTTGGGTTAGGAAGGAAAGATTGAGCTGCACTTATGAGATTTTTGGTGAATCTTGTCGAAATCGGTAAAGTGGCGTCTTGCATGTCAAAAGCTCATTTGCTCAACTCTCTCTGTGCTGTTTTGTGCCGTTCTGTGTTGCGTTTGTGTTTTGCTTAGCTGTCATTATGTAATGGCTACACACTAAGGCCAACAATAACAACAACAACTGCAGCATATCTTCTTCTTCATTGTTGCTGGTTGGTTGGTTGGCTGGTTGGATAGTTGCGTAGTTAGATGTTGTGGTCTTGGACTCGTCATTTGTCTTGTGGCTTATGGGAACAAAAAAAGTGTCCTGGGCTCACGCTCAGAACACGCAGCAACAACAAACAAGCAACGACAATAATGACGCAAATATTGCAAAAAAAAAAAAGAAAAAAGAAAAGAAAACGCTTTGTTGTTGTTGATTTATTATGGTTACATCTAATTAAAACGGTTCCACAGTGCAGTGGAAGAGCAGCACGAGCAGCAGGCCAAGACTCAAAATGGTTTGACGTAATGAAGCTAAATGTTCCGCGCTATGGCCAATTGCTATTGGCCATAACACATGGATAGATGCTTAAAAAGATGATGCCTGGCTGACTTCCAAGCTCTATTCTATTTTCTATACTATTCTGTTCCATTCTATTCTTTTTCTTTTTCTTTGGCTTCGACTTAAACTTTGCCCATAACGATTTCAGTCTCGAGACTGTTGACTGTTTAGTGTGTGTGTGTGTGTGTGTGTGTGTGTGTGTGTGTGTGTGTGTGTGTGTGTGTGTGCGTGTGGAGTGTGCAACATTGTAGTCGCAGTCAATTAAGCCAAACGTTAAAAGGCCGCAAATAAATGACAAATGACGTGTCTCTTCTTCACTCCAAAACACCAACAAGCTTAAATGCCTCTTTTTGGCGAATAAATACCCTGTATTAAACATTGCTATTGCTGTAGGATGGCATTGCCGTTGTACTAGCTTCAACACAACGTACATTTGGTTATTAATAAGGATTTTGGGTAAAGCTTTAATGTTGTTACGTCTCACCACAACTTGAGATACACTTTAACGAAGTATGAAGACATCGAGTGTATTTAATTAATATATAAACACATCGAGATTTAGTTCATATTATATATATATGCATATTTTTTCAACTTCACCCAATCAAAAATTATACTACATAACAAATATTTTGAATAAATGTAAAGATGCCATTTTAATTCGTATTTCTTAAGTTGAATAAACTTATCTTTAAATCCGACCGAAAGTCGTTAGTAATATGCCATAGATGAAAGTTGGAAACTATTTGAATATAATTCTCACATATTCAGTTTTAAGTTACAAATTTGTTATATTTGCTCTTAATCCTGATAATTTATCTAATTTATAGTAATTCAATATAGTTGCAGGGTATACGAAAACTGAACGAAATGTTAAGTCCATTTGGCATTCGTGACTCAAATGGTCGGGGCTTGCAACATACAACGTATCCATATAATTTCCAACACAGAAATATCGCACAACAAGTGCAAATGCAATTAGTTCCATGCATTATTTGTTTAAGCGAATGCCGACACACACACACACATACACACACATACACACACAAACACATGCTCAGACACATACATACATACATACATACATAGATACAGAGAGCAGACAAACATCGACGAGTGCTTTTTTCTCTGGAACTTGCAACAAGTAGTCGCGACTCTTCGGCCTGTTTGTGGTATCAGTTTGCAGCCTTATAATTGCCCAGATTATTTCTGCCATATTTGGTTTGACCAGCTAATTAAGATTTCTCAAATGTTTTCCTCAACTCGCCAACAACAGCAGCAGCAGCTGCATCCTAGTCGTTTTTCCCCCAATGCGTGCCAATCGATAAATGATCACAATTAGCCAAATTTTTTTTGAATAAATACCAAAAATTAAAATTTTGCCTGTTCTGCTGCTAATAATGCGCCCTTTCTATGCAACTTTTACTGCTCACTTTTTGCTGCATACTTTTTGGCTGATATTTAAATGACAACTCAACTTGACCGAAACATGCTTGGCGTGTCAAAGTCAAAATTACCCCAAAATCTTTTTGTTTAAGTTGATATAACCCCAAGAGTAATTTACCCAGGCTCCCCGTTCGCTGGTCTAAATAATTTGCCTTCAACTGGTAGCAAGAAAATAAAAGTGGTAAGAAAAACATTTTTTTAAACAAACTTACTTTTTACTTATATATAAATTTTCGGCAAAGGGACATTAGATTTTAAGCCATAACATGAACATTTCCTTAAGGATATTTAAGATAAATACATTTTTGAACTCACAGCAACAAGATCTATCGATTTGCTTATAAGGATCTCCAGGATTTGCGAAAAAAAATTTTCGAAAAATATTACAGGGGGTAGGTCAGAAAAAATTTTAAAAATTACAAAATCGTCTATAACTCGGCTATTTTAAGGACTATCCGGATGTCCTTTGGACCATAGGTAGGCCTAGGCCTGCCAATTCGAGCAAAGTATTTTAAAGGACGATAGTCCTTCAAACAGCTGAAATAAAAGGATATTTGTTTAAAACAGAAAATTGGTTATAACTCGGCCAAATCATAAAGGATTCGCACGTGTCCTATGTCAGAAAATTTGATTTGACCAGGGCTACCAACTGGCTAAAGGATATTCAAATCGTCCTTGTGGTTTTCGAGAAAACTGCACTTTTATGGTGTTTTCTTATATTCGCTCGGCCGTAGAGTGAAATTTTTACAAGTGTTTTTGTTCTTAGATGACCCCATAATCCTTGAATGCAGTTCGATAGAGGAGGTCCTTGAAACGCTCACGCAACATGTCCTTTAAAAATCCGTAAGGATTTAAGTGACTTAGGACTATTTAAAAAAAAAAATTCAACACATTTTAGGTAAAAATTCGTCAATATCATTACCCGGTTCCCCGACCGCTGGTATAAAGTAACCCAAAATATTATCCTTCACCCGCCCAAGAAATAAAAAATATACAACAAGTTTGAATGTCTCATTGAAATGTGTTTATTGTTTTTGTTTCTTTGTGTTGCACTCTATTGGTTATATTTGTTTTTTGCTTTTTCATTTGTTTTCTTACTTTTCGAATGTTAAAATAAATGCTTTACAATTATAATGACAATTTTTAGGGGTCGCTGTTTTTGTTGTTGCTGCTGTTGTTGTTGTTATTGTTTTGAGTTTCAAATACATACACTCGGATTATTGCACGCTCCTAAAAAATGAACATCAAGACTAAAAACATAGGATAAGGGATATATTGACTATATGTAACTACAGGTAAACCCATTGATCGTATGGCAAAAATAACGTACGATTTTTTAGGTAGCCCCTATATATATAGTTATATATATAGGGTGTATTTAAAATGATCAGAACAGCAGCAACATAAGGCACAATAAAGCCACAAATTTATAACTTAAGTAATTGTTAAAAATACTATACATAAATGTATAATTGAAAAGTGAAAGTAAAACAATAAAATACAATCCGCAAATTAAAATTTAAATAGATAATACACAATCGATTTGTAAAGATAGAGTTGCTAACGCTAGATAATACATGAATACACAAAATTTACATAGTAATCAGAATAAAAAAATATGTATAATTATATTTATAACTATAAGAGCATAACATATAAAACATATATGTATATATATATATAAGTAAGTTTCTATACATGTATAGGAGCAAATAGTGATATTTCTTTTTTTTTGTTTTTGTTAGCCTATTACTATACAATACAATAAAAGTGTAAAAGTAGTTGTTGGAGCTACACAAAAAAAAAATAAAATATATAGTCAAAACGACACTTAAGATTAAACGCTCTGTTGTTTTGGTCTAATTGGCGGCATTAACACGTTTATGGCAAACGAGGGTGCGCTTTGGGGTGCAAAGAATGTTTTCACTCTCTATTTCCCAATCTCTCTCGACACTCGACACTCGATTCTCGACTGGCGCTGTTGTTGTTGTTGATTGTTAATGTTTGGTAATGCTTATGCCAAACTTGGAAGACAAATCACATCCAGCACATCACAGGCAGATTATTTTTTGTTAACATATATATATAACTATATACACATATGTATCTGTATGTATATACTATAAGCTTATTCCAATGTCTTATAATGTATATAAATATCAGTAGCAAACAGTTAATTGGCTTTCAAATATGTATATGTATATATACTCCATCTCCATCTTCATTCCAATCTTTTCCTCTCTATTTCACTCTGGTTTCGTTGTTTTTATTAGCTGCTTGTTATTTCAGATGCCTGTTTCGGCAATGCCTTCGTCATCTGTATAAAGAAAATCAGAAGAGAATTCATTTAGAAACACATTTTCATAATATACAAAATATATATTTTGTTTCTTCTAAATTTTACTTTACACTTATCAAATTTAATGTTTAGTTTTGTTTTTTTTGTTTAGGCATGCCCCGTGTTAGTTGCAAGCGTGTGTATGTATGGATTTGTGTGGGTGTGCGTGTCTTGGTTAGGCTACAATTTACACTACACTACAAGTAAACAATTTGCAAGTGCGCATATATATACAACAAGAAGCGTTAGAGTTTGACTTTATAGTTGAAATTTAATTTTTGGTTTGGTTTGGTTTGGTTAGCAAAAGTTAGCAATTAAAAAAAAAGAAAAGAAAAAACAAAGCAACTACAAATAAAAATGCGCTTGTTGTTGTAGCCATAGTCATTGTTGTTGTTGTAGTTGTTGCGTGGGAGCGTGCACTTTGTTGTTGTTGTTGTTGATGTGTTGTTGTTTATGGTACAAACCTAAAAGCGGACTCTTATCAATACCATCACCATCCTCATCCTCAGTGTCTGTGTCTGATTGAGTGCTAGTGCAAATGTTTGTTGTTGTTGTAGCTGTTGAAGCTGTTGCTGCTGTTTCTGTTGTTGCATGTTGCTGAACACATTGCTGCTGCTCCTGACAATCGACTGAGTTGCAGCTATTACTGCTGCTGCTATTGCTGCTGGACAAAGTTGCTGTTGTCTCATTGTTTAATGGCTGCTGATCATCATCATCATCATCAGCTTCATCAACGTCATCAACATCATCATTATGATCAACATGTTGCTGTTGCTTCTGTTGTTGCTGCAGTTCCAGTTCCATCTCCAGCTCTCTGTCCAGCTCCTCGGCAAGGGCCAATGAGGCACGTAGCGGTGTTGCTTGCAACGTGTTGCCTTCAGCCAGCGATTGCTTGGGGCGCTCTAAGTAAATTTTATTCACTGTATTCGTGAGTTGCAAAATGTTTTGGTGAAGGCAATTTGATATTTTTTATAAATATATATTTTTTTTTCCAGCAGTTGAGAGCAGTGTTTGTGTTTGTGTGTGTGAGGTGTTAATTAAGTGTGTGTGAGTGTGTTTGATATACAAATTGTATTTGTGTTTGTGTGTGTGTGTTTGTGGAAAAAGAGAA
The DNA here is from genome assembly GCA_035044465.1 of Scaptomyza tumidula. Taxonomy (NCBI): domain Eukaryota; kingdom Metazoa; phylum Arthropoda; class Insecta; order Diptera; family Drosophilidae; genus Scaptomyza; species Scaptomyza tumidula. The sequence goes on along the minus strand of JAWNNW010000931.1, from coordinate 66,811 downwards.
GAAAGTCATTAAATTATAATAAATTGTTTGGTTAGTGACAATAAAATTCATTTTTCGTTTTTTTTTATAAGTAGAAAAAGCTGCAAACCAAGAAGTTATTGATTTATATATATATATATATGTGTGTGTGTGTTGTTGTTTTTGTTGTATATTTTAAATATACTTTATATATACAGTGATCGCTTGAAAATGAATTCACTTGAATTTATAAAATTTCAATTCATAAAGAGAACACTTAAAGAAAATATATATGAAATATAAAAAGTATAATTGATAATTTTAACTATTTTAGTCAATAATACGATTTTGAAGCGATCTCTGTTGCTGTTTTGTAGTAGAGTGTATGGAGCTTAAGTACAGCAATAAGTTAGTCAACTGAAGTTAAACGCTTGTATTTAAAAGTCGCAGCAGTAGCAACGGCAACGTCCACCAAAACTAACAATTACTTGAAAGAGAGAATGCGAGAGAGGGGAGGGGGGGACGTTGGGGGGTAGCAACAGCTTATAACGTACGTTATGTCATGGCTAGCCAGCTAGCTAGCCAGCCAACCAACTTACCCTCATAACCATCATTGTCATTCAGCTCATGAGAATCGGCCAGCAGATGTTCCTTGCCCTCAAGAACAGCCAGCAGGCATTGATGTATGCAAACATATTGTTGCTCCGTTTGCACCATAAAAACGCGCTCTATTCAATCAGCAAAGAGAAGATATATAATAAGTCACGATATTGTTAAATTTATATGTATATATATATGTACCCTTGCGCATGGCAAAGACAATGCCAAAAATATCCACATAGTCGGACTTGTTGATGTGCTGCAATATGCGATCGAGTGCAATGAATGTTCCTGATCTTCCAACGCCGGCGCTACAATGTACGATTATTGGTCGCATATCTGTGCCGATGACGTCACGGAATGCGCGCACAAATCGAACCAGAGATTGAGGTGGCTCCGGCACTCCAAAGTCCGGCCAAGTTGTAAAGTGAAAATGCCGCATAATACGCGATTCGCAGTTCTACAAAACAAAATCGAGACGAAAAGCAGATAAGCATTATTAAATAGTTCAGACCTGATTTTCTAGGACAACTTACCCTGGAGACCATAAACTCAGCTATGGACCAGTCCCGAAAGTGCGTATCGGTAATTAGTTGCACTTTGATATCACCGTAGAAGATGGGCACACGGTCAATGGGCCAGTATTGATCGCACTTCTCGCGCCCCTTCTCAAAGCAGCGTGTCAGCATGACAATTGCCCGAGAGTTGCTCTCCCAGCACATGCGCCAGAATTCCTCGCGTGTGGAATGCAATGGACCCTGGGTGACAATGAATTCACGTGGCGAATTATGGCCGGGCATATAATTGGCATTGATATAATCGGAGCCGTCGTCATCGTCGACGGGTTGCAGCTTGAATCTCGAATGATCGTATGGCAGAATGTTGGTGAAACGATTCTTGGGCCGATTGCAGGGCAGATCGGCGAAGCTGCAGGCTTGATCGCGACCCACATGCTTGAGTTCCTCGAATTCCTCGCTGAAACGAAAGTCCGAATCGGCAGCCATCAAGCGATAATGTTCCGCAAAGTCCTTCACATGAATGGGACGATTGGGCGCTATATAACCGTCTGGCAACGCCGTCAGCTCATCCTGCATTCGAGCTAGCTTATTCGCAGTACGTCGCATGCTATGGCATCGATAGCGATAGTAGCCAACAACAACAGCTATACAGAGCACAAAGAGAGCAATGGCCAAAGAGCTGGCCAGCCACAGGACATCATCGCGATCTGTGGTTATGGGCTCACTGTACACCGTATCCGTAAACTTATCCTCGTCGGTAAAAGCGCGCACCTTAATGCGATATGTTGTCGCCGATTTGAGCGGACCATTGCAATAACCCGGCCGATGTTTATCACAGCCAGCACTGCCAATGGTAAAGTCTTCAATGCCAAGACTTCTGAGGGTGCCATTGGCAAAGGGATTGAACGGTTCAACGGCCTGATAGGGCAGCCAGACGGTGTACGATTGCACATCCTGCCAGCTGGGCATCTCTAAGCCGGATGCATTCTTGCCCACATCCTCGGCCACAATGATCGTGTACCAACGCACTAAGCCATGCGCATTCGAGAAATAGCTCTGCTGGAAACGTATCTGTATCGTTGTGCTGCTGTGCTTCATCTCGATGGGCATAATGTGCGCCTGGGGTGAGGGTGGCGCCAATATGGGCATCAGCTGACGATGCTCACGCTCCAGACCATAGCCATAGCCCAGCGCCGACTTGGCCTGAATGCGAAAGACATAACTATTGCCCGGCACCAGACCATCAATGCGCGCTTGTGTTGTATTTGGTGGTAGCTCGTAGCTGCTGGCATCTACCACATCATCTACATTCTGGCAACTAATGCGATAATGTTCGACCGGACCATGTTGCTCTCGAGCGGCCAGATGCCATTCAAAGCTTATCTCGCCGGGCTGCACATCGTTCGGCTGGAAATATTCGACGCGGCCAGGAGCGGCGGGCAGCGTTTGATAGCTGGCCGAGATGGGAGCACTGGTGCGCATCATGGCGCTGCCCGATTCACTGCCCGCTCTTACCGAGACGGTGAATGTGTAATTGTGGTATGGCTGCAATCGCTGCAACGTCAGCTGCGTTTGCGTTGTATAATTCTGCAACAGCTGCGGCGCTTCCTCATCGGCGCTCAGATACTGCAGCTCAAAGTCGGCATATTCACCGGTGGGCGGTGTCCAGCGTAGTGTTATCTCTTTGGCGTCCAGTTGCGTCGCTTGCAACTCGCTAATGGGCAGCGGGTGCAAGCGATAGAGTCGCTGTATGGGCAGACTGGCGACGCCACCGCTTACGGTCCAAACGGTTATGTTGTAAAGACGACCGGGCGTTAGACCCGTAAAGCTTAGCTTGCGTTCTGTATCATTGGCCAGCTTCTCCTTGTCCTTGATCAAAGGATCGCCCAAGGAGAAACGATAGATATCGAAACGCGTACTTGACGCTGGCGTCGGAGTGTAATTTAATGTGATGCTATTGCTATCTTCATTGTTTGTTATGGTCTCCGTCTGCTGTTCCATGGCATTCGAGATGAACACATCCGATTGGATGAGCGGCATTGTTCGCGTCGAGAGATGTGTGGTGCCCGATCGAATGGCATTTGAACTTGCCTGCACCTCGAACTTATATTGCCGACCCGGTGCCAAATCGTCAATGGGTATGCGAACACTGGGCGAGTTGACTGGAGAAAATAATATTATAGTTTGAGTTAACATCACATGTCATATAGCATCTGAATCAAGCTAAACTTACGATCTTCGGGTAGCTGTGTCACATTCTTGTACTCCACGAGCTGTGCCTCATCAGTGGCCCAATATTTTATGGTATAGTAATCAACGTGACCATCGGGACGGGGCCACTCGAGCGTGAGATTACGTGAATCAACCAGCGGCACAACGTTCGAAACGGGCTGCGGTGGCATTGTTATGTTTAGCTCCAATGGTGCGGGACTCTCGACGCCAAAGCTCAAGCTGTTGACCTGCACCAGATAACGTTCGCCATAGTGCATATCCTCGATGCGCGCCTGTGGCTCATGGACATTGGGCAAACGTTGCCAGATGGACGCGTCTGTGCGATAACGTACAGCGTATTCACTGTAGTCGCTACCCTCCGGCGGCTGCCAATGCAATAGCACAAGATTTGTGTTCACTGTGCGTTGGGTAAGATTACGCGGCGGCCTCGGAACTATTGAAAGCAATCGATTAGTTATATGATATGATAGGAAGACAGAAACACTTACAGACTGCCTGGAAGTAGGAATGTGGTTCACTGCGCATTTCATGACTTATGGCATAAACCTTGATCTCATAACCAGCGCCTGGATGCAAATATTTGATGATTAGGTTTGTACGATTCGTGCTTATTGTGCGCTCCTCATTCGTCCCGTTGCGCTGATAGTGCACTTCATAACGATTCTGCTGTGAATTGACATCACTTCGCCAGCTGATGTTCAAACCTTGCTCTATGCTCCGCAGCTCTTGTATGATTGGCGCTGCGGGCCGTGTATCGCGTGTAAGACTCGTTCCATTCGAGCTGACGCCATTCGAAAGGGCTTGTACTTCGATGTGATAGCGCCGTCCCGGCAGCAAGCCATCAAGCTTGTATTCCGTTTGTGTTGTTTGCATCAATTGCGAAGCTGTTGATGCCGTATCCGTATCGTTGCCCTTTTCATGGTAGCTAAAATCAATAGTCGAATCGAATTAGATAGATCAAGAAGGTAACGAATCTTTCACTTTGGACTTACCTAATGCGATAGCTATCCTGTTTGCCTGTGTCAGCTGGCTCCCAGGACAAGTGCATCGCATTGCTGCGATCATCTAGATAGCCACGCAAACTTTGCACCGGACGAGGTCTCAATGTGATTACAGCATTCGCTGGCCACGAGTTAACATTGTCCGATATAGTTTTCACCACAACTTCATAGCTCTTGCCTGGCTCAAGGATTTCGGGATAGTCGAAGTATACGCTGCTCGCTTCGGTGCGTGGCACAGTGAACACTCGCCGTGATATCGAGATCTGAAAGCTATCGTACTCACTGTACGTCCTCGGTGGCTCCCAGCGCACACGAAACGTGCTCGTTGTTGTGTAGCGCGGATCAAAGCTAACGTTTAGTGGTCGCTCCGGCACGGTTAGATAGCGTGCGGTCGTCGGCACCGACGTCTCGTTTTCGGACACGGTCTGCACGGAAATATTGTAAGCGCGACCGGGAACGAGACCTTTAAAGGCCGCCTGCGCTGGCCCGGGTGGCTCACCCTCGCGCTCCACATACAGCACACTTTCGATGGCATCGTCGGGTGTGATGGAGACTTTGTAATGGGTGTAGAGACCCGCGGGATATGGCGGCTGCCAGAGCACTAGAAGCGTGGTCTCGTTGCGGAACCAAACAATGAATTTGCCAGGCGTATTGGGCTCTGCATGGGACGTTGGGAGTTACAAAAGTATGCTTTACTACTCTGGATAGCTAATGATTGCACAAGGATACATTTGGATCGAGTGAGAGAGGATTAATCGGGTAAGTGGGTGTGAAAGCTTGGGTTGTTAGCACTGATTAATGTGGGAGAATATTTTAGATACAAATAAACAACAACACGCCAAGGCACAGTGATTCCCAAGACGAACAAAACCAGTTTGTAAATTAAAGCCAATTAAGAAAGAAATTAAAAAACCTTAACCACAAAAAAAACATTTAGACTAAAGTTAGAATTATATGAGAATGAAATAATCGAAAAGAGTCGATCTTAGAAACAGACTTAAGTCAAGGTTAAGGCTATCCGAAAATGTATTCCAATAGATCGATGGTTTATCTCGATTGTGGAAGCACTGTGCAAGCATTAGAAAAACACCTATTGGGCATATTATTAATACTCGTACATATATAGTTATTTATTAGCAAACAACTGGAAGACAACAACAATATTATGAAGATTCTTAAAGTTACCTTTAATAAATCGTTTGCTTCGCTGCGACACAGTTTAGCAAAACAGATCAAGTGTAAGACAACGAGGCAAAAAGAGAGTGCACAGGGAGAGAGAGAGATAGAGAGAGAGAGAGAGAGTTTATGTGTTAGTAGCCACCACAACCAAAAAGGAGAAAATGAGTTAAGTTAAAGATTAAGAAAGTGTTTGTTTTTGTTTATCCATTTAATACCGGAACGACTTAGTTTAGAAATTGCAGCGACGATTGGGTCTGCGTGTGCCCGGGGGCCGGGACTTACTTGTGGTAAAATTGCGACTGGTATAGGCCACAGATTCCTTGCCGTGATATATGGTATAGGCTTGCACCTGATACGTGCCACCTGGTGTCAGCTCCTTGGCGGACAACTGCAACGTATCGTTGCCGGCCAATAAATAGCTACGATTGTATTCACCATGCGGCGGTTCTGTTAAGCCCATTACTTTGATCTTAAAGCCCGAATATTTCCCAGTGCTGGGCGGTTTCCATGTGATGAACGCACTTTTGCTCGAACGCAACTGAACGCTGAGATTATCGGGTGGATCAGGAGCTGAAAATAAGTATATCATTAGTATTAAAGAATAAAGTCAAGTTAACTCGAACTTTACCTGTTGTTATATTCACCGTCCAGGTGAGGAGTTCACGATGCGTCGAATTCGTGTAGTACAACCAAAAGTTGTATTCGCTGCCTGGCAGCACGCGCGACAATTTAATATCCTGTCCAATTTCACTGGCAGGAATTGTGGTATTCGGTTCCGGATAACCAAATGGTGGACTGTAATCGATGCGATAGAATGCATTATCATTGCTGCTCGCATTCGGCACACTAATCACTAAATCGGCGCCAAAAACCTAAAAAAAAAGATATGAAAAATTTAAATAGTTAGTTGACGTTGAGTTTCGTTATTTGTTTATTAAATGCTAGTTTCGGTTTTCACCAAATCAAAAGTGTCTCACAGCCTAAACTCAGTCATAAACGTATATGAACTATAACTAATCCATATTTTGAAATAGTTAATCCGACTCTTTAGCTAATACTTCATATTATTTATCATGCGAATGGATAAGACATTAAAAAACGAACATACAATCTATTAACTAACTATTGCTGCTGCATTGCCCAAAATCAAATGTTAAGCCGCCTCACATTTGTGTTTTACGTTAATAATTGTTGATGTTGATGAGGCGTTACAATTGTCATATGACTTGACCATTATGCTCTCATCCATTTCAAACCATATTGTTATATATATAAACTCAAAGTCTTTTACTAATGTAAATAAAAGCGATTTTCATTCATTTTCATTCCAAGCATTCTGTTTTGTTTTTTAATGCCTACAATCAATATTTGCATCAGTTTCCGATTATAATTTTTATAAGGAAAACTATCAAGTCATAAAGTTTTAGCCGTTTTACATTCAATTTTAAACCAACTTATAAAAAAAAAAGCTTTTCACACAACAATAACGAAAATTGTCTGCCTAAGGAAAAGGTCATTCATTGATAGTATCGAAAGGATTTAAGAGTACAAGTAAGGAAGGAAGGAAATCTATGGCATGCCGAATATTCTAAACACTTGCAAATATGTTTTATTCGTATGGCAGCTATATGATCTATGAGCCGATCTAGCCGATTTAGACTAACGATCTAACTGCAACAAAAAGAAGACCTTGAATTCTATTTGAATTTGAACTGTTTCTGCGTAGTAAAAATTATTTAGAGCCGTTAATTATAACATGTGATGGGACAATTAGAATTGGCAATCAAATTGAAAAAGGCCTTAACAAAGCCACCAACCACAGCTTGATAGCTCAAAAACTGTTGGACTGGTTTGCATAAAACAGACGGACAGAGGGGCATGGCTAAATCGAGTCGCTTAGCGAAGTTGATCAAAAATATATAACACAAGAAATATATATATTCTACTCTCATTCAACTAAATAGAGTTATCACTGTTTGTCGTGTTTATCTGTTCGTTTATATGCTAACAACTCGTTTTCTGAGTTTTAAAGATGTGTTGTTAGTTTTTTTCAGCATTTGGCACTCATTTGGTTCGTGTCTTTGCTAAAAACGTGTGCCTCATTAAAATGTTGATTATGTATTGTGTTTAGATTTTGGTTTGTATCTTTGCTAAAAACGTGTACCTTAACAAAGTGTTGACTATGTATTGTGTTTAGATTCGCTTATATATATATCTTCTTTGGCCTTGCATATAAGAAACGAGTAATAATATATTTATTTATTTCTTATATCAAGTTTGACAACAATGAGTTAAACTTTATAGCAGAGATCGTATTATAATTTACAATGCTAAATCAGCAATAACTTATCTATATATGCTGTTACTGAGTCTAAGTTTAGTCTAGGGGAAATCCGTTGTGTGTGTATATAATTTATTAAGATATATATTTTTTTTATTGAATTTCTTTTACCATACAAAATGTTAATGAAGCAAAAAGATATAAACCTGACTCGATATTTTAGTGCATATTTAATACCGATCTGCTAATGTTCATTGATGACGCTAATCATGCCAAAAACTGCGCAGATCGTTTGAAACGTAATACTCAGAGAGTGAGAGGGGAGAGTGAGAGGGTAGAGAGAGGAGGTGGTGAGGTGTGATTTTTATCGTAGAAGACGCGTGTATTTAATTAAAAGTTGTAAGTTTGAAGTACATTTTCGAATGAAATGAGTAGTTTCCCAAGCTTGGAAACTTAAACGAGCAGCAGCTAAGCGGAAAATTACAATGGAAAGCGAAATTGATTTTTTTTTTCGTTGAATTGTAATTGTTTTTTTTTTTTGCTGCCAACTTTGAATATGAAATATGAATTAATACACAAATTCAAAATTCAAATTGTTGGTTGCACTTTTTGCTGTCGTTATCGTTGTTGTTATTGTTGTTGTTGTTGCATGTGACATGCAAACAATAGAAACAAAAACGGAAGTGAATTATTTTGTTTGATTTGATTTTGTTGTTTGTTTTTTCTTACACGAATGCGATGGAAGAACATGTGATAATTTTGAAAGCTTTAAATCATTTTGACTAAGCAGAGACAATTAAATTAGAATAGAATTGCTCATAAGCTTACCATCCTAATTACACAGTAAGCACTTTAGCAGGCATGACAAAAAAAACAAAAGTTGTTTTCGCGTAATTGCAACTAGACATTAAATGTGTGTCAGCTGATCATTTAAGCAATATAATGAAGAAAAACGTTGACAATCTATTGAAATTCATTCTGATTTGTTCGTTAAGTAGAAGAAACGTTGCTCTTCTTGTTGATCGTACAAATTTTTAGCTGAATCTATATCCAAATCATTAAGAATCAATGCAGATATACCTGGTGCATATACTATTCTAATTTGATTCATTCTACAGAGACTTAACTGAATAATTCAACTCGAATCGAATCGAATCGAAAACAAATGTACATTTTTCAGCAATTATTTGTAATTCATTGATTAATTGTGTGCATTAAAAGCAAATTGAATCAAAGTCAAGGCATTATACATATAAACTCCATTTAAATTGAGAGATAAATATCTGGAAACTTTGCATTAATCATACTCAATTTCGTGAACTGAACAACTAACAAATATTTGGTCAAGGCAAATAGATTAATTCTAGATTTTAAATATTGTCAATAAAAAAATGTTATTTCCTTTATTTACAAGATCTTATAAGGTGTTAAAACTTATTACTTTCATTTACTTAAATGATTTGCATTCGCATGCTAAAGCAAATAAAAGGCCATTAAAATCAATTTGTGATATATATTTTTAAGTAATGGAAATTTCAATCTTATGAAAAGTATTTGAAATCGAATTTATATACCATTTTTGTGTGACATTTGAGAGCTATATCTATGAATGTATATATATAGTAGTATAGTAGGTTATGTGGGCGTCTATTTGGAGGAGGAGGGGAAGGGGGCGGGGTGACTGAATGCTATTTATAAAGCACTTGCGATTGACATTGCGCACTTATCTGATCTGATCTGCAGTTGGTTGTTGGATGTTGTTTTCTTTAGATTCGACAGTCTGCCTTTCACTTTCGGTTTTATGAATGTTTTTGGCTTTTTGTTTTGTTTTGGATACTTTTGGGTTGCCTACGAAAGTTGTGCGACTGCAACGCAGTATATATATATATATATATACACACACATATATAAGTTGCAATCAGCACAACACACAACAGCAGCTTGGCAATCGTTTGGCATAAATGAAGCGTTGACCTTGTCCGCTCATTCCAAATGCAATTCTCGCCCCGTCCGTCCGTCCGTCCGTCCGTCCGTCTGTCTGTCTGTCTGTCCGTCTGTCTGTCTGTCGTTTGTCACCCATGGGCTACAATTAGTTTTGCGATCTACAAAAACAACAACAAACAACGCACAACTGAAACCGAAACACACACCGAGGTCATGAACCAATCAAATGAACCCCCTTTCTACCACTTCTTTCGCTTGCAACCCCAAAAAAAAACAAACAGAAAATATTATAAATAGTTTATGAAAACCGAGCAGCCAATGTCATGCACTATTATATATGATATTGGTAATGATCTTGATCATCATTATCATTATCATCAGCAGCATTATAATGTTCATGTTGAATATGATCTGCGGGGCCTAAAATAAAATAATTCCATGACGCGTTGATTTCCTGACCATGCGCCGTCGTTCAGCTACTTTAATAATTTGTAATAATTACAAAAATAAACAAAACATTTTTTTTTTTCAACACCAACACACAAAAGCGCATATGTCTGTATGTATGTATGAAGCTTACAACTCCCCTCCCCCCCTCAACCACCATTTGCCTTCTTAACGAAGCTCAAACACACAAAAAAAAAGAAGAAATATTTTTTGCCTTAAGCTGGGCTAAAAATATCGTTTCAAAACATTATATTGTGGAATATTTAAATGCTCTTTAGTTAATGTTACGGCAAAGCAAGGCATTAAGTAAAATTGATATTTGTGCTTAATGCTGAGAAAGACATAAGTTATCTTTAGGAAGGAACGATACTTTGAACTCTTTATTTCAAACTTTGATATTTTTGTTGTTGTTTCTTTACCGCTGACGATGAAATAGTTCAAAGATCAAGATCAAGATCGAATTCAAGATTTGTTTGATATCGCTACAATGTGTGTATATCGTAAACGGAAAGAGTTATCGATATGCTGCAACAAACTTGCTTTCTATGGCTTAGAAGTTAGCTTGAGTTCCAAATCTGGAAACTAGGCTATTTCGACTCGTCTGTTGATGCTGATCATGAATCAATATATATCCGTTCATAAATACTTTGTGAGGTCGAAGAGTTCTCTTTTTTTCCAGTTACAGTACAAGCACGAAATCATTTTACCATATTAGCCTGCATTTAACAGGTTCCGGGGTATAAAAGTAATAAAACTTTCAAGAAGCTTCAAATAACATAATCGAACTCAACTTCTGAAGGCGCAAAGTAAAAATCTTTTTAAGAATTATTATAGTCAACATTTCTATGTTCTTCTTTTATGACAGGCAAAAAGAAAAGGGCAACCTTGATTAAGTTCACATTAGCCAGACACTACTGTAAATGCGTTGCATCTTAATCATAATGTTTCAGTGCTAGTGACCCAATCAGATTGCCTTACTTAATGCCAGGGTATATGAGCAAAAAAAAGTTCGGCTGCATTAGTTGTAGGCACAAGAAAAAAAACAAAACGGTCAGGTGCGCCATGTGGGTCGGCGGGGTGCCATTTGTCATGGAAGGGGGGGGGGAGTCATTGGGGGGACAAGTGAGACAAGTGGGGCCGGTCGCTAAAGCTATGTGTTATATGTTGTTGTTGTTGTGTGTTGGTGTGTGCGTGTGTGTGTGTGTATGTGTGTGTGATTTATAAAACGTTGTTGGTTTTTGTTGCTAATTATTTATATGGCAGCTGCCGAAAACCAGTTAGGTGAGCGCCAAGTTTCTTATTTATTTAGTCTCTTTTTGTTCAACTTTTATTAAATCATTTATTTGTTATGTATTGTTGTTGTTGTTGTTATTGTTCGTTGTTGTTTTTATTCATATTCGGTATTCAATAAACAAATTGGCATTTTGGTATTGGTATTGGTATTGGTATTGGGGCGCTTGAATAACGCTGAATGTGAGTAAATGAATAAACAGTTTGCAATTGAATTCATGCAACTAAAAGCCGCAAACAACAAAATTGTTCAACGTTTAGTTTTCTTTTTTTTTATATTTGTTTTTGTTTTTTTTTAACTTGGCCCAGTTTTTTGTTATGTAGCATAAAGTTTTTGATTTATTATTATTAAACGCCAGAAGAGGGTATGATTAGAAAATGCAAAAATCTTTTATTTCTTTGGATTTAATAGATTATTCAACTATAAATAAAGCTAACTTTAAATACTAACACTTTGGCAGTTGCTCTTTTACAACACTCTCGGAACTAGCTAAAAGGGTATTAACGGATCGATTGTGTGTTGGTTGTTGTTGTTGTTAAAGGCCGCCGCAATTAACACTAATTAATGCAGAGCTTGAAGCTTGCAGCTAATAAGCAAAAGCATTTTAAAGTCTGATATCATGCATATGCATATACTATAGCATATATGTATCAACGATCAATCAGTTAAGTTGCACGATACTTGTAATTATATAAAACATTGTGTCGGCGCTCTTAAACCCAATCTCATCAACAGATCTACGTGTTTGGTTTCGGCGCAATGCAATTAGCCAATTAGCTGCTGCCACAGCTACAGGCTATATACATATATACATATACATATAGTAGTTTATATGTAGGCCCAATTTGCGGCCTATTAAGCGTCAAAAAACCTGAATAAGTCCAAAAGTCACAAAGAGCAGTTGATAGAGGTGAAGAAATGCCTTTGGCTTAATTTTGACCTAAGCTTAGTGCTACGCTTAGCGACGAATTAACAAATCGATTAATAATGATTATATCGATTAATATATATATATATATATATAGATACTTATTTGTTGGTAAATCATGTCAAATGGTTATTCGTTTTCAATTCAGAAACAATTAAACTGTCTGTTCGGTTTTTAAACCCTGAACCCATCAACAAATCGGTAAAATTTATCTCCGACCTGATCAACAGTCAAGTCGATATAGCCCTGATCGTCTGTATCGATCTTAGAGACAATAAGAGCTGTAGAATCCAGATTTGGAACATAAAGCTCGCCTTATCCCTAGGCAGTACAAGTGTATTTCGATTATTCCTTCCGTTTCCGATATACCCATGTTATCGATAATAATAAAATCTTGAAATTGGTAAACTTGGAAATGAATTTTAAAGCTATAGACGAACTAATGAAAATCTATGTAATCTTTAATTGAAATCGGTTGAGAATCACCGGAGATATGGAACAAAGAGGTTAGGGTATAAAGTATTGGGTTCAGGGGTTTGAGTATAGGGTTCAGGGTATCGTCTAGTCGGAATTTCTCGACTACTGATAAAACCCTTTGTATACATAAATGAAAAGGTTAGTTGGTTTGTTTAGATATAGTGAAGCCTAAAAAGAGAAGAAAGTAGAAACGTTTGAAAGCTCTTCAGTAAGAAACTTTTTACCCTCAAACTCCTGTCACACACTTTTCACACGTAGCTTTTTAGTTGAAGACTGTAAATTAGACAAAGTTAAGCCAACATTTTCAATACTTCACCCGGAAATAGTTGGGAAAAGTCTTTTAAAAGACTGATCGAAAGAAAAAGACGTTAAGAAAGATGCTTCATATTCAACTCGATGGATGGATGGCAGGCAGGCAGGCAGCTCGTGTTTAAAAACAATTTCTTGGAGCTTAAAAGCAAAAAGGCGAATAACAGAAATGTACATGTACGTACCTAAATGGGAGCCCTGATTCTTTGGTTCACATGAACCAACTTTACACAGCACACGCTGCCTCTGCCTGACTGCCTGACAGACAGACAGCACAAGCAAATAATTTGCCGCTAAATGGAGAGCTATTTTTAAAAAGGGCACTTCATCAAGTGCCACCGGATGGTTGCATGCCACACACACACACACACATACACTAGGGAAAATAAGCAAGATTGCGCTTCACTCGAGTGAAAGCGACCAAAATATACCCTGTAAAACATGCAGGAAGATAATATGAACTAGAAACCACAACTATATATCAAACATTAAGGATAATGTGAACGGACACTAAAGAGTTACAAACTGACTATATCTTGACGCGACTGTATCAAAGGTATCTGCTCATTTCAGTTCACATTTTTGTTCTCGATTGCGTATTTGTATTCCTTGCAGCCTGCCTCCAGATATGGACAACATATTAACAACAACCAAAAGAAAACGAAAGAAAAACGTAAGAGAGAAAAGCAAAAAAAAAAAGAAACATCTGGCCAGCAACATAAACTGAATGATTTAACAACAAAACTTGTTGGCTTGTTGTTGTCAACCCATTTTTGGGGTCACTTTTTTTGTCTCTCTCTCTCTGTCAACGCAAGCAAAAAAGGTTTTGCAGCATACTTTCTATGCATACTAATTAGCACGAAAACTTAACTCAACAACGATTCCTATCCCATCCCATCCCATCCCATCCATCCATACATATCCTCTGTATTCTGTATCTGTATTCTGTATTCTGTATCTGTATCTGTATCTTTGTGCTTTCTGTTCTCTTTTTCCCCGTTGTGCCACCCTTCATTGCATTGCATTCCAATAAACAAAAAATGAGCTGCATACAAAACAAAACTTTCAACAAAATAAATACCACACCCAAAAAAAAAAAGAGATCGAGAGAGGGAGAGAGGGGAAGAGGGAGCAAGCGGTTTATGGTTTAATTAATTAAAATTAGATCAGACGATCGTTGTTGCAAGTGCAGCGGGGCAATAGCAAGTTCATAACAACAACAACAATCAACAAACAACAATGTGAACTAAAAGAAAAACTTAATATAAAAGTAATCAGAACTTGTAAAGAATTTAATGAAACACAAATCAATTAAATCGAGTTTTTGCTGTGTTCAAGAAAATCAATGATTGATTCAAACAGAGTTTCAATTGATTAAAGATATTCTCTTTTGAACAAATTTGTACTTAAAACAAGGAATATTTATACAAAACGCAAATACTTAATTCACAACAGTTGATTTTTTTCTCGCTGTATACCCTTTGAATATACTCTCTTCCCAAGATAGTATCACTTGATTCATGATAGTAAACAAAAACAGTTAAACTGCGTGTCAAGTTTGACCACAGCTTGAGAGACAGACAGACAGACAGATCGGTATGTAACACCGATGTTTACAGATATATATATGGTAGATTACGAGTTAATAGGCATTAAATAGCATGCTATTTTATCAGCTGCATTTCAATGTAACACGATCCGTTTGTGCATTTGTGCATTGTTTGTTAGTTTTGAATCTTAGCCTAATCATATTTAATAATATGCTATTTCAACTGAAACTAATCAAAGTTCGAGTATCTGTATCTGTATCTGTAGCTGTATTTGTCAAAGTTCTAGTATCTGTATCTGTGTCTGTATCCGTTGTTTCGCTTAAGATATTCTCAAAAATATTGATATAATAGAGTAGTTATACGACTTCCATATTATTTAATTGCATATATAAAGCTCTTTGTCTTGACTGACTGATTGCTATCAACGCACAGCCCAAGCGATAAGATATAGCGATTTTATGCTTTCGCCAAATATAAGACTATGATTCATAGCTTAACACTTCGATGCGATTTCGTCCGAAAGTGTACCTGCAAGTGGATAAGTTGTAAGGTCAAAGTAAGGTCACACATCCTATTACATCAAACGATCATCAAAGTATAGAACTCAGTTATAAAGTAAAAGCTTTTGTCTTCATATGAAAAGTAATTGTGAAGCTTAAGTTTCTCGTGAAAAGTCATTTTGAACATATTTGAGGGATTTCAGTAAGAAATAACTTTTCATGGCAGAATTCTAGCTACTTCGTAACCAAACCAATCCAACAACACAACATTTTATCAACCAAGCTAAGCAAAGATACAAACAAATATCAAAGATACAAAGATGTTAACGATCTAATCAACAGCTAAATATGTTGTCAGACTTTTGGAACGAATGGGAGGTGTTTGCGTGTGAGACTATTATGAATGTGATCATAATGATGATCATAATGATGATGATGATGATGATGATGATCATTATGATGAGCTTGCACTTTAACGAATTATTTGATACTCAAAGGCGCCATCTGAACTTTCTTTAATTGAAAAAGAGACAAAAAGCAGAAGAAGAAAAAGCAGAAGAAGGCGGCAGGCAAACTGTGCGTTTGATCTGTGTTGGAATTGTAATATGATAATTGTAGGTTGCCAGAGTTGCCAGGCTACACCACAATACACACAACACACACACACAACACAATAGAAAAAGCCATGCATCAACGAATTGCAAATTAGCAAAAGCATTTACATATCTAAACAAACCGAAAACAAAACGAAAACAAAAACGAAAAATCAAACTCCAAAATGCGATGATGATGTCATCGGTCTTCTGCTTTTTTTTAGAGAGGGGTGGGGGAGAGGGGGGGGGGGGTGGTTAGTAATACACACACATTTGTAGAACGTTGAATTTTATGTGTCTAGTGAGTACTAATTAGTGTGAGTAATCGAGTAACTGGTAACGAGTACTTTCTACGTACTACGATCGAGAGTCGAGTTGAGAATATTGCCGGCTCGTACGTGATCCTCTTTATCTGATATATATACACACATATATATATATATTTGTATGTATTATTATTAAGTCAAGGCAAGATTCGCTTTATATTCTTGTTATACTTCTTTTGCGTTCTCTTCTTTAATTATAATTATTATTGTTGTTGCTGCTGTTGTTGTTGCATTTATTGTGGCACGTGAGCCCAGAGAGACAAAAAAAAAACATTCAGCTCATTCGGCCACATTCCGTGTGACTTTAATTGCACACTGCACAAAAACAACTTTGCAACAATGTTTATTTTTTTATTATTTGTTTTTACGAGTTTTTTAGATTTATTTTTCTGATCGACTGGAATTTACCTCTACTCAAAAGAGTTAATGACAGATAGTTGGAATAAGCAAAAAACAAAAACTATATAAAGAACAGGACAACTTTTAAGGTCGGCCTACAAACTGAAAGTTCTCAGTCTCCCTCCCCCCCTCCTCACCCCCTCACCACTTGAGCACACACATTTGTCGAGACGATCCCACCTCAACCTTGAGCGATTCTTTAGTATATATACGCATATATAAATATGTATGTATATGTAACTGCAACTGGATTCTTTGCTTGTTTTCGTTTCGTTCAGTTCGAACTATCTTTATCGGTTCTGGTTTCAAGTTCACTCATTTAGTCTGTTAAGTTGTTTAGTTCGATCAGCTTGACAAGACCAAAACTAACGATAGTCAAGGTTTAACCAATATACTTCAGATTCATACGATTAGTTTATTCTTTGATTGTGTTTCTTGGGAAGAAGCTTCCCTTGTACGACGGTAGATGTTCGTTTCAAGGGGTTTCTACTGTATCGAGTGTAGCAGAGTTGATTTGAGTTCTCGTCATACAACAATTGACTTACACTTACGGAGTTACCGAATCCCGGGTTAACCCCGACAATAAATTATTAACAAGAAGCAGAAGAAGAAGAAAACCTGACTGAACGAGCGAGTGAATAACAACAAAAAACAAAAACTTTATGACACCAAAACGATAAAAAAAAAACAACAACAATCATTAAAATTCAGCAATGCACATTGTGCCTAGACCAATGGGAATGCTTGCTTTTTTATTGTTATTTCGGGAAAGAAAAAACAAATTGTTGTACTTTGAAAGAGAGAGAATGAGAGAAAAGAGAGAAGGAGATATTTGTTGATTGAAAAAGAAGGTGAATTCCCCAATTGAAATTGAAATACAGCAGATACACCGTGTAAAATGGCTTTAATTGATGTTTTATGAGCGAAGCGACGACAGCTTCATCCCAGAGACCAGAGAAACATTCAACAGGAGGACGGGACGTGGTGTGGGTGTGAAAGGGGAAGGGAAAGGAGAAGGCGAATGCTGTTGTGTGTTTACATTGGGAAACGGAAAGAGTTCGAGTCGAAAACCGTTTAGTACCTCCAACTCCTTCGCTCATCAAAGGGGAAAGGGTATATGCATAGAGTATGGATGTACAACAACAACAATAATGTCACTTACCTGTGGCCAGAATATTGTCAAAATGCTAAAGACAAGCAGCATATGTTGTTGTTGTTGTTGTTTATGATGCTGCTTCTTCTTCTTCTTCTGCTGCTGCTGCATCTGTTTTACGGCGCTGCCCATTGCGAGTAGAGTGGAATCCAAAAAACAGTTAACTATTGCGGCTTTAAAGTGTTGTTGTCGTTGTTGTTGTTGCTATAACATCATTTGTCCGTGTGTCTGTGTGTCTCTCTCTCTTTCTCTCTCTCTCTCTTGTCGATAGATCGTCAATTAAATAATATTGCACTTGTTTACAGCGGATTGCAGCGTTGACGGCGTCAGCAGCGTCGTTAGCGTTCGTTCTGCAGAAAAACAAAAGATGCGTCGCGCTCTTGTTACAAATTGTTGTTGTTGGTGCTTTTGCTTATGTTGATGTTGATGTCATTTGTTGTTGTGCAATTTAAAGAATGCGCCCCATGCTAAATGCATTTTATGGACAAACAATTTATAACGGCACTGTCACACCACTGCTGCTGCTGCTCGCTCTCTCAAAACCCAACCAAAGGAGAGTGTAGCGGCTGAGCGCTAGAGCGAGATAGAGCAGCAACAAGCGAAAGCGGCGCGCAGGTAGAAAGCAAACGATTTTAACGTTGATGACGACAGCGATTGCGATTGCGACTGCGACAACGACGCTTGTGCAAGCGAGAGCCACGCACAAGTGCGTGTGAGTGTGCAAGTGCATACAAATGCAGGCATGTGCATGCATGCATGCATGCGTGTGTGTTTGTGTGCGTTTGTGGACAGCGTGTAATAACGGCGCTTTACAACCGACGCAGTTGCTGAGAATGTTGTTGTTGCTACTGCTGCTGCATTACGAAATAACTGCGCGTCCGCCATGACAATTACTAAGCAATTGTTGCTTTAGCTGTTCTTCAATTATTGCACCCCCATTTTTTGTGCACGGCACAAGTAATTATATTAATGCTAATTGCACGCATTTATTTCAACAGCACCAACAACAACAACGAACATAGTCGCCGCCCTTTCCACTAGCAAACACACACACACACGTGTATAAATAAATATACAAAAAAAGACAAGAGCGGCGGCGCAACGGCAGCAGCGACGTCATCTGCCCACTAAATATATAAAACACAAAAAACCATTCACTTGTAATTGTTGTAGTTGTTTCTGTTTCTGCTTCTTCTTCTGCTGCTGCATTAATTTAATAAACTCGTCACGTTTTGTGTTGATGTTTTTTTTTTAGTATAAAGTGTGTTGTGTTTCTTTTTCATTTGGGTGAAATTTTAATGGCCGTCGCACAATTTTTGTTATATACATATACATACACATACATACATTAATATTCGCGAACTTATGTTCAATCAAAACCATTAACAAATACAACTACATATTGCACGATTTAATTCGAGCAACAGCATCAGCAGCAGCAAAATGTAAACACACCACAACAAAAACAAAATGTGAAAAAAAAATAACCGTACACTATGTAGAAGAGCGCCTTTTCTTCACTCTTCTATTTGTATTTGTTGCTTTTAATTGTTGAAATTAACGAAAAAACATTTAAAATAAGTATTTGACTACGTTTGCGCCAAAACAACTGACCGAGAACAGCGGTCAGCATGCGTAGATTTAACACATATTTATTACAAACACAATTTTAAAGCGCGACAGCAACAATAACCGAACCGCACGAAGAAGAGTATAAAAATGAACAAAACAAGTGAATAAACACAACAACAAAACAGTGTACAGAGCAACACTTGAGTGCGTTGCGCAGCGATGCTTTTCTTAATCGATTCATCGCTAAATTTTATCCAACAGCCGCCAAATTGATAGTGCCTATCGCAAGCGTTGGCCATTCACAAGTAAGCGATGCGCAAGCGCCATCTAACGATAAATCTTTGCGCTAACCGCCCGCTTAAACTCAAATTTAAATTTGAAAGTGACGCAGAAAAAACATAACACAAGAAAAATGTTTTTACAGTACCTGCAAAAAAGTTCTGATAACTTGGACAAAATAGATATTGATACTAAAATATATACATTTATGTTTTAATTATTTCGGGATACAAAATTCTATTCAATATGTCAAGACACATTAAATTTGTATATTCAATTTTCGCGATGATGGCAGAAACAAAATAATCAATTTCAAAGCAGTTTTTTTTTGTGCGCGCAGCCGTAAGCAGTCGGTGTGTGAGAATATATCGATATATAGCTTATCGATAGGGTAGACCAGACAGACCATTTTGAGTTGTTGGCGCCACCTGTTGAAATTCAAAACAAGCAAACATGAAAACGGAAAGTAAAAAGGCCTTAACATATATTTTATTAATTTATAACATAAAGTATGAAATAAGGAACTCTTTTCAATATTGGGTCCTAACACATTGGGGTCTTATTATAATATTGCATTTGATAATCGGTTGAGTATTGAGGAAGTTACTGCTATTTTACTACCAAATCTGGTGACTTTAGCTGTTTAAATGTTGGCAATACTTGCAACTCGGGATAAATCCGCTTGCACCTTCGATTTGTCATCAATATTCATAATAATGATCGAAGTAGGCTGTCTGCCTGTCTATGCCTGGCATGTAAAAGCAAAACAGTACACACACATAATCATATTCAACGAATAGAAAGCTAAATTTTATAGTAAATTTTTTAAGTAATAAAATTTTAAGTATTACCACATTGCACAATGAGAGCAAAATACCAGCGAAACCATCAAAATCGTTTAACACAGAAACGCAAGATAAAGCCAATCAATCGAAAGCCCAAGTATAGGAATAAATACTGTTTGCCGCGCTTCCATTCCGAGGAGAACTTTCCCATCTTTCCTTCCTGTTGTCCAGCTACAACATTCAGCTCAGTAGAAACCATACCGATGATCTGTGAGGACTCGTTCGCAAATTACCTGTGAACAAGAGGGTCAACCACAAGGCGGGACACAAGAAGGGAAAGTATAGAAGGGATTTCGATTCACACATGCATTATGTGATCAAACGGCATTCTACGCTAGTTTTTAAAACACTGACCAGCTGCAAATAGAAAGCTTGTTCTATATATTTTAGGAACCTATGAATAAAGAAAGCTCGCGCTGGAGCTAATAACAAGAACAGCATAACAAAACCATATCAATTTTAGTTTCTATTGTTGTCGATAGGAAAAGTAATATAATAACTTGATCTGTCTATGGTATGCGAGAGCTTATATTCGGAATTTCTTTTTGGTATCTGAGTATAAAAAGTGAAAACTATAAGACTTCTAGATCAAAAGTTTTTGGCATATGGAACAAAAGAGCCGCAGCTTCACATTCGCAGCCGTAGGTTGCCGATCCCTGATATAGTATTACATTAAAAAGAAGTGAAATCGCTGCATTCGAAGGCAACCGACTGCGGAATACCCTGATACCCGTATAGAAGGGGGTGGTAAGCAGTCTGCTTCACAAAATACTTTGATGCAGACCCTTGATCCACATCGCCAGCTAACTTGCCACCAATTGTGGTGACTCCAGCTTGCAACTGTGAAAGAAATAGTAAATGGGTTCATATGAACAAACAGATGGAAAGAAACCAGAACGAAGCTTCTGTATTGGAGTATAATAGTTCATTCTACAGGGCATTCGTTAGTCGAGCATTGAGTGTATGTGTATGTGTGTGTGTGGGTGTGTGGGGGTGTGTATGTTGTGCTCGTAACTTGTTAACTGTCATGTTAATTCCTTGGTAATACGCGTGTTCATTATGTTAAACACTTAACACGAATTGTCGTCTGTGTCTGTGTGTGTGTGTGTGAAGAAGCAAGGCTCTCTCGCTCCCTTTCTCTCTACCACCCTAACACATAGACAAAAGCGTTACACACACACACACAGAGACACACAAAAACATAGAGAGAGACTAATTAGTCATGTATGCGATTCATAATGATAACAGTAATTAAAATACACACAGTGTACATGTGTGCGTGCGTGTGTGTGTGTGTGTGTTTGTGTGTGTACTGAGTGCTAAACAACAATAAGTGAAGCTGTAGCTGAAAGAGGTCGCGGCGTGGCAGCGTTTTGTTGTTGTTTTTGTTTTCTTTTTGCTTGCCCGATTTTCATTTTTGTTTTTTTTTGTTCATATTTGTTTGACGTTTGTGCTTTTGATTGTCGGTGCTAGACGGTCTTCACTGTAACAGTAATAAGTAACAGCAAGGCTTACAGACCACGCGTCTTCCTCTTAGCCTTCAGCCTGCCACATGCCACATGCCACATGTGTGTGCCTTGTGCCTTTTTGCCACACAGCTGCCCTTGGCGCTTCGCCTAATATGCCCAAGTGTTTGCTTGCCAA
This sequence comes from Scaptomyza tumidula, assembly GCA_035044465.1. Taxonomy (NCBI): domain Eukaryota; kingdom Metazoa; phylum Arthropoda; class Insecta; order Diptera; family Drosophilidae; genus Scaptomyza; species Scaptomyza tumidula. The sequence goes on along the minus strand of JAWNNW010000931.1, from coordinate 44,785 downwards.
ACGGAGCCCTTCAATACACACACACACACACACATGCATGTGGCAATTATTTACACACTAATACACACACAAACACATAGACACAGAGTCGTCGTCGCATTTGATCCTCGCAGGATGCCATGTCATGTTTTCATTATGCTCATGTGTCTAAACAATTATCCTGCAGGCATAATTATGTCTGACGTTTATAAGCTTTGACACTTTCGGTTTTCGGTAACATGTCTAACACACACACACACACACACGAACACACACGAATACAAACACGTTTTGGTGGCAAATGCTTTCAGGCTGTCGCAAGTCTTTAAAAATGTGCGCTTTTTGAAATGATTACAACTAATTATCCTTTACTACACAAACACAAACAAACACACACACACATATTAATATACGTATGTGTGAACAACTTGAAGACATAAGGTATGCCCTTTAAGCACAGTCCAAAGGAGTCATAGTGGGTGGTGGTGGGGAGCGGGGGGTAAATACTTTGTCCACTGCTCAGACTTAAGTTGAAAAATTACAGGGGCCTGGCCAAAACTTATTTTGGCGTAAAATTGAAAAATTCTTTCTGGGTAGAAGGAATTAAGAACAGGCTGATTCTTTTTATTTTTATTTCATTATTTTCGTTAATACCCTTGCGGTCAGACTGGGTACATTAACTATTTTACCGAGCTAACCAAATCGCTTTTTTTTTGCAATGAATAATTGTTTTAGGATCGGCTTATGCATGTTGGATAAACGCATGAAAACAAAGCTATCTTTATATATATATATTGAACATTCACATCTTGAAAGACACAAGAAGAAATTTGTTGAAGTTTTAGTATTTTTAAGATATTCCTGCATTAGATTTGATGAGGTTTCAATTGTTAAAATTAATAAATAAATGTTTCAATCAGCTTTATATGTAGATATTGACTAGTTATACATAGTTATATAAAGTATATGGTATAATAAAGAATTTATTTTTAAAAGATCTGCTTTTCGCATCCCAAAACTCGTTTAACAATCCTAACCGTACATATCAATTGTAAAAGTTTTTTAATATTAATTTAGACAAATTGAAAATGTTGGTTTTTTTCTATGTTCATTAAGAGAATCTCGTAAGTTTCTTAAGGATCTCTATTCGCGTTGCAAAATGTATGTGTTCAATAAATCGTGATGCTTATACACACATACATTGAGGTGTTCACTGTATCTACTGTCAAGAAATGAATTTTATTGCAGAGCATTCAAACTTCAACAAAGTTGAATAGTTTCATCAGTTTGGTTTTTGTCCTTGCTGTTCGCTGCTTCTTGCTTCTGGTCCTTGGTCCTTCTCTCGGCTACAGTGATGTCTGCCTTTGGTCGTCCCCCCCCCCCCCGATCCCCCTTTTAACACTCTTCGATCCTGTTGTCCTGCTGCTTGGTTTATTTTATTATGCAAGAAACAAAAGTTTCATTTGTTTGTAACGCTTCTCGTTCAGCAGGAACCATCAATCATTCGCCGTGTTGTGCGACGTCTTTCAAGCGGACAACGACGACGACGACGAACCAGAACAGGAACTAACAACGACCAAGACACCAACAGCGAGCGGGGCTGAAGTGTGTGTATGTGTGTGTGTGTGTGTGTGAGAAAAAACAAATTTTTTTTTTTCATTTTCACACACTAAACAAATTGCAAGACGGTGCATGGTGAGAGCGTGGGGGATGGAAGGGGAGGGGAGTACTTCTGACTTGCCACTTGCCACGTTCTGCTTGCCACGTGCTGCCACGTGCTGCGTACTGAGTGTATACTGAGTGTCAGCCGCCGCATTCCTTTCTCCTGCTCCTGTTGCTGCTGCTGTTGCTGCTTCAGGCAAATAGTTTTTCCTTAATATGTTCCAACTCTTTCTTCTCAGAGACGGAGAGAGAGAGAGAGAGAGAGAGACAGAGAAACGCTAGCACTTCTAGGCCTTGGTGGTAGCCTCGTTGCAATTGGTAGTAAGTAAGGAAGATCACGAGTTTATTCTTTATTTCATTTGAATTCTCAATTTCTTAGATTATATCATTAAAAATCTTAACAAATTCTTACCACAAACTTGTTGCTAAACATTTTATGTTTCCTTCAAAGCAGGTTGTATTTTCCAGGAATATCGAAATACGTTTCTTGCTTGATTTTACTTGAAACAAGTTAGATCTTTGTTAATCCAAGTAAAAAGCAACGAGTATTAGAAAGTTTATTAATGAATATTCGTTGGTAAAAAGAAGTAAGCAAAACCTTTCTTTGGCATGCCGAATAACAAATACACTTGCAAGGCCAACTTGTTTAGGTTTGACGATCTTTCAGTCATGTATATATGGCAGCTATATGGCAGTGTTATAGTGTTCGCATCTATCAGGCCTAACTTGCAGCAACAAAGAAGACTTTAACTTAAGCTCAGACTTTGGGACGAGTTTGAATAGAAACCAGACGAGCAGACAGACAGACAGACAAAGTTGTAGAGGTGCAGAAAGAATAAGTTTCGCAGTTGAATATTTCCTGTTTGTTTTGTTGTTTCGATCAACATAACCTAGAACCAGAGATATTATTAGTTCGTTCGTCATTCTAGGATCTAAACGTTTTACGATAATATAACAATGAGAAACAAAGCATTTTTACTCGTCTTGAAGAGTTTGTAGTATTTCGAATTCTTCTCAGTAACACTTATCGAATGCTGCAAGTTGAGGAAACAAATGAAGCTGGTAAAGGGTTACGCACGCAATTTAGGTTAAGCCTATTTTGTTGCAGTAAAAACCACTTAAAAAGAAGTCGAAAATATGTTCATCAGAGTTGCCAGAGAGTTCATTCATTATCTTTGTTAGCATTTTGTATTCACTTTTGAGTTATTCTTGTTAAACGCATTCACCTTGCCAAACATTTGACCTTTAAAACTGTGCGTTGTTTGTTGCCTGCCTTTGAAGGGTTAAGCAATTTATTTTGCAACTAATAGCAGACATGCTTACCCCAACATTCAAATATTTTGCACCCCCCCTTTTCGAACCCAACCTTCGCAGTCAGTCGACACTTGAGTCGTGCAACTGAAATTTATAGAGGCACATTAAACTTTTAAATGATAAATTGCTGAATATAATTTACGTAACGTAACGTAACGCAACGCACAACCCTCACTCTTTAACCCCTTTAACCCCTGTGCGAACCTACTACAGCCAAATGAGCGAGCATTGGCAGCACCAGCTTAAGAAGGAGCAGGAGGCGGCAAAGTGAAAGGGGGAAGGAGTTTACAGGGTTGCGGATATGCTAAGGCGTTTCGTGGCAGTCAAGTTAATAACTCTTTCGCCTGCCACTTTTCTTTCTCTCTGTGTGTGTCTCTCCCCCTCCGTATGTGTGTGTGTGGCTTGTTATTGTTGGCTGGCTGCCTGGCTGGCTGCCTGGCTGGCTGGCTGGCTTAACTGTTTAATATGCACGCAATGTCGGCGTAAATGTTTGTTGATTAGTGTGTCCCAAGTCCTTATTTTTAGTGGCTTTCGATGCCAAACAGTAACAACAACTGACGACTGACTCCGATGCGATGTTTAACTAGCGATGGTTGCGTGACACGAGCTATACAACTTAACGTAACACGATGCCTGCATCTAGCGTCAGCGTTCGGGGAACTTTTTAAATCATTACCCCAAATATTTTTGTCAAACTTGACTTTAGCCCAAAGTGAAGACAGAAAAAAGAAAAAACTTAGAAATATTTAATGAATTACCCCAAAATATTATTGTGGGAGTTGACTTTACCCCTGTGATGAGCATTCTTACAAGTTTTCCTATTCAAAATCAGTTTAAGTTGCTTTGTAACAAACCAATTAAAAATAATTCGTATCCGAGTTTAACAAAAACACATCCAACTATGTTTTTTTTTACCTTAAGGTACCTGTAATCAACAATATTTTACTCTTTGATTACCAAAAAGTTTCAATCGCTTAATTTGTATCTAAAGTTATGTTAAATCGAAAATATTGATAAAGATAAAATGAAACAATTGTCTACACTTAAATTTGATTAACAACACGAAAAGAACTAAGCACGATACACGCACATCTCTAGCAAAACAAAACTGTCAATCCAACGACAACTCACGACTCACGATTGTCAATTGACGAATGCCTCTCCCTCTCTCTCTCTTTGTCTCTCCGCCTCTGTGTTTCCTACTCGTTCAACAGGCGAGCAACGAGTAACAAAGAGAGGTGGAGAGGAAGTGAGAGGGTGGGGGGGTTGTGCTGTCTAGCTGGCAGGCACTTCATATTCATGCTCATTGACAGCACGCTAACGGCATATAAATTGACAGGCAAGCGAGTCAAAAAGTCCTTGTTGTTGCTGTTGTTGTTGTTGTTGCTGTTACTGTTGTTGTACCTCTTCCTGTTTCACATCCTGTTTCTAAACTCGCAGTATTACATCTATTATTGGCAGCCAACTCCAAAATGCCGCCTATACTCGCACACACACACTTATATATATATATATATATATATATATATATTGCGCCTCCCGCTCTCATTTACACTTTTTTGAAAGTTGTTTGCGAGTTTCCTTTTCAAATATCCTACAAATGTTTGACAACTCTATGGCATGGTATTAATGTGAAATAGTTAAAGAAAATGATATTATGACTATTAGTAATTTTCTTAAAAGTTCATCTATAATAATATTACAGAGTATCTTTTAGTCGATATGACTTACCTATGCAGCAGCATACAAATGTTGTTTTGTTTTCCGCTGTTGTGCTTTTCAGCATATCCCTTTGTTGTTGTTGCTCTTGTTATTGTTGTTGTCTCTGCATTTTCATTTTCAATTACAAATGACACAAGTGCCTCACGCTCCAGTTTCCCTCCTCCATTCGCATTCGCATCCCCTCTGCTCAAGTGTGTGTGTGAGTGCGTCTCTGTTTGTGTGTGTGTGTGTGTGTGAGTCCATAATAATAACAAGCATCGCCATTTGTTGCTCTAATGAGGCACCACAAACAACAGCAACAACAACTGCAATCTAATACGTATACATTTCAGTTTTAAGCATTATTTTCAACACTTGTTTTTTTTTTCTTTAGTTGTTGTTTGCTTAATTACAAAACCAATTGATTATTAAATAAATACAACAAATGATTGTTTAAGAGATTCAATTCAAATTCAATACTACGACTGCTGTTCTACTGCTACAGTGAAAACAGACTTGAAAGACTCCTTCGGTGTTACCCCTACTTGTTCCAAGTTATATTCTTCTTAGCTTGCTGACAGTCGAACGAAACCGAAAGATAAAGTTTCTAAAGAATGTTTCTAGTACCGCGGTTCATCTTTTCCTCCTCCCTAATTCTGTAGTGTTGTTATCAGGGTTGATTTCTTGATCGAATAGTGCAAGGGTTTCCAACAGCCCACACAAAGATTCAAAGTGAATCAAACAAATCTAATAATTGTTAAATGTTCCCTTCACTTCTGATTTTCATTCCTTAGAATGATAGAAGTAAATGAACGACTACTAACTAAACCTAAACTACTTGCAATTTAGTATAGAATGTTAATAATCAAAAAATTCTTCATTCGATTGCCAGTTGATGTGCTTGAATATGTTTTCTGTGTGCTTATTCGATATGTTATGATAAGTCGTAAGAGATTATTAGATTCGCTGATGATTTGATAAGCACGTTCCAAGCAATAAGCAAACATTCATACATATACACGTATATGTACTATGTGTATACTATGTGTATAAGTGCCACGCCCACTCTTTAGTCATAACAGTATCTGTGATAAGCTTGATAAGCGAAAAAAACAAAACTGCGGCGAGAAAGTCGAGAAACTCGACGACCACAAAGCCAAAAGTCGATTATAGAGAACTTGTAATACAATTTTCGTAAGCCAAAACCAAAAACGGATATAGCGGGATGGGGGGGGGGGGGTGGAGACGGAGGGGATGGGGGGGGGGGTTTAAGCAGCAGATGCAGCTGCAGAAGAAAATGCGCTGGAGGTGAAGAAGAAGAAAAAAAGAAACTATACAACTAAGTGAAAAGAGAGAGAGAGAAACTATCAAACAAGCGACCACAGGGAAAAGGGTTGAAAGGGAGTGTGGGGGGGGGATGTTGTTTACTTTTAGATGGCAAACTTGGAGTTTGTAAGAAAAAAGGGAAGCACCGAACTGCAAAGTGTTTGAGGAGAGCGGCAAGGCATACGGGCATAACGGGGGGAGAGCATTAAGAAGACCAAAGTTGGCAATACAATGGGGGGGGGGGGGGGGGGGTTGGGTCGTGGGGGGTTGGAACAAGGCAAGTTTTGGCAGATAAAACGCATTAATGCCCATCATTTTTGAGCTGACGCCAAATTTCCGTGGTGCCACTGATGGTCAGTCAAGAGAGACAGTCAAGGCACTCGCACCACTTGCACCACCCACCACCCATCGATCCATCGACCCGTACAAATGAATAGGGAAATGGAACCTGAACTTACAAGCACACGCACACATACATGCCATTGTATGGAAGAGATGGTGGCAAGGGGTGGGGGGGGGGGGGAGAGAGCTCAGTCAGCCAATTCACTTAACAACTTGATTAACCAGTCAAGCCAAACTGGCAGCTTCATCATTATCATTATCATCATCCAGCAGCCAGTCAAACTCAAGCGCGAATACAACTCAGTCAAACATTCACACACCCACAAACACACGCACACCCATACTTGCATAATTTTCAATTTCATTTCAATTCAGCAAAAATCCACACGACTTCGGATAATGATCATTGTGTAGAATGATTTCATCATTGCGTTCTTCTCATCCTCATCCCCATTTCCCCATTTCCCCATTCCCCCCATCCTCATTTTCGTCTTCGTCTTCGTCATTGTCATTGTCATCATCCTCGGCGCCTTTTTGGCATCGTTGACATAGAAAATATACAGGAACAGAAATCCGGCGTACGTGATTTTCAGCCTTAATGCCGAAAATTTTCTTTTTTTTTTCTCGTTGGTTTCTTTTTTTTTTTGCGCCCGCTTAAAATATACCCTGTAAAATCTACTCTATCTGAGTTTGCTTTCGCTCTCCAGCACGTTGATCAGGTCTAAATTAAAAGACGAACGAAGACGTTACGTTGAAGCTTTTTGAACTTAAAGTATGACTCTAAATCACATGTTAAGAGCTGGAAAAAGTGAATAATTCAATGCCATATTCGAATGCTAAACGAATTTTAGCCAAATGACTATTGAACTTAACCTGAATTAACAAAAGCTGTTTGCATACAAAGAACGCAATTGTTGTTGTATTTACCAAGTAAAATTACTATTTTTTAGATTTTCCTAACACATTATTGTTTATTAAAGGAAATGTGTAATTGTTTCTTGTCAAACTACTTTAAAACAAGCTAAGGTTCTTGAGTTTTATGGGACAAAAAAGTATTAATATCAAGCGAAGTGAAACTATCTTCGAATCGAGTTACCGAAATCGAGTTAATTAATACAATTGGTAAAGACATTTCATATTCGTAACTTGCTTAAAAACTTAAAAATAAAATGAAACAAATATTTAAATCAAACAATCACAGTTGAATATTTGTATTTTCATATGTAGAATCTTATATATTTCTTTAGACAAATTGTTTTCTCTTTATTAAATGGAACAACTTATAATCGAAGTTGTAATCGTTCCCATTGATATTTTCAATGTCATTTGATTATAAATGTATCAATAAACTCTGCTAGTTGCAGGGCATCTTGTCGGTCGAGCATTGTCTTAGAAGAAGTTTGTCTCTATTTAGTTGACAACCTTCGTCTGACAATTTGGCACCCCTTGACAATCACATAGTCAACCTTTGGCTTTCTTCTTTTTGGCGCTCATTTCACTTTGTATTTTTGTGCTTTTTTGTTCTTCTTTTTTCCCCCCTTTCTTCGGAGCATTCACAGTTGACACTGAGAACTGAATAAGTGGCACAGCTCCTAATCCATTCGCATCAACCCTCCCCACCAATCCAAGCTAACTTCCTACCCTCCATACCGTGCGGGCCTGCTTTGGCTTATCGTGCAAAGTTTTTAAGTTTCGTGTCGTGTTTGGCATACGTAATAGAAAATTTTCGGCGTGACTTTCCCCCTTTAAGCACTAGCTTCCTTCTGCATCCTGCATTCAGCGCTCAGCCTTTCCTTCTCTGACTTTTCTATTTGCAGATTTTTAAATTTTTCTATTTTACCATTTTTTTTTTTTTTATGTACCCATTGCCCATGTCGCCAGCCGAACTTCATAATCGTCAACTTAAAGTCTTTACCCTTATATAAATCATTCAATTGCAAAGCTCTTATATATATATTGTTCTTGTATTTGCTTTTTTGTTCAGGATATTGCATGGAGAGACATGTGCTACGAAGCATTACTCCTTTGAGACGAGTTGCTTTATTAAAAAGATTTAATGACAACTTTTCTTTGACCTCAAAATGGTTTCGTTTTCTCATTCGCCAATATTTTACTGTGTTACCAACTACTGATAATAATAATAATATGTTTTTGTTTTTGGTTTTTGTTGGCACAAAGAAATAGACAATTTATTTATTATTTGTAAACACAAGTTTTACTATTATGTAATATTTCAAATTAATTTGACTATCTACCAATCATTGTATATCAAATATTGACAAAGTCAACATAATAAAATCTTTTCATGTTTTTGACAATAGCAAAACTTAAGCAGATATCCTAGATCGTTCGTCCGGATGTTTAGCGATACAAATTGTTGGCCATCAGCTTTATTTAAATACAATTTTAAGTGTGCCAGTTTCATGTAGAAGAGGTCAATGCTTCCCTAAGGGAAAGCAAGAAAATAATCGGTACTGAAATGAATTTTGCTTTGAAAGATAGATAGATGGAAGGAATACTCCCCGGAACAAGAAGTCTGTGGCAAAGATATGGTTTCGATGAGGATGTCACTTATATCGATTTTATCATTTCAAGTCAGTCAATACATCAAGTAAATTAGGTATTAAAAACAGATTTTTAATCTTCGATTACAAATATATAAGAAAACTTAAGTTTATACATATCTTCTTCAACACTTTTCTAACAGATTACTACTGTATGCAAAATATACTGTTAAAAAAGAATCGAATTGTTAGTAAAAGTTTTTTAATCCTTTTTATTTACATATGTATTAATAAATCATTTTTCCCTTTCGAAGTCTACTCTATTAATAAATAAAATTTAATACGATTTGTAAATAAATCATTGTGCACAAAACTAGATACATTTTCGCTCTATCTTCCTTTCTTTTTCAATCCTTTCATTTTATAGCCTGAAACCATTGAAAATGGGTGAAAAGGGTGTAATGGTTTTGTGCAAAAGTATATAACAGACAGAAGGAAACATCTTCGACCCCATAAAGTGTATTCTTGATCAGCATTAACAGCTAAGTCATGTCTGTCTGTATGTATGGCTTGTAATAGTTTGTTTCAAGTTATCGATAACCTTTTCTGTTTCCGATAAACACATGGACTTGAGAAAATTAAGTCATGTATTTGAAAAACGTGGAAACGGAGAAATGGAATATTAAAGTTATCGATAACTTTTTCCGTTTTCGATATACACATGGACTTGATAAAATTAAGTCTTGTATTTGAAAAACGTGAAAGCGGAGATATTGAACATTAAAGTTATCGATAACTTTTTCCGTTTCCGATATACACATGGACTTTTTAAAAATAAAATCTTGGAAACGGAGATAGGAAACATTAAAGTTAAGTGAATATGAAGGCTACACAAACAGGGTATCCTGTAGTGGGGATTACGTACTGACTAGTGCCTTCTGACTTGTTTAATCTGGCAACAGGCAATATGCGAAACCAAATGTTCACCCCACAAACTCAATTCAATATATTTATTTTCTTATTGTTATGTTATTTATTTTAAATTTGTATCATTTAACTATTATTTGTATTTCATTTGACACAATTATGTTTAATTTAAATACGCTTCATATTGACAAGGGATTATATTATAATATATATATATTTGTCTTGCATTTAAACTAACTCTCAAGTTAATTGAAATGAATATTCAAGCTGTTAAAGAAAAGTTACTTTTGAAATGCATTTCAATTGACAAACGAGCTAAAAGTATTTGAGTAAATTGGAAGACAATGTTTAACTTTAAGCAGCTTACATCAGCAAGAATAACACGTACGTAAATCAATGTAATCAACATACAACCAATCGATTTACGCCTTTAGGCACACACACACACGCACACACACACATACGCACAAAAGCAAACACATACATCTATGGACAGACCAAAAATCAAAGTACAAAAAAAAAAAAACACAATTGAAAAATGCCTTTGTTTGAAAATGGCAGACAAAGGACACAAGGCTGATAAACAAAAACAAAAACATACAAAAAATTGCAGCAACAACAGTCACACTCATGGGCGTGGTAGGGGTTGAATGGGATAGGGGAGAAGGTGGGGGGGGGGGGGGGGTTGTGTATGGCACAGGGCAAATAGAAATGCTAATAAAAAAATTCCAACATCAATCTGTGGAATTTGTGTCGAACATATGCGCCAATAATGTAGCATCCCCTTTCCCCTGTTTCTTCCCACTAGGCATCCTCCCCCCCCACCCCGCACTACGCACCACCAACCCCAAAACACACACAATCATAGTGGAGGCGGTGGTGGTGGTGATGCTGTGTGTGTGTGTGTGTGGGAGGGGAGGGGGGGATTTTGGGTTTAAGCTGTAGCATCGTCCTCGATGAGGTCGATATGTTTGCTTAGCTGAATGTTGGTGATGATGTGTAAACATTTACATGACGTGCCCCAGTTTATTTTTAACCTTTGATCCGGTCCGCTGTCTCAGTCGCCGACGCCATCGCAGTCGCAGTCGCAGTCGACGTCAGCACCTGCTAAAGCCGACTGGCAAAGAAGACGATGATGATTTTGCGTATGAGGGGGCGGTGCGGGGCGTGGTGGTCCCAAAATGTAAAAAAATAAAGTAAAATATTTGCATTAAAAATGAATTGTTTGTGTAGGCAGACGACGAAATGTTCGACATGTGGCTGCAGCAGCAGCAGTAGCCACGGGGAGCATGAGGTCTGAGATTTTAAAGTCTGCATGCATAAGTAAACACAATACACCTTAAGATACACACACACACACAAACACACACTCACACAGTGTAGCCACGTGTGGGAGACAGTCGAGGGAAATGAAAAGCGCAATGAGAAACCTCAAGCGTACAATAAATTCTTATCCTTAAGCTGATACAGGAAGCTACAGACACACATAAGTATATATGTGTATGTGTATGTGTGTTTGTGTGTGTGAGCGTTTGTAATATGTGCAGAGCAAGGGAAATGGCGCAAACAGAAATGAACAAACAGAACGTGTCAAAAGTATACGAACAACAATAAACACATTTCCTTACCAACCAAAACCCCCCACAACAAACCCACTAAATCCCTTCTCCATTGAAAACCCAGCTTGACCCCCTAAGCCAAAGACAACAGCAACAACAACAACAACAACAAAAACAGCAACATCATTGAGTGAGGGTCAAAGCAATTTGCCATGACTGTGACCCTCTTGCCTCTTGCATAGTAGTAGAGATGCTAAAGTTAACGTGGGTTCATCCTGAAGTTTGCAACAAATTGATATCAATTCTAATTGCAATTCAATCTTTGTGAATAAGGATCTAATTTCGTATTGTATTGTATATCGCACGATTATTTCAATTTGTCTACTTTTCTTAAATTCATTCGTAATCACATAGTTAAAAGGGGTAAAGTGATGCTACACGCAGAGAAAAAGTAATAATAAAAATTACTCATCTATAAAAGTTTGTCCTAAAATGCGAGTTTTAAATATGAAAAGTAGCTCATTTGATATATATGCATATATATGGATTTTACTAAAAACATAGCAAAATAAATATAAAATAAATTATAAGATATTTGGATTAACCTTGAAAATTGTTTTAATATACCAAAGCTGTTGAATAACGATTAGTAATGAAATCTGAAATATATTTGATAATGTTATCAGAAATATATTTTAAGGTTGCTCAAATACAAAAATAATCAAAAACAATCAAAGATAATTACAAGTCGGATTACTTTTAGATTATTTGAAATAATCCTTAAATAATCATGATGAAATTTTTATAATTTTCAATCGTGAAAAACTTTTGAAGTGATAATTTTGCCAAAAAAAAAAATAGTTATCTTATGACTAATGATTACGATTAGTAATCATTGCTTAACAGTCTTGAAAAATACTACGATTTTTTTTTGAGTGTAAGTTTGTAAGTATTTGATAGTCATTTATGCATGCCTTGAAGTAATTTTGGTCGAATTGTTTGTTTTAGTTTAGCATGTTTTGATTTCAATAACTCATAAACTGTAATATAATCATGGCACAAAAAGTTTCTATTCGCTTTTGTTATTAAATTACTATTAACATATAGTCAAGTTTGTTGTTTGAAGTTGCATTAAGAGATTTAAGCTTGTCGGCGTAACAAACTTACCAAATTTAATTCTCTGTCTTTAAACGAGCGCCTGTTCAAATAGTATTTGGCTGGGATCTTGTCACAGCATTAACTCATCAAAACTTGACATTTTGGGAGGTGAAACCGTTGATGGGAATCGCTTTGTCAGAGCGTGAGTGAAAAGCTGTTCATTGCCGTGTTTTTTTTTTTTTTTGTTTCGCCAGGCCTGCATGCAAGGCAACAAAACAAAGGCAGTTAAGTAGCAGATGGAAAGCTTTGCGAACTGGGGCAAGGGTAGGCTTATGGTCCTGTTTGGTGTGTGTCAGGGTGGTGGGAGGTTGGGGGAAGGGAGAGGATTTGGTGTGTTTTGATGATGATCACATGGTAATCACAGCGCGACGCGCTCTTAGCTGTTATATTTTTTTTATTGCTTGTTTATGACATTGGCATAACTCTTCCCCCTGTCCTCTCGCTGACTGAAACATGTGGTTCTTTTTGCTTGTTTTCTTTTTTTTCTCTTTTTGTATGTGTATGTGCACAAAGGATATTTTTGTGTGTGCCTGCTGGTGTTGCTGCTGCTGCTGCTGCTGCGTGCGCCATGGCGCTGGGCTGGGCTGGCAACAGACGGCAACAACCGAAAAGGCAACAAAAGCAGCAAACGAGGCAACTTTTACGAGCGCATAATCGAAAAACTTCCCCCTAGTGGCACTGAATGGGGAATAAACCGGGGGGGAGGGGAGCTGGAGGCTGTTGTGCTAGCCTATGGACCAGGCCTTAAACTGTCCTCTGTTCGAGTCTGGCTTTGAACAAAAACGACAAAAACAAGGAAAAACAAGTAGTAACAACAACAACAACATTTATCATTGTTGCCCATTTGCTGCTGCTGCTGTATCTGCTGCTGCTGCTGCTGTTGGCGTCGACCTGCGATCCACACGTCCTAAAACTAGAAATAACCACCTCCATGTCTCGTGTCCTTGTCCTTGTGACTGCATCTGTGACTGACTATAGTCTGCCTTTCGGCCTGCTTTCTGCTTCCTGCTTGCCCGTCCTTGTCCTTGTGCTTTTCACAGCCCGCATGCTTGTGTCTTTTGAAATTTGTTTTTGTTTATGTTTTTGCTAATTGTGTGCTCATCTATTCACAAGTGATTTGTCCATGTGCTAGGGCTTGTTGTCATTGTCTAGCTTTTAATGATAATACAGATGAGCTCTTATAGTTGATAAACATGTTTGCATTGGTTATTAACAATTAAATACAAAAATCTACGAATTAAACTGCTTTTTTGAAGCTTGAACTGCTTGACATTAACTGCTTGAACTGCTTGAGCCCAGCCTGAACTGCTTAGCAACATTTGACAGCATTTGAATGTAAAGAATTTACTTATGAATGTTAATTATTTATGAACGTTCATTAAATTAAAGCATATTTTAATAATATGTAATAATGACACATTGGATAATATATATTTATTAAAGTATTATTACTTAATTAAAGTTTCTCACTTTAAATTCAAAAGCCTAGGTTTCTAACATTTGAGTTCCTTGTTAACGCTGTTGCTTTGTTTAAGTTATTTGAGCCTGCAGAATACATAAATTAAAACTTCTATTAGGTGTACCGGTTGATTCGTGTGGTTTTTTTTTCGAAAATCAATGCTTTATTGCGAAAAAATGATTACAAATTTAATATTCAAAGTATTGCCCATCGTTGACCACAACTTTTTCCCATCTTTCTGGCAATTGACGGATACCATCTCGAAAAAAGTCAACCGGTTTGGCGCCAATCCACGAATCGATCCAATTTTGGACTTCATCATAATTGGAGAAGTGCTGGTCAGCCAGGCCGTGTTGCATCGATCGGAAGAGATAGTAATCCGACGGGGCAATGTCTAAGCTATACAGCGGGGGGGGTAGAACTTCCCATTTCAGCGTTTCTAAGTATGTTTTGACCGGCTGTGCAACATGTGGCCTTTTTTTTTTGTACCGTTGGAGCAGTTGTTCGCACGTGGAAAAACGGCGTTCGACGTCTCTTGGCTTCAATTTATATGGCACCCAATGTCCTACCTTTCGGATCATTCCCATTGCTTTTAAACGATCGGAAATGGTTTGCTGAGCGACTCCAAGTGTATTCGCAAGTTCTTTTTGCGTTTGTAACGGGTCTTCATCGAGCAATGCCTCCAATTCTTCATCTTCAAACTTTTTTGACTGTCCGGGACGTTCTTTGTCTTCCAAGTCAAAATTACCACTTTTAAACCGTGCAAACCACTTCTGACACGTTCCCTCAGCTAGAGCATGGTCACCATAAACTTCCACTAAAATGCGATGACTTTCGGCTGCTTTTTTCTTCATATTGAAATAATGAAGTAAAACTCCCCGCAAAAACACTATATTTGGCACGAAACTGGACATATTCAGTTAATTAAAAAGTATTGTTGTTGACGCTTCAACTCAATGACACATAATGATTCTCAAACTATATGACAGTGGCTTTCCAACGAATATTGGGAAAGGGGATTCCCCGAAATAATAATCAAGTAACGCCATCTTTTGTAAAACCACACGAATCAACCGGTACACCTATTATATTTACGTACATAACGCTCATGCCTAATGCCTCTCTGTTATATTATGTGGCATCCGTAACTTGAGACTCATTAGCTGTTGAAATTGAAATCGAATCGCTTGAGGGCTGCTAATTTGGTGCGCGTTGCAATCAGCTTGCAACTCTAGTTGCAGTTTGCTATTGAAATTGATGCTTGCCAAAAATTTCCAGCTGCAGCTTAAGGCACACACAAACATGTAACGGCAACTTTACAGCGCTCTGACAGCAGCGCCCATTGGGTGGTTAAGAGAAGCGGTAGCATGTAAAGGGCAAGGGACTGGTACAGCTAGTAAATCTTCGGGTCTCAGCTGTTGACACGCGCCGCAAAAGTTGCTCGTCTCATATTTATCATATTTAATTAGTTAGCAGCTTGCATTGCGTGCGTTTTTGGCGTTGTTGCAAGTGCAACAAAATATGTGCAGCCAACTAAAACTAAATTTCCTCCTCCCCCTCCTTTTGTAGAAGCTGCTGCCTGCTGCAATTGCAATCGCAATCGCAATCGCATTAAGCAAACGCTTCAACTGTTAAGAAGTAATTTTCAGCGCAAAGTTCGCAACTTTTTGGTAGCTAAGTCAACAATGTTGTCACACAGGACACACATGTCATGTGTCTATGTGTGCGTGTGTGTGTGTGTGTTGTCAACAAATATTTGTCACTAAATTGCAATATTAGTTAGATAAGTTATGAAAAGTTAAATACTCGCAACAAAACACACACACACAAACACAACCTAACAAATAGATTCCATAAGTACATCACGAATTCAGCAGTAGCAGAAGAGGGGGCGTGGTTTGGGCCACCGCCCACTGCCAAATTGCAACTTTTTCTGTTTCTTTATACTCTTGCTTGTTTGTTGACAGGCATCGTGTTGCAGAGTGCGTCCTGAGCTTAGTTTTGCCGCTTTCTGCTGACACACGTTTTTTTTTTGCCATGCCATTCCGGTTTCGATTCGCTGATTGCCATCGGCTTCCCTTGCCCCAAAACGTTGCGTCGTGAAGCAAACCAAACTTACAGATTTAAACACTCGATACCCTAACTGTATTTCGTGCATATCAGATAAATAAATAATCATCAAAATTACTTTTAAACTATAATATACTGAAACAAAAGTATAATGAAATTAATTATTATTTATTTGTTTCATTTCTTTCTCAAGTTTGTGATAAAGGGAAAATTAAACCTAATACAAGAAGTTTTATTCAGATATTTTTTATGTAGCATTGAGGTGGAAAAGAAAGCTGAAATCGCATTAAATTGGTTATAGTTTCCATATGGTGATACGATTATCTAAGATCAAGTATACGTTGCACACATCACAACATCATACATAGAACTCTCTTTTAAGGGTACACGAATGAGACGAAAAAAAACCAAAAAGTGAGCTTACTTTAAGTTCGCCGCAAAGTATCCACAAGTTGGTTGCCATAAGAACAGAGCAAGAAGCATTAGGCAGGCGAGAGCAGGTTGTGAAAGGGGAAGAGAAAAGAGGGGGGCGCAAAGACTTTCAGCTATAAGTTAGTGCTCCCCAGATAGTAATTATCAGTAGATTGTCGGCCAGGCAAACAACTTTGACAAGTTTTGTAATCGGTTTTGCCTTTTTGATTTCATTTATTGTACATGACAGCCAAGTGGAAATGCTGCGACCAGCAGCGCCAAGGGGCAATGGCAATGGCGATGGCAGGAACAGTTTTAGGGGATGGCAATCGAGTGCGAATGGTGTAGTAGTGAAAACGTAAAAAGAACGTATAACGGCAGCAGTTAGTAGGGTGTGAAAAGTCATTTTAAAGTTTGCATTCGAATATGAAAATTGATGGCAGTAAACGTAACGTAAGCAAATTAAGTAAAAATTGCTTTAAAAATAATCATAACTAATCAACATCTACGAAAAAAGCTGAAAAACTTTTTATGTTTATGGTCTGTAAAATGGCTGATAAATTTAATAAGACATTAAATGGAACTTATTATCAGAGTGTTAAACTTTCTGTAATCAAGCTTCTCACTCGCTCCAAACTAGACCTGTCTCTCGATTATTTATCGATAACTTTTATCCATAGTGCTGTTTCGAAACATATTTCCTATGCAGTTAGTTTAAATGTTAGTCAAATAAACTTTGGGAAAAGATGTCAGATAGATGGCAAACAATTTTTGAGCTGAGCTTTAAACATTTTTGCATTGGAAGTAAAATATCATCAAAGCAGTTATTGACGGATCATTCGTTATTGAAGTGGGGCATAAATATATACACGTATATACCATACAGGTGCAGTAAGCACATAGAATTGAATAAATAATTAAGCAGTTAGTATTAGGGTCTGCAGTATTATAAATCCTTAGATAAGATGCTTTGTAAACATTATGATTAAAGTTACAATTTATATGTTTGTGCTCCTAACTGCCAATTTAGCATTGGCGTGGGGGAGGGGAGGTGGTGGTGTGGGGGTAGGAGTGTTGGTTGGGATAGTAAATTATGAGCTCAGCCCATAAATTCCCATTTGTAACGTATGTGTGCGTGTGTGTGTGTGTGCGTGTGTTTGTGTAACTGGTAATATCCGCCCCACATTTTATACAAGTACGAAAGCAGTTGAGTCCATTGGTGGACAGTTCATTGGCTGCCTGCCACATACGACAATATATATATGCGAAGGGATACATAAATGATATACGAATGCTTCTTAGTGCTGCCACAAAAGATACTCTCAATATATTGAATAGCATTGTTGTTTTTTTTTCTGTTCTTGTTGTAATGTGTGTGTAGCTGCTGTCTGAATAGGACAGCATCAGCATTGAGCTTGTGTTGTTTTTGGATATATATATATATATGTGTTAGGGGCAGCAAAAACATACATCTATGGGCTCCATTTATTCTCGCTCTCACTCACTCTCTTGTGCGCTTCGTCTAGGACCACTTGACACACACGCTGCGTTAAAGGAAATGAAAAATTCTTAGCGAAATTCCCATCATCCCTTATTGTGCTCTGGGGCATTTTGCTTTGCCTTCTCCCATTGTCGTTTCTCACTATCTTTACGGTATACCCTAACTCAATGGTCACCCATTTCACTCATTTGTTTGTAGTTAAGTGATTGCAACCAAATAATAAATCAAACTTAACTTTAAGAATATTATTATTTTACAATTGACTTGTCTTACGAAAAGAATTTGAAGAATGTTTGATAATGTTTTAAGTGATAATTACTAGCTGGGATAAAAGTTAATAATAAATTCATTTTGATCCATGATTTAATACCTTCTTTGAATTATTATCTTGATAATCATTCACTAAACTTTTAAGAAAAATGTAAAATAAAAAAATTACATCCATCTCCTTGGAAAAACTCTTAAAAAATTATCTTTGAAGTATGTACAAACTTCGGTTTGCTCAAATATCACTTGTCTAAAAATAGTTTTTTTTCCCCATTCTTTATACATATATATTTTTAACAAAATTGCAATATTATGTGTGTGTGTGTGGGGGGGTGTGTGTGTGAGAATGACAATAAGCTCACCATATGTAATAAAACTGGACGCATTATAGAAAAGTGCCGCGGGCACCATCAAGAGCCCATAACAACAACAATATTGAATGGCCCAAATTGGATATAAAACAAGTAAGGAGGCTCTAGTCGAGAAATCCCGACTAGACGATACCCTGAACCCTATACTGTGTGTACACGCAAACTGCATACTTGACTTAACTTGAATGTTCCATATCTCCGGTGTTTTTCAACCGATTTTAAAAAAATTTCACAGATTGCCATTATTTCGTTAAATTTTTCAAACGCCGTCTTAAAGTTTTCCAAATTTAAGGTTTTGTTGTTATCGATTCCATGTGTATATCGAAAACGGGGATAGTTATCGAAAATTAATGAAACAAACTTGTACTATCTAGGGATAAGGTGGGCTTATGTTCCAAATCAGGAGTTTTTAGCTTTTATAGTCTCAGAGATCGACGCGTTCATACATACAGATGGACAGACTGACAGATGGACATGGCTATATCGACTCGGCTGTTGATGCTGATCAAAATTATATATACATTATGGGGTCGTAGCTGCTTCCTTCTGCCTGTTACATACTTTTGCACAAAACCATTATACCCTTTTAAAAATGATAAGAAAATAAAAAAGAGAAGCAAACATTTTTAAATCAGTTTCATTTCTGGTTTTGTGCAACAGTACATCAAACATTTTACGAGCGGTCAACATACATATATATACACATTAATGTATATGTATATGTATACTAAATAAGGCCAACATTCATATATCTGGTTGTAACCATCTCGGCTTGCGAACAAGTAAAATTTGATTCACTTTGTGTCTGTGTCACATCCGAGTTTATCAAATGTGTTGATAACAAAGTTAATCACTTAAGAACTGTTGCATTTCAATTGACTTTTCACTTCATCGTAAACTGGTTCACAATATGCAGTGACAACTGTACACATGGCTTATGACTTTTTGCGCTGACAGTTCGATTGTTTTGTGTGTGTTAATTGAGTATTTGTGCAGATTCAATTGCACCATATTTCAATAATTATACACTGGACCTATTGCAAAAGGGTGAAAGGGTATAATGGTTTTGTGCAACAGTATGTAACAAGCAGAAGGAAGCATCTCCGACCCCACAAAGTATATATATTCTTGATCAGCATCAACAGCCGGGTCGATTTAGATATGTCCGTCGAATGATATATAAAAATTATATTCGAACTAATGAAAATCTCTAAAACTTGTGTTTAAATCGGTTGATATGGAACATTGAAGTTAAGTCACACACACACACATACTTGCAAGCACTGTACGCTTCAAGTAGGGTATTCTCTAGTCGGAAATTCTCTGTTTCCTCTTTGTTTTATCTTACTTTCTACTTCAAATCCATTTGCAGTTGGTCAAATTTCTTGCAGCTTACTGCAGTTTTGTCTTAAGCTTTCCACACAAATTGGCAACAACAACATCTAAAACTTGGAGCGGAATGGTTGGAGAGAGAGAGAGTGTAAGGTGTGGTAAATGCAATTAGATATGCATAATTGAATACTTTTGTTGGAATTCGTATTTGCTTAACAATTTATTTATTCATGTATGTAAGCTCTCTGTCTCTCCGTCTCTCTGTCTCGTATATTTCGTCCTCTCGCTCTGTCTTTGCTCTGGGAGTTTTGTGGCCTTTGCACAAACTAATTAAGAGGACTGCAAATTGGCCAAGCGTGTCCTGTGGTGAGTGGAAAAGAGATAAAAACGCAACTGAATGCAACACAGTTGCATGCATGAGGTTGTGAAAGCCAAACAAAACTTAAACGTATCCTGGCAACAAGCAAGTAATACACAAAACCGGGCGAAACGGTTAGGTAAACACAAAGAGACAGAGAGAGAGAGAGAGATGAAGAGCGAGGAGGGCAAGGCTGCAAAAATAAATGGCAAATGAATAAATATTAAGTAATCGTATTTGCAATTGCTGTTGAAATTTTGCAAAATTGAAATGGCAAACGCAAAGGCCAAAGCATCAAGCAATGAGTCAGGATAATAAAGGAAACAGAAACAATTCAGGACACATGAAGCAACAGTAACAGAAGTTTGTCTTTCTGATAATCAACAAACCTCCCCCCAATCCCCAATTTCGTTGAAAGTTGTAACCAGGGACGTAAAACACATTCACTATCAACTCCACAATAGATTGAGATATCGTATTACAGAAGGCATAAAACAAATCATGAATATATATTTAATATTGAAGTGCGTATTTAATGTGTAGCAATAGAAGATTGAAAGATTGTTTCCATGAATTCTTACTGGTACCAAACTTGTTTGTTTGTATTTTGGCTGCAGTTAGTTGCAACATCAGCTTGCAGCTTGTTAAGCTGCAATGCATATATATAATAATAGTACTTGATGTTGCTTTAGGTATTTTGCTTACTCGCCTTTCGAGTATTTGCCAAGTTTTGAACGATCTTAACTTGAAATATTTAAGACACTCGAACTAAGTGCACAGAAAATTGTCACAGTTTATTGTTCTTGTTATTGTCGACTCTATTCGACTTTTTGGCGAGCCTTGATGCATTAAACCCGTCCCTGAAACATCGTTCAGTTCGTGTATTTGTTTTTGGATTTGTATATGTTGCACTCGTTGTTGTTGTATTTGGCCTTTCAATGTCGCACACTGGAGACAAACTTAATTTGCCACAATGTCTTGAAGCTCTCGCACCACTTCACTTTCTACACACCCCCCCACCCTTTCCCACCCATCCCATTCCACCATGTTCTGTAGATGTCTTACACGGCGCACTTGGGTTGTCGTCGGGAATCTCCCGCAGCTGCACATAATTTAATTATCGCAACGTGCCAAGGCGTTTGGCTAGATTTCGCTTTCTCTCTCTATCTGACTGCGTGCGTGCGATGTAAGTGTGTGTGTGTGTGTGTGTGTGTGTGCGTGTTGCCTGGTAGCCTGGTTTCTCGCATCGTGTGGCAACAATGAAGTGCAACATGTTAAGAATAGTAATTAAGTCGATAGAGCCGTAGACAATGCCAAGCCCGAAGCCCATCTATGCATGTATGTAAACCAATCCCACCCTCCCTCACACACTCCCCCTTCACACCATCACCACACTCCCTACTGAAAGTCAAGTCGAGTCAAGTTGAGCCCTGGCACTTTGCCACTTCCTCTTTGCCTGCCACCGCTTACATCCGTTCATCTCGCAACCATTTAAATGCGCCCAATGTGCGTGGTAGCTCGTACCTCGTGCCACACACACATGCGACGATGGCCCTAGCATGTTGCATGCACCCAGCAGTTGTCTAAACCCCCCCCGGCACCCCCCATTCCCCTGCACCCATCCGCTCGGAGTCGTGCTTTTCAGCTTATTGACGGGCTGCCAATTTCGATTTGATCTGGCAACTGTTTGTGTTATGTGTGGCATGCCTATACCTATTTAGAGCTGACACTGCCACTATGCCACACACACACACTCACGCACACACTGATACACACAGTCATGGCAACACACACACAGACATGTGAAGTCATTCGCATTAATAGCACATGCAACAACATTTTGTGTCTCTTTTCAGTCTGTACTTGTCTTGTATGATTCGGTTTTGGTGTTTTTGATAATTTGCATACTTTGGCTTTTCTGATTGCTGCCACATGATGCAATGCCAATGCCAATGCCACATGAGGCTGCTTCATCAGCTAAAGTGTAAGCGCTTTACCTCCTCCTCCTCCGTCTCCTCTTTCTCATATATATTTCGCATTAATTTGCTTTAATTGCGAATCCTGTAAAAAAAAAGTTTTTAGCTGCCATTTCCGCTTGCATTTTCCACCGCATTCAAACATAACCATGATATTTACTGTTATTTCGCTCATCCTCTCTCTCTCTCTCTCTCTTGCTATGTCTCGCTCTCCCTTTTCATTGGGCAACTTACTCAAATGTGTCAGTCGTCGACCCATTTGAAGTACAGACGCGGCTGCTGCAGTTAGCAGTTACCCGAAACGCCATTTGGCCATTATCCGTTAGTTTTGCGCATTTCCGGCTTGGGCGATTGCCGCTGCAGCTGCAATACCAGCAACAACATAACATCAACAGCAACAACATTCGAGTTAAGTGGAATTCTGTATTAAACCGTTCATGAGCGTAGCCCATTACCCATTGCAGCAAGCATCACCTGATAAAGGGGGTTGCTTAAACTAATTCTCCTTCAGTTGATTTGTGAAATGGTTTAACGATTTTCTTGTCTGCTTTTCATTTGCAAAATGTAAGTTTAACAAAGAGTTTACTTTCAAACAAACAGGACTAAATGTGTATGCCGCGTTATATAATTTCAAATATATTATAATTATTTCCAAAAATAAATATTTTATCTACGAAAACGTTCGAGCAGTTTACTAAATGTTTAAGCTACGCAATAATATTTAACTTAAGACAGTCTTAAAATAACAAATTCTTATTCAATATCATTAAATCAATCCTATTAGAGAGAGAAAACATTTAAGGATGACATTTACTCTTCAGCCGGACTTTTATTACTACCTTTCTTTTACTTGACTCCTTCAACAAAACACTTATAAAGCTGAACTTAGATTTTCTTATTTATTGCACATTTTATATGTATTTTAGCTTGTCATTTTGTTTATAGGCAAATACAGCGTACAAACACTCGTATAACTATTACTACTGCCTCGAATCCTTTCCTATTTTATGCTACCTTAACATTTTTTGACCCCATCAAAGTGTTGAACAGAGCCTCTGCTTAACCACATTGTAGTCCTTTCATGACCTCCAACTGGAACCAAACGCAATTCTTGTTGCATTTTTAATGCGCTGCGAGAGTTCCTGCCGCAGTTGTTGTTGTTGTTGTTCCATTTGTAGATACTTTTGCTCGTTGAGCGACAAACAACAACAACAAGAACGAACGAACGAACGAACGAACTTAACCCGTTTCGTTTTTTGCTCTTTTGGCCACTCGAATATCGGGCAATTGCAGATTTTAATTACATTTATATATATAAATTTCTGTTGGGGCACTTCATTTTAGGGCCAACAGCGCAACCATAAATAGGGCCAAAAAATTAAAGCTAAAGCTAAAACTGACGCTTCAGTTCTCGTTTCCTGTGTGGCCCAACAACAACAACAACAATAACAACAGCAACCGCAACAACTAGTCAAGGTTGCTTCTGTCACATTTTATAACCCCTCTCCCCAACCATCATGCTCTTTCCCCTTTTTATAGGAAAAGCACATACGCTGCACTTTTTATGCCCTTTTGAAGGAACGCTCCCGAGTTTCCCGTATAGCCCAAAGCCAAACTGCCAAGTGGCATCTGACACAAGTGTGTGTTGTGTGTGTGTGTATGAGTCTGGTTGACATAGATGTATATCGGGGCAACAGCACCAAGAACAAAAGGCATTAACACCATCAAAGTTGGTAAACAGAGATACAGCACGTATCTAATAAAAGGCCACAACGTGCTGCCAACGCGGTCGCGAACAATCTAGGGGGAGGTTTGGGGGAGTAGGGGCAAGGACAGTGTTGCGTGGGGGGGGGGAGGAGGGAGAGGAGGTGGCTTCTGGTAAGTGGGTTAGTCCAGAATGCGGACACATCTTGTGTGTGTGTGTGAGTTTTCGTGCTTGGTTCTTTGACATTGGCTGAGATTTGGCCCGTTTTGTATGCTTCTTCTTCTACTTCTGCTTTCCTTTCTTCTATCTGCTTTATACATTCAATTCATTGTTGTTGTTGTTGTTGTTGTCTGCACGCACATTCATGCATCTAACACACAGATAGAGAGGGGGTGAGAAAGAGAGAGAGAGACTCAAGACGTCGTCGTCGTCTGTTGCGCCTTTCAACGCTTTTGCCAGTTGATATCCTGCTTAAGGATGCGCTCAAGTACTTTCAAGTCACTTGGCAGCTGCTTAAGTTAACTTTTACTTACACAACACTGTTGGCCAGTCCCGGTACAAAGTACGTATACACGTATACGTATACGCTACGGAGCCAAAAGGTTGCGGGAGTTCTAGCTCAGTGTTGACAGTGCGATGCAACGCAGAATCAACATAGAATCAACGTTCAACGTTCACGTTTATGTTTACGTTTGGCTCTTTACCTTTCCTCTTGTCAGTCTCTTTCTCTTTCTGCCACCCTTTCTTTTTCAATAAGAAACTGTTGCCTATTGCTTGACGGCTTGACGGCTTCACGGTAGGACGTCTTCAATGTCTTCAGGATGCACTTGACTCAAGCAGCCTTTTCTTGTCGCTTCAAAGCGACAAAAGTATCACCGCAACTGTTGCGGTTGCAACTTCAACATCTTCTATACATGTGTGAATGCATGAGGACCAACGTTGTTGGGGCAAAAGGGATTTTGGGACACGTCAAAACAGCTCATCAAAAACACGCTGCAGACGTTAGCGACGTTTCCTAAAAGTTAATTGGGCTTAACCTAACTAACCAACCGTTTCCTCAAAACCAATACAAACCCAAGACTTAAGTTTATTAAGATTGGTTTTATGTTGGGAATAAACCTTGACAGAAAATTGATGAACTGTCAAAAATGATCAGTTAAGAAACATGGCAGATCGTGATAATTGCTTTTGATAATTCAGATTGACATCCATTGGCGATTATTTTGTTGTCGGATTGCTAAGAAATCCATTTCTTTTATGCTTCAGTTTTGTTTAGCTCGCTGATCATAATAGCTGATTTCTACCGATTCGATCGGTAAATGACTTAATCTGATCGCACCATTCAAGCATTACATCTCTTTAGTCTCTTCTGGCACCCTTCGTGATGCTGTGAAGACTGCTACAGAGATATTTATTTTAACAAACTTTGCTACCATTTTTAAGTTAGCTTTCAACTAACCACAGGAATTAAGAATTAAGATACTTCTTATTCCTATTGCTTTCTGTACAAATTAAGCTAGATGAAAATATTTTGTTAAAGCCAAATCGAAAGAAACAAATTTTGTTTTGCAGTAAAGCTCAAACAAAGATCAAAGCGAGTCAATCAAAAAAACAATTGTGGAGAAGAAATTGATGAAAGTATTTTTAAGATTCAAAAACACAATAAATTCAAGATACGATTAAGAACTGATGCTGAAAGATATTTAAAAGATAAATAAAATGAAAATTAACAACAAGAACAACAACTTTTGGTTTGTTGTGGTAAAAAAATATAAAAAAAACAAGTTAAAAAGGCTCTAGTCGAGAGATCCCGACTAGACGATACCCTAAACCCTATACTTCACGCGTACAGTCAGTGCTTGCAAGTATGTGTGTGTGTATGTGTACGCGCATACTGCATACTTGACTCAGCTTCAATGTTCCATATCTCCGGTGTTTCTCATGCGATTTCAATACCAATTTCTCAGATTGTAATTATTTCAGTTGTTGTTTGATGTTTTAAGTGCCGTCTCAAAGTTTTGAGATGCTTACTTCTGCCTGTTACATACTTTTGCGCAAAACCATTATACCCTTTTTACCTATTTTTAATGTGTGTTAAGGGGTATTTAAATGTATGAAATGTTTAATATTTATTTAAAGCTTTAATATTGCAAAAGACTTTGTATTAGATATACTTAAAATAAATATACATTGATTGGAATCTTATTGGCGTTTTGGTCTGATCATCATTTGTACAAAATTGATTGCGTCGCCATAGTTCCATTCAATTGTGCGAATTCCCTTTTTTTCTTTGTTCTCATGTAATGCATTTAAATTACTAAAATTGTAAAAAAAGAGAGAGATAGGAATGAATTAACTTGGCTGAAAATAGTAAAATAATATATTTTGCGTGAATTACCAAGAAATACAATTATCGAACCACCAACCAGATTCATTGTCGGCGGCACAATTGCTGTCTGATAACCTATCATTATCGCGATCTTTTGTTGAAAACTTGTAGTTTATATTGTACTGCAATTTATCATAATCATTTCCAGAAAAATCTCCAAGCTGTTTTAATTTGTACGACTCTGCCTCGTCGCCAATAAGAAAGTGACTGTATTTGACATGGGTAGTTTTACCGTATCGGTAGTGAAGATGTATATACAATTCGTGGGGCTCAAATTGTGTCAGCAAGTGAAGTTTCTCCAGTCCCAAAAAGAACTCTCCACGCACATCTCCAAAGCCTGCCTTATACTCATCCCAATTTCGATTAAAGTCCACACTGCCATTTATTCTTCGTTGAATTACAGTCCAACCAGAAGAACCTGCCATTGTGGAGTTACAGGGAGCAGAGAATGTCCCAATGTTGGGCAAACTCAACATATGCACATCGGTCGATTTACTCAGACAGTTTGAAGAGTTAGAATTTGAGTCCATTTTTGACTGCAGTTCTGAGTACTTCGACTGAAAGTCGTTCATTATAGCAGCCATTTCTTTAACATAAGCACTGTGTTCCGATTTGAGCTTAGTGATTTGATCATCTTTCTGTGTGAGTTTAGTTAGTTTCGATGGAGAGATACCTTGTTTATTAGGAATACTAACCGAATCGCTCGTCGATCCGACTCCTGCCTTTAGTATTAAAGTGAACAACATAATTATGAAAAGCCTTTGATGCACACTCATCTTAAATTATTATTATTATTAATTCGCGACTCAATATATGTTCGTTGCACAGCTAAACAAATTTTGCACTAACTGAAACGGATTTCGCACCGACAGTAGAAGCCTCATCTTTGAGAATTGTTTGCGATTAATCAACATTGGACTCTGACCGATCCAGCACATTGGCTTTTTCCCAGTCTTATATTATAGAGATAAGTAAATGGACTGCGATCGCCTTAAAAAAACAGCTTATTCCGGGTAGCGCTTGGCGCTTATCTTTTTGGGCTGTGAAAGGTTATCAGAAGTTCTGACATCATATTCAATTCCAAGAAATGTTGAGAGCTTGCTTTGCTGAGTCGAACACAGAACGATTAAATACAAGTATTGTGTTAAACTGACGGACAGACGGACGGACAGACGGACATGGCTATATCGACTCGGCTGTTGATGCTGATCAAGAATATATATACTTTATGGGTCGGAGATGATTCCTTCTGCCTGTTACATACTTTTGTTACATACTCTTGCACTAACCATTATACCCTTTTTTCTCATTTTTAATGGGATCAGGGTATAAAAAAACACACACACACACACAACTTTACATTGTTTTCAAGTTATTTTCGCATTGTTTGATTTCACTTTCAAATTTTCGTCTGCTTGCTCAGACAATGTGGCAAACACGGCAAGGCAACGCAACGCAAGGCAAGTCAAGGAAAAGCAAGGCAAGACGAGCGCGTTGCGTTACTCCTTTCACTCGTCGTGCCTCATGCCTCGTGCCTCATGCCAGTTTGTGTGTGTTGGTTGCGCAGCGGGTTTTTGTCTCGGTTCACCTGCCGCATCCGGGAACTATTCCCGTTTCGTTGCCATTGCCGTAGCCGTAGCCGTAACCGTATCCGTATCCTTCTGCTACGAGTCCCGACGTCCCTTACCCTCCCTGCCCTTCCAACCTGCCTCTCCTTCGCCATGTCAGCGCCATCGCCATCGCCATCGCCATCGCCATCACCATCACCAACGCCATTTGTATTTGAATTTGTTAAAACATTTTAGTGGAATTACTTTCAGTTCAAATTGCTAAAGTGGCCTCCGGTTGTCGCCATCTCTCTCTCTCTCTCTCTCTCTCTCTCTCTCTCTCTCTCTCTTTCAATCTCTCGGTCTGTCTGTCTGTCAGTGCCAGTGCTTTTGCCACTTTTCGTGTATATAGTCAAAGTTGACTTGTGCTTAAGCTTTTCATAGTGTCTGCTGGGTGAACGTTGAATGTTTTGATTTGATTAACAAGTCTTCATTTTCATCGTGGCCAATACAGTCACTTACGGCCAAATAAGTGCTGATTTCTATTTGAATGATTTAAATGTCTTTACCCTTGTTACCCTTTAGTATTAAATTAAAATTCATCTTTATATTGTTGCCTCAAAATGCTCGACATACCCTAAACTCTTGTTTATAATTTTGCTTTTGTTTACGAAAAATGCTTACTATAGCGTTCTCGAATCCATTTCAACCGGCGACATTTCCGATACATATTCAACATATATTGAAAAGGTCCCCTTTATAATATATAAATGTGAACATTTGTTAACATGTTTGTTACTCTTTCACGCAAAAACTACTGAATGCAATTGAATGAAACTATCTAACAATATAGCTTGTATATCACAATAACATATAGGTTATACTATATCGAAAGAAAACTTGGTGAAGGCATTGCTTTGTGTTGTTGAAAGACGAGTGACAACACAGACAAACACCTGGTGGAGGAGTTTTTGTCGTACGAGGCAGAGACTGAAGTGAGAAGTTTAAAATGAATAGCATTCGGGAGAAATATAATAGATTGTTAGAAATACATTGTGCTTCTAACAAACCGATTAAATTTCACACATTTTACTCTTTTTCCATTAGGTTAGAGTAGGAAATAAAAACTTCACTCAATCAACTTTTAGTATATTATTATTATCGAATCCGTTAAGTATTTAAAAACTTTAAAAAAATGTACAGAGACGTCAATTAGTCGAGTCTTTCAATCGTGTATACTTTTATGTACTTTCAGGTGCTCTTGCCAATTCTGCTTCTAAAGAGAACACATTTTTTTGCACTAAATCTTATAGTTTTGACACAACGACAAAGGCATGAAGAAATTCATTTTAAGGCAATACGAGAAGCAACCCATATGTAAGCTACAGGTGCATCTTCTCTCTATCTCTCTTTCTCACTCTCTCTCTCTCTCTCTCTCTTGCGCCTTCACTTTTAGTGTTCTTTTAGTATTTTCTTCGCACTGCCTCGTTAACCAGTTAAAGGTTAGGTTAAAAAGATTGTTTGAGCTGTCTGCCGATTCTGTAACTGATTTCAGGTTACGTTTGTTCGTTTTATTTTTGGTTTTTCTTTTCCTTTTTTTTTTTCTTTCTTTTTTTTGCTATCCTGGATTCTTGAACTTCTGCTTTTTTAAGAGTGCTTGTATTTCCTTTACGTGGCTTTTTGCGCTTTTCGTGCCGAGAAATTCGCGGAATGCAGAAAAGGCCGTTTGTATTGTGAATGTGACTGTTTCAACTTTGTCTTCTTTTACCGTTTCTTGTTTTCTGCTGTTGAAATTTTCGAAATTTTTTTATAGCTCTCAACTCGTTTGGCTTGTGGCACCTTAACTGAGGGAGGGGTGACCTTTTGATAGGCAGTGAGATCTATTTTTGTTGTTCTTGGCGGCTGGCAACGAGAATGAAAGTTGCAATTGACACTGAAACTGGATATATGAGTTTAAACATGTTGAGAAGAGGGTGGCCCAAAACATCAAATGTTCAATTAAGTACGGGTAATACTCGTAGCGGGCTTGATACAAACATTATTTCTTGCCTATGCGTCCGTGTCAGTGTGTCTGAGTGTCGGAGTGTCTGAGTGTCGGTGTGAGTGCTGGGAAAACTGTGCGCCTGTTTGTTGCCCACCGCGGCTCGTTGCCACACGAGCACTGGTTGCAAGCGCACAACGGAAGCGCTGCCACAGGCAGAACCTTAACCGCAGCAGCCGAAGCGCAAACCGAACGTGCAAACCGAACCGACAAAAACATCGTTACGACACGAACTAAAGCACGAAAGAGTCTGCCAATTGGGCAACGCGTATGCTTGGCAACATTTGTTGCTAACAAAAAGATGTTGCTAACTGCTTGCATGTTGTTGAGAATGTTGCCAGTCAATGTGCGAATGAATGATTGGACCATTAGTAATTATTAACGCAATTTTTGTTGCATTTCGTTCTTGTTCTCAGCCTGCTGTCACTGCTCCTGCTGCTACTGCTGCTGCATCATCCGACACATCACATCATGTCACGTCACGTCCATTTGCAACTAACGATCCAAAATTAGCTAAAGGAATTATGAGAGTGGCGCCAAGCAAGGGCAAAGTTTGTTGGCAACAACATCTTTTCTTTCCTTGCCTTAGCTCTTGTTCCACTTTCCACTTTCTACTTTCCATCACCATCATTATCATAGGCATCATTATCATTAGGATACTTCATTATGTTAATCATCTGTGCTCTAAATATAGTTGATGTTGCTGGTTCTTTTGTCTGTGCCTCGACAGCCTCCTCCTCCTCTTCGGCTTTGGGGTTAATTTCAGTTGCACTTGCAGCTAATTAAGTGCAACTTGAGTTTATTCCTATCACCCCCCCTTCCCAATGTTGTTGCGCGAACCGATTCCATTCCCACTGCTGAAAATGTGCATGTCAAAGCGTTGACAATCAGATTCAACTTCCGTCCATGATTATTCAAGTTAACTGACTCAAATTTAGCTGGCAACCAAAAAAATTGCTAGACTATATATAAACAAAACAAGCGAAAACGTAAAAAGGATCGGCTAAACTATACCGAAACCACTATATAATCCAATGATGTGTTGTATGATTTATGTCTACATAAATATAAGTTAAATTCCTTAAATATATATTTTTTTCAAATCATGAATACAATAAGTCTTTTGTCTAATGGTTCCTTGATGTATGCTTTTATATGTTCAATCGATTGATGATTGATGCTTGATGTATGTTCAGTGATTGATTAATGTGAGTCCGAAAGGATTTTAATGATTGCCTGTTAGCTTTTATATTACTGTTTTATAGATGCTTGATAAATACATAGGTGTCTTATCATATCAGCTTGATGTATGTATGGCCTTTCATTGTTCAATCATTGATGTATGGTGGATCTTGATGCTTGCCTGGTTATTCATATCAACCTGTGGACAAACGTATTATGCATGCTTGAAACATGCCTGATTCTAATCAATGATGGATGTTTATGCATAAATAGTTTAACTCATGTATTTCTATCAAGCTTACATTCGACATAAGACTTAAACATATATATGGCAAGCTAATAAAAAGAATTCTGCCTAAAAGTGAGTTGGCATGTCTGGGACAAGTTAACATTGACTCTTACAAACGGCATCATCTGTTCAAGTCAGTATGGGATTGTATATATATGTATAAGATTGTATATCTTCAGACTCAATTGGTAAGCGAAGTGACCAAATGGTCAACACACTTGAAACCTAGACTGTGATTGCGCCAAGGCAATAAAGTATGCAACGCAACAACAACAGCAACAACAATAACAATAACACGTTAGAAGCGACGATGTAGACGCCGACGACGCTTATTGAATGTGAAAAGCGACTGGAACTGAAACTGAAAACGGAAACGAAATTTCGTATGGACAATCGAAATCTAAAATCCAAATCCGTATCCGTATCCGTATCCCACGTATAATCATCATAATGGCAAATTATATATAATAATAAAATATTTCGTGTTCAAACTACACAAAAACTTGCCACCTAACCGAGAATAGTAGTGTATATATGTGTGCATATGTATATATATTTTCAATAGCAAATGTGTACGTGTTAGTGATAGTCCACATAGACATTAACCCCTCAACCAGCTTTGTAGCTAGATAGCCTTTGCTAACTTTAAGATCGCCTTTAGTTGACTTTAAGGCCAGGCGAAGCCAAACTACTTGGCTTGTGTTCGTGTCTCGATTGTATACATACAGCGTGACAATGGCCCGTTTCCAAATCAATCGTCTGCGTGACTGTGACTGCTGCACTCCTCTACTCCTCAGTTCCCCTACCCAACCACCGCACCCCTTTCCTATTCGCTGCCTTTGTGCTGTGTGCGACTCGGTCCACTTTGCGAGTTGATTTCGTCGCTGCTAGTCTACTGCTTTCACAGTCGGCATCTTTTGTGCGCTGCATGCAAAATTAGTCTGCGAGACGCGCCGGAAAATCAAATGTTTGGCAAGACCTTGAGTGAAGCAACCACCCCCACCCCCCAATAACCCCATACCACCTCCGTATATACCTCCCTATACCGACCCCATCGGCACCACATTCATTCACTCTCTATCGCTTTGTATCATATCCGTTTTCCGGAGCACTCGCCAAAATCGCATTCCATTGCCGATGCGTGCGTTATCTATATCGATATCCTTGGCGAAAATTAAGAATTTCGTCGATTCCTTGGCATAAATTAGCTTCACATTCAGCCATTGGCTTCGTTTCGAGTTGGGCTTTGCACTGCTTTGACGCGATGCTTTGGCATTGCGTGATTCTGGCCCAAAATCAAGCTTAAAGCCTTTTTTGCCTCCCAATGAATGCTGCACCAAGTGAATGCACAACTTTCGCCAGCCCACCGCAGCACCAGCAGAAGCACAAGCACAAGCAGAAGCAGCAGCAAAAGCAGCTGAAGCAACGTCAAACTTCGGGTTTATTTGGGGGTGGGTGGGTTTTCGGCAAACGGCAAAGTGTTCATTTCCTTTTGTGTGGCAGTTTGGTTCAGCATCCGCTTCGTATACATCTTGAAATTGGGGGGAGGGGGGGGGCTTTGGGAGTTGTTTTTGGAGGAAGAGGCAACTTGGGGTGTTAACTCTTTAAGTGGCGCTGTCGCGTCGTCTGTGGCGCTGCGGCTTGGTTCAAAGTTCAAAGCGAACATTTTCGATTTTCGATTTTCG
The DNA here is from genome assembly GCA_035044465.1 of Scaptomyza tumidula. Taxonomy (NCBI): domain Eukaryota; kingdom Metazoa; phylum Arthropoda; class Insecta; order Diptera; family Drosophilidae; genus Scaptomyza; species Scaptomyza tumidula. Next base: position 11,730 of record JAWNNW010000931.1, on the reverse strand, counting down.
CCATTAATTAACGTTAGTAAATTAGCGGCGCAGCTGCATTTGCCACAGAGCAGCTGCAACAACAACAACAACACATCTAGGTAAAGGACTTCTCCTTCAAGTCCAAACTGAAGTCACAGCCACAGCTGCGTTGTTGTTGTTGTTGTTGTAAAAGTTGTTGGTGCCTTTGTCGGGGGTGTCGAGTTCATTGATTCGCAATCAACGACGGCCGCATTTGATTTATTTGCCAGGTCGCCGAATTAACTCAACATTTGGGTTGGTTGGTTGGGGTTTTGACTATTGGGGCTAATATTTGTTCAACTTTTCACATCTTAGTTCCCACCATTACAAATCACAGCTTAATAAACAACATTCAGCAGAGACGGTGTCAATTAAATGCCTTTACGCCAACAACAGCCCTGAGACCATTAAGCCATGTTTGGGTGTCCATTACTTAATTGGTCCAGCAACGTGTTTCTTTGACAAGTACTTCGTAGGCAGGAAGCTGTGAGAGAGAGAATTTGAAGAGGTAATAGATATAGCTTCGAATCGAATGATTATAGTTTACAGTTTAACGCGTTTTATATCTCTTGATTTTGGTGCAACGGATCAGGTCAGCGAAACCCACGACAGTTTCGAGATATGATGAATCACTGAGTGTATAAGTGAGTGACTGAATGAGTGACTGAATGAGTGCATGAGTGACAGCCGTTTTGTTTGTTTCGTAGCCATATCTCAACTAGATTCCCTTTCTGTTGGCATCCAGCAAGACCTAATTATGGCCGTTAGCTGCGTCTAAATTTACCCGTCGAGTTTCGCGGTCTTCCAATCTCTCTAACTACAGTCTAGCTTTTATAGTCTCTGAGATCGACGCGTTCATACATACAGACAGACTGACAGACAGACGGACGGACGAACGGACAGACGTAGTTGGCTATATCGGCTCGGAGATGCTTCCTTCTGCCTGTTACATACTTTTGCACAAAACCATTATACCCTTTTTACACATTTTTAACAGGTTCAGGGTATAAAAATTAAACTTTGTAACTTTTCCTATAAAATATGTTGAGTCCAACATAAAGTAGAGTTGACAGCAAAATTAATATGAAATATAATTAAAACAAAGTGCGTTCACTTAAAACAAAGTGCATGCGCTTTCAAATGACTATGCCATGTTGATTTCACGTTAAACCATATTTAATTGATCTACACACGCACAATAAAGTGCTCTGTTAAATAGCAAGCTATCATATTTTGTATTCGGTTAGTTTATTTATAATGTTTCTAGTATACATGATGATGCTTAATCATCAACTAAAATAGTTGCTTTAATCATGAAAGTGCTAATTTATGCTACGTTTTTCTCTGAATGTATTTTGTCGTTCGAAAGGAACCTGCAGGCCTACGCTTAACAGTGTCTGTTACGACCGACTCTTGTGCAAATGAATGAATTTGTAAATTCAATGCTTAATAAAATATAAAAAAAGCTATATGATGATTTTATCTAACATGATTTTGATTTTGTTTAGTTTGTTGACCTGAATACTTAACTTACATGCACACTTTCCTTGGCTGCACTCGAAACTTTGCGGCTCCTACCTGGTGTGCGTTTTGTTTTTGTTTCTTGAAAAGTAATCGGTTTATAAAAGTAACGCGAAACACTTGAAAGTAATCGGTGCCCTTGCCAAAAGTTTTAGTGGATGTTTATGTGTTTATATAGCTTATGGGATTTGCGTGTATTCATCGTGTTATCGAATCAAATGACGGAGCTAAAGCCAAATTGCAAAGTGTTTTATTTGAAAAATGCTCAGCAATATATTATTGAAGCTTTTTTTCGCGCCCAAACTCATCAGTGAAATGTGTGAACGTCACCCGAATCGCAGATAGCAACATCTGTTGATATGTTGTTGCTGTTGTTGTTGCTGTTGTTCATGCTGCTGTTGCTGCTGTTGCTGCTGTTGCTGCTGCTGATGATAATCAGTTGTTGGGAAAGCAGTGGCGACATTGACAAACTGACATTAAAGACGCATCAGAATCTATCAAATTCAGAAAAACCGGAAAGACGGGCTAATAGGAAAAGTTGCGGCCACAACAGAAGGTTGGTGATTGCATTTTCAAATGCCCTTCTCTGGCTGGCTAGATATAATGATTTCTACATGCAATATGTAACACATTGAAAATAGTATATAAAAAAAAAATTTCGAAACACAATATGATGCTTAATTAATGTTGGTTTGTCCTTGCCAAAATTTACTGCGTGCTTTTAAGATTTTGTTGGACTCGGAGTTAGTTTCAAACCATTAGATACTCGTTCTAAATCTTATATAGACTTTATCCTTTTTGACATTGTTTCTGTGACTGTTGTCATGGCTGTTGATTTTCTTGCATGTTGCATTTAGTTTTCGCATATCATGCAGAGCTGCCAGAGGTTGGGCATCAAAATGATAATTAAATGCCATCGCTTTGAATGAGTGAATCACTGATTGTATGAGTGAGTGAGTGACTGAATGAGTGACTGAATGAGTGCATGAGTGACAGGCGTTCTGTTTGTTTCGCAGCCATATCTCAACTAGATTGCCTTGCTGTTGGCATCCAGCAAGACTTTATTATGGCCGTTAACTGCGTCTATATTTACCCGTCGAGTTTCGCAGTCTTCAAATCTTTCTCTCTAACTACAACTCCAACTCCAAGTTGGACTCACGACTTTGACTGCAAGTTTCAGCAGCAGGAGCTGCTTCAATTCGTACTGCATTTTCATCTGTGCTTCTTGCATACTTAATGCATTTGCATTTTCATTTCCATTTTGTTTCATTGCTTTAGTTTTGACCGTCGGACCGTCGCGTCACATCGCCGCATCTTCCAACTCGTGCTGTGCTTTCCACCCAGAATCTTAACCATCTTTCCGGCCCAGCCGCTCATCTGCTGCTCTTCCCTTTCGCTCTCTCTCTCTCTCTGTCTCGTGGCCGTGTTCTTTGTCTATTTGCTGTATGGCTTGTCTTGTGTTTGCTTACTTTCATTTGTTTACTTGTGTTTCATTCGGTTAAGTGCTTCCTTGAATGTTTCGCCCGCGCCTCTAGACGGCCGCTTTTGGCTTCCTGCCTCAGTTCAGTTTTGTTACTGTTGCAACAAGGGAGGAAGTGGAGGAAGTGTAGGAAGTGGGTGTAACCATCTCCATTTCTATTATCATTTTAGACTTATACTTCGACTACCACGACAACTACTACAACTGTCAGTTATTATCTAACTAAGCAGAGTTATCCGCACTGCATTCGTTGTTGACAGCTTCAAACTCGCTCGTTGTGTTAACAACATTGTTGGGGATTATGTGCGTCAACTCTGACGCCAAACAACAAAACCACATACACACGCACACACACACACACACAGTTACATGCACGCATTCAAGTGAAGTTGATTTGCATAGTTTATGCTGTGGTGCTTTGTTGTTATCGCCCATCCATTGGCCATAAATATTCATCCTTTATGCATACATTATTTTAATGAATTATTGATTTCGTTCAATTTGATAGCGTTGACTATAAAATACGAAATAAAAAAAACCCAAATCGAATCGTAAATACTCTGTTGGTTGGTAAGTTGAAAATAGCTATTATTAAAAATATTTAGGCAAGCTGCAGCATTGAGAGTAACATATTGAAATTTTTAATGATAAGTTATAGACAGACTACAGAAACAACAGATTATTAAATAGATGTATAAGCTTGTTACGTTCTTAATGAGAAGCTTCGAGGAAACGCGTTCGTACTTACCACAACGAGTAGCACAGCTAGTAATTTAACAAACCAACTAACGAAACGAATGAACGTGTTAACAAATAGTTATTGATGGATCATAATTAAATTCTGATATTTAACGTACACAAATTACTCTTCTTAACAAGAACGAGATATATCCTGTTCCATAATTGAATTATACTTATTTCTTAAGCTCCACATCAAACTATTTTGTAGCTTGACTAAAACTATACTAAAAACAAGTAAGAAGGCTCTAGTCGAGATATCCCGACTAGACGATACCCTGATCCCTATACTTCACGCGTACAGTCAGTGCTTGCAAGTATGTGTGTGTGTGTGTACGCGCATACTGCATACTGCATACAAAACTTCAATGTCCCATATCTCCGGTGTTTATTATCCGATTTTAATAAAAATTTCACAGATTGTCATTATTTTGTTTTATAATTCAAATTGCATCTCAAACTTTTCCAATTTCAAGATTTTGTTGTTATCGATCCCATGTGTATATCGGAAACGGGAAAAGTTATCGAAAATCGGAAAGAAACTTGTACTGCCTAGGAATTAGGCGAGCTTAAGTTCCAAATCTGGAGTCTCTAGCTCTTATAGTCTCTGAGATCGACGCGTTCATACATACGGACAGACAGACAGACGGACAGACGGACAGACGGACAGACGGACATGGCTATATCGACTCGACTGTTGATGCTGATCAAGAATATATATACTTTATAGGTTAGGAGATGCTTCCTTCTACCTGTTACATACTTTTGCACAACTTCATTATACCCTTTTTTCCCATTTTTAATGGGATCAGGGTATAAAAAGGCCAGAGACCATTGGGCTAAAATTCGCTGAGGTTCCAAGCCAGCTTCTGAATATTTTGGTACACCAGGTTCGGTTCCAAGTCTGAGTTTGTCGAGTTTAAAAAAGACAAACATTTATAAGATTATTTGATACTAACGTATTAATTCCACAGCAGCTGAAGTTACGCTAATCCCCCATAAAGAGCTATAAAGATCACAGAGTCATCTTTTGGATTCCCTGTTAAATGATATATATATACTTATAGTCCAGATTTATTTGCATTTATTTGTTGTTTCACCAACTCGTCTTTGCACATAAGCGGCATCTAATGTAGGCAAAGATGTGCAACAAACTGACGCACAAGCTTTGGGTTCCAATAGAACGTTGCTTGGGCTCGGTTTCACATGTCTAAGAACCGACAGAAACCTGGCTGACAGGGTTCGGTTCCGGAACGGTTTGTAGCTCTGCTAAAAACTACAAAGCTCGATAATCAAATTCATTTTCTCATCTCCTCGACAAGAACATGGTACAAATGCATTTTTCAGCCTATACTATACTCTATTCTTTATCGTTTTTCTCCTCATATAATTTATAATGCTTAATGCTCAATGAATAGATTTTGGGGGGTGGGGGGGGGGGGGGGGCATTGTCGAAAGTGGTTCTTTCGAAGGCATTGATAGCAGTTTGTCTTTGCTTTGAATTTCGGGTGCCTGCTTTATGTGTATCTTAAGGAGTTTGGGACACAACGTACAACAATACCACTGTGTGTGGCTTTTGTGGCCTTAAATAGCACTTTGAGAATGTGTGTGTGTGTGTGTGTGTGTGTGTGTGTGTGTGTGTGAACGCATTAATAGCAATATTCAATTATATCGATATCTCCCAACAACCCCTGTCGCAACTTATGGGAAAAGTAAAGCAACAACCTTTGCCTTGGCCCCCTTTTTATTTCTCTCCGTGTGTGTGTGTGTATTTGCTTTTAGTCCAACATTTTTGTTTAATACAGGTGCAGGCTCATCAACTCTTTCATACATACATACATATATATATACGTTTGTGTATGTGTTTTTCGTTTTAATGGATGACAAGAATATTTTTTCTTTGGCCTTCGAACCATTTGCTCCATTTGGCCCCACTAGTTGCCACACACCTCTCCACTTCTCCCTCTCTATTCCATCTCCGTCTCCCTCTTTCTCTGCTGCTTGTGCTCCTGCTGCTGGCTGCCAGTGCATATTATTTATTGTGTTAAATATCCATTAGTGATTTTTGAAACTTGTGGTTGCCATCTTTCAATTCGAATTTCATTTTCCATTTACATTTTGACGCCAATGAAACCGACGTCCGCCCTGCCCTCAACCCCCCTACAGCTCACATTCACAGCCGCCGCCATATTGTGACCACTAATTGCATTTTAGTTGAGCCAAAACGCTTGCTCTTCCACGCGACACAACCTGTCCAACCTGATCAAGCGAGCACCCCATCTTTAATTCAACACTTCCAGTTTCCACTGCGTTTAACTCTTACCTAACAGTTTCTAACGGCTTGTTCAGGTCATTTTTGAGCTGCGAATAATTGTTAGTACAACTAGCTCAAAAGAAACAAATGATAATTTAGAGATAAGTTTGTTTGGCGGGATCTTAATTGATTGATTGAGCTCATTCAGTCAGCTGCAGCTGCAGCAACGGGGTTTAAATGCACTTAACTTGGAATTCTTAAATGCCACGCCCACGAATGAGCATCCCATTCAGTGCGTGCAGATCCCCTGCTTTTCACGCACACATTCAAACGACTGCACGCGAAGGCGTCAGCGACAAAGTCGCGCCATTTATGCATAAATAAAGGCTAAGAAACGAAAAGAGTATTATGGGCTTGAAGGTGGTGGGGGAGGGGGTAAGGACTAGGAAGAGATGCGACAAAAGCCAAGTGCTAATATCTCGTGGCGGGCTTTTGCCTGTTTCTGCCTGTTGCCAGTTGCCGGGGATTAAAGTTGCTTGCATAATTTCAGGCGCATAATGAAGCTGACATGCTGCACACAGTGCAGGCACTGAATAGCCTCGGATCAGGGGAAATGACGCGTGCAGAGCACAGGAGAGGAGAGCAGAGCAGAGTTAAGAGCAAGAGCTGTGTTGTAGCATCAGCAGTCAGCATCAGACAACTCGGGCATTAATAAAACTTTTCAGTCAAACATCGCCCAACGCCTCCAGAAGGACAATCTTCCCCTTGGTTGGGTGCATCAACAAGCAAATGGGCAAGGGGCGGGCGATGGCGATGGCGAGGGGCGATGAAGTAGAAGATTTAAGCTTGAACCGTCAAGCCACTGATTGGAGTCATTCTTAAATAAATTGACTGGCATTTCTGTTGACATGCGAATGGCCCATGATTGGCAAGTTTCACATCCTACATCCAACAACTAAAACAACAACAACAAGAACACAAACAGCACAACACGAATGAAGAATAAGGAACAACAAGTAAGAAGCATCATAAAGAAGATTCCAAGTGCTTGAGTTGTCTTTTGTGGCAATTTGAAGAGGCTCCATTCAATCTTTTAACATGATAAACAACCTAATGCACACCCTAAACATCCACACACAAACAAACAAACACACACACAAACACACACAACGCATCAATGGATTGGACTTTGAATGGACTCTGTTGTTTGCGTGTACGAGGAAAGCACTCGGCATTCGCATCGGAGTAAATTGGATTGGAACGTAGTGGATAGTTGGGAACAAAGGCCAAATCACAGATACAAATCCTATATTGTGCTTGCAATCGATAGATCTTGTACTAATGTTATAAACAGACTAAAGACATTTACAGTTCTTTTTGCTAATCCAAATATTTAATGGGCTTAAGTTAAGCTATGGGTGCATTTAGATTTAAATAACGAAAAAACCAAGTGAAAACGTTAAAGTCGCATTGAAACTGGTGCTAAAATGTATTTGTTGAAAGGAAGGCGGTTTCAAAGCGGCAGGGGTGGGCGCGAAATCAAAACTTTGATGGAAATTGCCAGCTAACTGGCTATCAAATTTGGTGACTCTAGCTTTAAAACTGTGGTAAATTCCATAAACTTTTGAAGTGGCAGCGGTTAGGCGTTTCACACGAATTTCCCATGCATATCTTGGGGAGGCGTCACCAGATTTGGTGAGCATACCTTTGGTATTATACTTTTGAGAGTGTTTAACATGTTTGTTGGTTTGGGTTTGAGTGTAAAAATAGCTAAGAAGAACAATTAGTTAGTGTTTGGGGATCAGTCAAACGTTTACGCTATGGCAACTGTTAACTGTTAGTTAAGCCAAGGTTAACCGCATAGCTATATGTATGAAAAGATTATGTTTAAGAATAAAGAGTTAAAGATTTCCAAGTTAATTGCAGCTTAGGAAGTTTACAACCAATCTTTCGTTTATACTATGAATAAGCTAATGATTAAGGGAGATAAGAAAAAGAATTATTTTCACTTTAAGCATGACCTTTGAAGTGTTAGGTTTGGTTTAACGAAAGAACTGGCTAAATCTAAAATCAATGAACTTTATTTAAATTTGGGTAGCTTAAACATCAAATAACCCTGAAAAATGGCATGCATTTTATTAGCAACAAATCAAAATTTGAAGCTAAAGATTTTCTTACGACTTCTTAATATATAATCGCCTGTGCTGAAATTAATATCTATAACAGGTTAGCCCTCATTCTCGTGTGTGTGTGTGTGTGTGTAATTCAATTTTGCGGCAGATTGTAACGCGCAATAACGCGCTTTATTACTTGTGGCAAGTGCCACATGGAATGTTAATTGGCCAATAATTCAGAATGTGTGTCAGAATGCAATTGAATGCTGAGTGCTAACTGGGGAGCAATCTAAAGTGTTTGTATGTTTTGTTTCTTTTTTTTTTAGTGCTTTTGCCGGATTCTTAACTGTTGTGGGACGGGCCGTGCCTCGATTGGCTGTACGGGAATTAGCTGGCAGGTGGACAACAAGCCGATGATGAAGGCGATCAAGGCTCGCTCCAAGCTTTTTAATTGAAAGCAAATAAACAACAACACCAAGAACAACAATAACTAAACAACAACACTCTTTCGTCAATCGAGAGAACTGGAGCCAAAAGTTGTGTGGCCTTAAGTCCAGAAAATGTTGTTTGCATGCGTGTTGCTGACAACAGATAACCAAAGGGTAGGGCAGGGATATTGAGAATGTGGATCGGGGTTTGGGTGAAGTGAAGTGCTTGGAAGCAGGCTTGGGGGCATAAAAGTGAAAAACAATTGAACCCTTGGGCAAAATTGGTTTTGACAATGTAAATAAATAAAACACAAGCATAAATATTTACTGCTGCCGGCAGCAGGAACCAAAAAACCGTTCTTAAACCGAGCCACAACTGAAGCAAGCAAAAGGCAAGGGCTGTGGATGCGGGGAGGTTGGGTGTTGGGTTGTTGTGTTAAAAAAGGGCAACTTAACTTGGCCCAAAGCCGTTCGAGTACTCTGCGCCCCAATCTAAAGTATTTAGAGCCTACTCGAAAAACTGACGTAAGCGTAGAGATTACAGCTGCTTCACCCGTTCCCCGTTCCCCTGTACCCCTACCATCAAGAACAAAACCTGACCTCTGCCAGTTCTCTACCTCTTTAACCCCAATCACCCCACCAGCTCGTTCAGCCAGGCTCGCAGCTTGAGCTTTGACTTTGACCTCAACCGTTGCCCAAAAAGGATTTGCAGCTCATTTCATGCCAAGCGCACTTATGCCAAGCTCTAACTTTCTCAGCTCTCAGCTGGCCCATAGGCCGATGCCCTGCCCACTGCCCACTGCCCCCATGCCTTCGACCCTTCGTTCGGTTTTTGAACCCTTGTGCTAATATTTGATTGTTCTGCCAGTTTAATGCTTGTCTGTTGTAGCGTTCAAAACAAAAAGTGGCAAAACGATACAAATAAATAACATGCTTGTCGATTCGTGGTTAAAGTATAAAAATATAGAAAAATTAAACAAAAATATTAAAGTCCAAGATTTGTACCTGAAAAAGCACTTTGACAACTTAGTTTTATTTCGTTGATCTCAGAGACTATATGAGCTAAAGACTTAAGTTTTCGCAAATCTATTTTCCCATATCATAGGCAGAACAAGTTTGTTTAGGTTTTATCGGTAAAGAAACAACGGAGATATCGGGAATTGAAGCTTATACTAACAGCCTTGACCAAAACGAGACACTTTTTATGATATTCGATAAATAATTTATATAACTTTAATATGAAATTTAATTCGTTTATCACTTTTACAGATCTTAAGACATTATTATCGTATATTAAAAATACTTTCAGACCTTCTGACTATAACTAGATGTTTGGTTGACTTAGGTAAGGATCGTATTTCAACTTGTCTCTGTCTAAACCCTTAAAAACAAAGTCGATCTGCTATGCAACTGCTTTTGTTGTTAAATGGAGCTATAATAAAAAGATTGCTTAAGCGATTCAACAGCTGCTGTTGCGTGAACCGAATACTGAATGCTGTCTGATTTTTCTTACACACACACACACACACACAATCGTAATTTAATGGTGTGGATATTTAAGTGTATTAAGCCAAGAAGTGGCTAAGGCTGGCTAAATGTAAACGGAATAAGCTTTACTCTAGCAGCAGGCTAGAACGCTAGAGGGTGGGCGGAAATGGGGGAGGCGTTTGCTGGTTGGGGAAACAAGAGGCTTTTGGTTAAGACCAGCTACGAATCGGCCATAATAATTTTCCGCGTAATTTATTTGAACGCCATAATATCATATTTCACACACACACACGTATATGTAGGGTGGTGGTGGTGAGGAGGGTGCAGGGAGTTTGCTGAAGGCGGCTTTTGAAATCGCTTCCGTTGAATAATTTAAACGGCGCACATGTGCGCGAAAAAGATGCTGAGAGCACGAAGGAGCTGGAGTTAACGTTAAAATAGGCGGAAGACGATTATCAGACAGTTTGCACACAATGTTGTCGCTGCCGACTGATGATGGTAGAGAGGGTATGGAGGGTAAGGTTGGGTAGGGTAGGGTATGAGTAGGGTATGGGTAGGGTGTAAGCACACATTTATTGCTAAAATTAAATGACAATGTAGTTGAAAAGCCAGAGTCAAGAGCAGCAGCAACCATCGCGAGTGTGTGAGTGTGGTGTGAGGCTTGAGGGGGGAGTAGTCTGCCGAGATAGATGCGGATGATTGTGTCGGTTGTTCGAGGGGTACATACATACATATGTACATATATGCGATGCGAGCAGACGCAACTCTGAAGCTCAACAATTTTTCAACAAGTTTTATGCAATTTCTTCGCATACTCACACACACACAGACACACACACCCGCACACACTACCCCCTTATTTTTTTTTTGGCGCACACTGGTTGTCTGAGCTTGTGTGGCACTCGCGGCATCAGTCCAAGTGTAAAGGAATTTTAACGCTTTGCCGTTAAATGCCGCTCGCTCGCTTGCTAGCTCGCAGCTGCAGATTGTTTGGTTTAACTGTGGCAACCAACTCTGCCTCGGGGCTTGGTGAGTGGGGGGTGGTTAAAGGAGGATGGGAAGGGCGGAGGTGAAGTGAGGTGAGTTGAGGGTTTGATGGGTGGCTTAAGGCATCTGCCATATAGGGAAAGGGAGTAGGGTAGGTTCGGAGGGGGCGAAGTCGCTTTTGTTGAACTTTTGCGTAAGATTGCGCAGTAAATTGTCGAAAATTAATTTTCATGTTGAAAAGCTGCAAATTGCGTGAGGCGAACGAGATTACAATAGACAGGGAGAACATCAGAGTGCGAAAGAGGGCGAGAGAGAGAGACAGAGAGAGAGAGAAATGTTACCTAAAGAAAAAGTAAGCTCAAGGAGTTGTTTCTTTTGTCAATTAGTTTCCTCAACGGGTTTTGCCTAATTAAAAAATTATAGCCAAACCTGTCCCAAATCTTGATACTAACTTACCATAACCATTCAACAAATCTGTACGAATATGGCTTTAGCTTCTTTTTGAACTCAAATATTAAATAAATAAACGAATCCAACAGATGATAATATGCTTGAAGCAGTATTAGGCTAAGCATCAGATCTAGTCTTGAGGTATCCAACAAAAGTTATCAAGCTCTATATTATTTCGTAAAGTGTCAGCAACTATCTAAAAAAAAAACTTATATCAACATTTGTTAATCATTACCCCAAAATATTTTTGTTTCAGTTGATATTACCCCA
>JAWNNW010000930.1:85000-130471 GCA_035044465.1 Scaptomyza tumidula | reverse complement strand
TCGGTTCCTCGACCGCTGTTGTGTGGAAACAAATAAGGATGATGCATTGGCTAAATTACCCTCTAAATATAATAACAAAAAAGTATACATACTTCTAGGCAGATCGCTTATTCTTTCATATTCAATTGATGCGACATTACAATAAAAAGGAAAAAAATCATCGCATACGACATAGGCAGTAAACGGCAAAAAGGACATTAGATTTTAAGCCATAACTTGAACATATCCTTAAGGATCTTTAAGGAAAATACATTTTTGAACTCACAGCAACAAGATCTATCGATTTGCTTATAAGGATCACCAGGATTCGCGAAAAAAAATTTTCGAAAAATATTACAGGGGGTAGGTCAGAAAAAATTTTAAAAATTACAAAATCGTCTATAACTCGGCTATTTTAAGGACTACCCGGATGTCCTTTGGACGTCAGGTAGGCCTAGGCCTGCCAATTCGAGCAAAGTAGTTCAAAGGACGATAGTCCTTCAAACAGCTGAAATAAAAGGATAAATGTTTTAAACAGAAAATTGGTTATAACTCGGCCAAATCATAAAGGATTCGCACGTGTCCTATATCAGACATTTTGTTTTGACCAGGGCTACCAACTGGCCAAAGGATATTCAAATCGTTTTTATGGTTTCCGAGAAAACTGCACTTTTATGGTTTTTTCTTACATTCTCTCGGCCGTAGAGTGAAATTTTTACAAGTGTTTTTGTTCTTAGATGACCCCATAATCCTTGAATGCAGTTCGATAGAGGAGGTCCTTGAAACGCTCACGCAACATGTCCTTTCAAAATCCGTAAGGATTTAAGTGACTTAGGACTATTTAAAAAAAAAAATTCAACACATTTCAGGTCAAAATTCGTCAACATCATTAAGGACCCATCGGTTTTGCTGTCAAGGATGGTTGTGATTCCCACCCAACAAAGGAAAAATAAGATATTTTTGTATTGCTCGTTAAAGATCGTATTTATTTACCTTAAAAACCAAAAAATCTAATAAAAATCTACAATCAATTATTCAGTATAATATAAGACATGGACTTAAATTAGATATACATATAAACTTAGGTGCTTCTCGAATGTTCATATTTTTAAATAAAAATGTTATTCTTAGAAAAATGAATGAATTTTTAATTATTACCCCAAAATATTTTTGTTTAGGTTGGTATTACTCCATAGCTGTTTCTCGACCTGTGTGGAAACAAATAAGGTTGATGCATTGGCTAAATTACCCTCTCAAAATAATTTGGCAAATGCATACTTTTAGGCAGATCGCTTTATAAAATGATTTTCATATTTAACCACAAAAGTATGCAGTACAATTAATTATATTATGAAAAAAGGCCAGCCTAAAAGCATGCAATTATATATAATGAGAATTTATACATCGCTTGCTGCTGATTCTGTGCGCCTGGTATACTTGAGTCAAAAACTAGTAAAAATTAGCAAAAACTCGACGATAGCTCGGTGGCATTTTTTTGGTGATCTCCACAAGTTTTTTTAGTTTTTTATTCGTTACGAATCGCGTGGCCAACAAGTATTTGGATCTCTAGATATCGCAGCTATCCTTAAATGCAGTTCGATATACCTCTTCCATGCGGATTCAACGCACCTTGGTTTTTGAAAATCCGTAAAGTTTTGGCCAATTTATACTTATATATATAAATTTTTGCCAAAAAGGACATTCGATTTTAAGCCATAACTTGAACACTTCCTTAAGGATCTTTAAGGAAAATACATTTTTGAGCTCACAGCAACAAGCTCTATCGATTTGCTTATAAGGATCTCCAGGATTCGCGAAAAAAAATTTTCGAAAAATTTTACAGGTAGGTCAGAAAAAATTTTAAAAATTACAAAATCGTCTATAACTCGGCTATTTTAAGGACAATCCGAATGTCCTTTGGACCATAGGTAGGCCTAGGCCTGCCAATTCGAGCAAAGTAGTTCAAAGGACGATAGTCCTTCAAACAGCTGAAATAAAAGGATAAATGTTTAAATGAGAAAATTAGTTATAACTCCGCCAAATCATAAAGGATTCGCACGTGTCCTAGGTAAGAAATTTTATTTTAACTAGGGCTACCAACTGGCCAAAGGATATTCAAATCGTCCTTGTGGTTTCCGAGAAAACTGCACTTTTATGGATTTTTCTTATCTTCGCTCGGCCGTAGAGTGAAATTTTTACAAGTGTTTTTGTTCTTAGATGACCCCATAATCCTTGAACGCAGTTCGATAGAGGAGGTCCTTGAAACGCTCACGCAACATGTCCTTTCAAAATCCGTAAGGATTTAAGTGACTTAGGACTATTTAAAAAAAAAAATTCAACACATTTTAGGTCAAAATTCGTCAACATCATTAAGGACCCATCGGTTTTGCTGTCAAGGATGGTTGTGATTCCCACCCAACAAAGGAAAAATAAAATATTTTTGTATTGCTCGTATCGTTAAAGATCGTATTTATTTACCTTAAAAACTAAAAAATCTATTTAAAAATCTACAATCAATTATTCATTATAATATAAGACATGGACTTAAATTAGATATACATATAAACTTAGGTGCTTCTCGTTTGTTAATATGTTTAAATAAAAATGTTTTTCTTGGAAAAAGTATATTATATTACATTATATTATAACTACAAAAGTACGAAGGACAATATGAATAAAAAAGCCAGCCTTAAAGTATGCAAATATATATAATTTCAATTTATTCATCGCTTGCTGCTGATTCTGTGCGCCTGGTATACTTGAGTCAAAAACTAGAAAAAACTAGCAAAAACTCGACGAAAGCTCGGTGGGGTTTTTGTTTGCGATCTCCACGAGTATTTAAGTATTTTCGACGCCAAGTACCAGGCGAACAGAATAGGCAGCAAGAGAAATGGTTTTTTATATTAAACTACAAAAGCATGCAGGACAATTAATTATATTATGAATAAAAAGCCAGCCTAAAAGTATGCAAATATAAATATAATGGGAACTTATGCACCACTTGCTGCTGATTCTGTGCGCCTGGTATAGTTGAGTCAAAAACAAGCAAAAACTTGACGAAAACTCGGCATTATTTTGGCACAATTGGGGAAATTTATTAGGAAGAGTGCCCATTGTTGTAGAACTTTATGCAATTTGAGTTTTAAATTCGTTTTTGAGTCTTAGTTTGTATAAACACCAAAATATTTATGTGCAAGTTGATATTACCCCATGGCGAAGAAAAATGTATACTTTTAACTTACAAAAGTTTCATGTGTACCCCCAAAAATTGCATTTTGAACCCATTTGTGGTAATTTACCCCGGTTCCCCGACAACTGGTTTAAGCTGATGTGTTAATGAAATGTGTTACGACTGATAAATCATATACGCAAATCCAAGTTGAGAACTGTAATGCAATTAGAGTTAATTTAAACGAATACATAATCAAGCATGAATGGCGCTTAAATGCGAATACCATATGAATATAAAACAGCTTCAGCTATCATGAATATACGCAAAAGCCAAATCATATACAAACATTAAATCACATGCATACGAAATATATATATATACGAAAAGGACAATTGAATGTGCGCTGATTGTTTTAACCAAGTCAAGCACAACAACAACTTGTTTCATAATTATTTGTAATTGAATGTTAACAAGCAGTTATCCATATGTTGGGATATTTAATTGCTTGCTTTGACAGCAATATTGTTTTTTATTGCAGTGATTATTGACATCAAATAGTTAATGTATTATATTCATAAGCATTATGAGAAATGAAGACAGATTTGATAAGCATTTGATTTTCGACCCTTTGCTTACATAAATAACACTAAAACAAAATTTTACAACTTAAAACCGAAAAATGAATTAAATCACCCAGACTTCAAGTTTTTGATGTTCATATTAAAGGCAAGATGACCGAAAGGTTTAAAATCGAAACGGAAATAATTTTCAGCATAATTTCCAACTAGTTTGCCATATGCAAATTTTCTATTTCTACATGTATGTAAATACTGCAAAGGCTCTATTTCTTTCTCCCTTACTCTCCCCCTCTCTCGCTCTCTCGCTATCTCTCTCTCTTTCTGTCGCTGTGTCTGTAAAGTCGGTGCAATCAACGGCTTAATCTGGTTTGTTAGTTAACATAACAGCCCTGTGTCTGGGTGCTTAGCCAGAGTAAAGCTGCCTGGGATTAGGCGACCACAACAAGCATGGAGCAAAACAGATGACAAGGGATACGACAACGGAGAGGGGTTGAACGAGTCGAGGTGTAACGAGGATGGTAAAGAGCTACAGGCAGTTGCTTTTGTGCCTACTTAACACCATATTTTTCTTTCTGCTGTTTTATTTTTTTTTATTTTTTTGCTCTTTTGCCTTTTGGCAATCGTTTTTGTTGACATCGCTGCAAACGAAACCCTTATTTAAGCCATCCCTCATCCCCGCCACTCACACCCCAACCTCCTGTAGTCATTTCAACCTTCAACTGTTCCCCCGCCTCACCATCCCACTCCACCCCACCACACAGTGTGTGAGTGTGGCTTGTGCGCGTTTTTGTTGTTAATTACAATTATGATAATGAATCTTACAAAAGACTAATTAGTATGTTAAAAATGTTGGCGCGCACAAAAGCTGCGAATTTATATTTACACCTGTCGCCCCACTCATGTGTGTGTGTATTAGTGTGTGTGTGTTCGTGTTTGTGTGTGTTGTTTTTAAGAGCTCGACTCTTATGGATGTGTCCTCCTCTTTTGAATAGGCCACAAACATAAAGCCAAAGCAACAATATCAACAACAGCAGCAACAACAACAGCAACTGGGTAGAAACGAGTGGCTTCAACTTGATGCTATTTAATGTGTTGCAAGCAATTCTGAATATTTCCACAGTCTACGTGTATATATGTATATGGGTATGTAAGGGGAAATGTTGACCTGAAAGTATGTCAAATCATTCGACTTAAAAAGAAACAAAAGTTTACATAGCTTAAAAACCTATTAAAGCGAACTCAAAATGTAACAATTTCTGAGTTTCATACAATATATATTAATGAGGATTCCAAAAGCAAGACCTTTTCCTGCGTGTAGACTTTTCATTTTCGAAAATGGTGAACAAATGGTGAAGCTAATAATAAATATGATAAGAAACAATAGAGAAAGATATAAAGATATATATTTGATTTTTGATAACCTTAAAACTTGCTCGTACGTATACGTATTGTTTTTGATTTATTTAAGCCAGTTGGGTTGCTCCAAGATAGCAATGAAACGAATTTTGTTATTCAAATCAAACAAAAACATGTTAAGGAGCCCTTCTTCAGCAAGCCGAATATTATATGCATTATTATATATATTCTAGTGAGAAAGTGTGTGTGTTTAGTATTGCATTTTTAATTACGGATGTGGAAATAAGTTGATAAACAATTAACAATTTCTTAAACAAATAATTCAATTTAAACTAGTTATCATGTTAAGCACTTAGCTTATTATTGTGTTAATCGGAAAATGACGAGCTGATGAAGTGTTCAATGAGATGTGGCTGTTAACTTAACTGTTTGATTCACACAAAATAGTTGTCAAAGATAGAAACATATACAGTATTAACATATATTATATGGCTGCGTCTGATAACAAACGTTTGTGTGTCGATAAAATTTGTTATAATATCACTATTATTATTATAACAATTACACAATGCTTTTGACATTTTGTATTCAATTGATGCGGTAAATGCATTTAAATGCCATAATTACATATATATATAAATAAATAGATGTATATTTATGGTCATGTTTAATTGTTTAGTGAGAATATCATTTAAAGGCCTGCCAAATGCGGGTGGCGACAATTAACGCTACCAATCTGTACAAGACAACCCATTAAACACGCCTAGACACAGACATATGCACACGCAAACACACACACACGCACACACAAGTGTATTAGTATGTACATACATATGCATATTTTATAGCCTGCGGCGGATTTAGCATTTGGGAATTTGTTGACTCTTTAAACGATTTAGCAGCTTTGACTGCTGCAAGCGACACATGAATTAGCCCAACAATAGCGGTATTGATAACAACAACAACAACAACAACACACCACAAGTACACACACACACACACACACATACATACATTTACCACACTCTACACGTATTCGTTCGTATATTGGCTTTAGCACAATTCTTTGAGTTTTCCATGTTTTTTTTTTGGTTTTCTTTTTTTTTGTGAATTTGCCAACAAGTTGTAGATTTTGATTTTCGCTTGCGATTTCGATTTGTGCTCGGCATTGTCGGCATTTGCATACCTAACAAGTTAGAGTACTTTCGTTGCGAGAAGATATACGACTAGCAAATATCCTGTAACCAATGAACTGTTTTCTTCTTGCAACTTTCTCGGCTTAAAGAAAAAATACTTAAAAAAAAGAAATAAGCGATAACGTTTCTAGCTTTTCTAGATCGATTAAGTAATGTTATTGAATTTTATCTAACAATTATCTAACTATACGGTAATAACAATTATCTAACTATACGGTACTATATATATATTGCTTTATATCATTTTTTCCAACTGCATGATACTCTTTTGATACAATTATTTGGCATATGGCAATGTAAGTTTGAAGTTCCGTTGGTGAACGATTTGCAACAACTCTAATACGCACAACAAGGCTTATATATATATATATGTATCTACATTTGTACATACATACATACGTGCTATAAAGCAGTACTTAAGCTTTTGCGGTCGATGCCGATACGCCACGTACACTTGAAGGTGCAATCGATAAATGGTGCTGGCATTAAGTTTAAGTTTAATTCAGTTCAAGACGCAGAATGTTTTGCAATTTATTCACAAACTGTGTCGATTGCTAAGAAAGAAAACGAAAACCGAAAGCCTGACAAAAATATATAAAGATTTGCTTAAAGCTGGCTTTAACTGTGCGCTCTGACCATTGACCTCTCTTTCTCACTCTCCCTTTCTATCTTGCTTTTGCTCATTTTCCCATCCTGCTTTTGGTAATATGTTTTCTTGCATTTTTTTTTTACTTCTGGGTCCAACTTGCATTAAATTCGTACAGGTTGCAACATTTAGCATATTATAAACGAGCACTGGAGTCGAACTGGCCAACAAACCCGGCGGACGGGTCTTTTAGACTTTAGCTACTTTTCCTCTTTCGTATATTCCTGCTCGTTGCGCTCCCATGCATTTGCCAGCCCGGATGCATGTGTGTGTCTGTCTGTCTGTCTGTCTCTGTGTGTGTGTGTGTATGTGTGTGGACGGACATGCGGATGTTGTGCGATGCTGTTTATGCCTTTCACATTTTCCGCCGTAATGAATTCTATGTAGCCAGCACGCCCAGCATCAGATTCAACAGTGGCAAGCAGCAAGCAGCAAGCAACGGCAGCGCACTGTGAAATTTCTAGCTTCCGCTTTTTGCAAAGTTGACAACATGTCTGACCAGCTGCATGCCCCTTCCAGCCGCCGCCCTTTTGCTGTGCCCCCTAAACCTTCAAGTTGACCAACTAACTAGCTGGCTGGCCAGCTGTCTGATTCTTCACAACTTTCACAAGCCAACTTCTCTAGATTACTCTTATAGACAATAAACGTGGATAACTTAGCTATTGAAACAGTATACAGATATGATCTGAAAATGTTATTGATATATTACAATAAAAATGATCATAATTCGTGTACAACATAAAATAACCACACATACAAAAAACGAAACGAAGTAAAAGATAGGGTATACCTATTAGTTTGTGCGCCTTATATACATACACATATATGTACATATATAATAGGCTGCTGCCTTTTTGTGATCTTTTTTTTTCGTTTGTGGCCCCGACAAGCTAACAAATTTCTTGGTATCACAGCTGCTGCTGCTGCTGCTGCCGTGTCCTGGCTGCGAAACTATCACACATGTAAGCGCATTACGGCGGACATTTGAGGGCACTACGGCTGCATGCTGGAGTATGTTTATGTTGTACGGTGACTGGGCCCAAGCAAAAAGCAAAGAGCAAAAAACGAATTTAAAATTTTAATGGGCACTCGGTAGGCTCATAATTGTATTAAAAGCTACAAAACAAAGTTCAATTAATAAGTTGCGTTGCAAAAACTTTAAAGTGTGTGCAATAAAACTTTCAACACAATTTAATATTTTCTGTGAAAACAAACTAGTTATGTGTCAGTTGTGTGTGTTTGTTTGTCAGTTGTTTAGGATGAAATGTCGAATCATGTTGGCCTTGTGATTCCTAACAAGAAGACATTACAGATATCGAGATTCAGTTTCGAGACAGACTAATACAGTAAAAATATTCTAAGCATTATATTTTAGTATTCGGGCCGCAATAAAAAAATCACAAAAAATAATAAAGAAAAACCATTCCGATAGCTGATATCGTGCCGTGCGCTGTTCTTATTTGATTGGCCGTGCTTAAGATTGATACCAATACAAATTAATGAAGTTTCCATTCTTTTAACGAGAGAGACTAGAGAGAGCACTTGCATTTTAACAGTTTTGACGATAGCTCCAAATTTTAAGTGGAATAACTGCAAAACTATTTTGCGCTTCATGCAATCGTTCTTTTACTCTTTTCTGCAATCAAAAACCAAAAACGGTAAGTGAAAGTATTCTTTCAAACTTTGCAAAAAGGGTAGCCACACAAGAAGGTGTGTAAGTAGCAACCTCAACCTTTCTTATATATATATATATGTACAGAACTGAACCAGCTTGAATGCTTTTGGTGTTCCGCTTGTCGTTTGCCATAGTTGCCGTGCATTGTGCGTCCGCATCCGCAGCCGAAAGAAAAAAATATTAAAATAAATTTGAATAAAAATGTCTGCAAAGATTAAATCGCCATGAGCCGACATCGTCGCCGTCGTTGTCGTTGTCGTCTGCAATTCCCAGACGAAGCAAAGGGAAGCTCCTTTTTATTCCCCCCCCTCACACGCCCTTCTACTCCTCTTGCCACTCAATTGCAGTTGGGGATTTGTTGTGGCTGTTGCTGTTGTTGTTGGTATTTTTATACTTTTTTATACTTTTGGCTTATTGTTGCGGCGTCGCTAGCTTCCTCTTGAGGCTCACTGCTAGCTGCTCGCTGGCCTGGCAAAAATAATGCGTATCCGTTGCGGATTCTCCAACCATCCACCCATTCATTCCATCGCCAACTCGACCCTCTCGCGCCCCCCCGGCGCCACCCCACTTGCCGGCACTTGCAGGCTCTTAATTTGTTTATTTGTTTGCCGTTGCTCGCTTTCACCTTTAAACAATTCCATTTACAAGCGGCGACAAATTTCAGTTTTTATTACTTTCGTTGTCAACTTTTTGTATGTATGTGTGTGTGTTTTTTGGTTGGTACGAGGAAAAGGAGGACGAGGCGTTGGAGGAGGGAGGGTGAGTGCTGGTGGAGAGGAGGAGAAACCCTGCAGTTCGTTGGGTTCACCTTGCTTGCCTTTTGTGTATGTTTGTAAGCGAACCGCTTTACCTTCTTTCGCAATAACAATAAATAAGTTAATTTAAATACAATAAACACAATTGAAGCTGTCGCCACTTGGACAGCAACTGCACTCGCAATGTTAACCAACTACTTGCCAAAATATATAAAACGAAAAGAACAAACAAAAAAACAAGTAAGAAGGCTCTAGTCGAGATATACCGACTAGACGATACCCTGAACCCTAAAGTTAGCACTTTATATGTTTTTTCGTCATCTCTATTCTATCTTTGATCTAACTGTCTGACTCATTGAAATTCTTTCTTTTATTCACAATCTAGAAATGGATAATGAACAATACTGTGATCTGAACGATATGGACGAAGATTGTGAATTGTATGGAACAGTTGAGATCGATCAATTGCGCTCCGTTTGGCGGCCACGGAAGTTCTCGGTTCTGGCGCACGATTCGATTGTGAGGAGCGGACTTCTGCCCTCGATCTTTGACTGGCAATTCCTCTGGCAGTTGATGCCCGCCAAGCAGTCGCATGCTGAGATGGTGCTGCAGCAGCGCATCAATGACTTGGAGCTGATGAATAGCTTGACCACATCGCTGCAGCACATCCAGACAGTGCCGGAAGTGGGTATCGCTGTGGATGTGATTAGGGGTCGACCCAAGTACCAGGTACTCGTTCAGGATGATGGTAGTGTTGTGGTCAAAGAGCGACCAAGACTCTATATAAATGTGTTTGCCGCCGAAACGCGAGCAGCCGCTGGACAGGAATGCCTCGTGGAAGACTCTAAACTATTGACCATAGAGCAAACCAAAGAATTGCTGTCTGAGCTGGACGACGAGAAGGAGTCCCAGCTAACAGAGCCGGAAAAGACCCTGGTCAATTCGGACTCGCTGCTCGATGATGAGCCAACACAGCCATCTCAATCTGATGATCTGACCGACAGCTCTGACACGTTTGTGAAGAGTAAAAGTAATCAGACTGAGGGCGACAACAGCAAGTTCTCGGACGTGGAAGAAGAAGCCGAAGAAACAGGTTTAGATAACGGAAATTTGAATCAAATTGACGATACCATTGATGACCGTGTGCCAGGACCTCAATCCTTTTGGCTACGCTTAAGCAACTGGTTTTGCCAGAACCTCTTACGCCTTAACCCATAGACTAACTAGTTCACTCAATCAACTAGAGCCTAGAGCCAGTTAACACTTAATTCCACCAATATATATACCGAGAAATCAAGCAAACCAAGCAAACCAACATCATCAAAGCTCAGGTCCTTCATCATGAAAATGTGAAGCGTTACCTTAACACAGAAATCAAAAATATATATACATCCAAAATGGTACAACCGATATTCTCACACTAACACTTAATACAACACCAACATAGGAAACTATTGTCCATTGAATATATCGAGAGAGAACGAAATGCCAACAGTATTGTTAAAAAGAAACGATGTACGGTTGTGGGAAGGAAGGGTGGGAGGGGGGTAGCGTGACTAGCAATTGAATTTCGAATGCAAATCGCTTGGAAAAATGCTGAATTCAAAAGGTTGTGCGTCTGGAAAAACCACTTGACGCAAATTGTGCAAACACACAAAGCACAAGACAAGCGCAGCGAAAAGTCCTTTAACGCTTCAGCGCCATTTTAACTAAAGTAAAGACTCCAAAGTCTTTGCTTACTGCAGCAAGTTAAAGCATTTGGTTGATTGCTAACAAAGAGTATATAAAAAAGAATTAATAATCACAATCATGGCCGCATCATAAGGTCAAAATCTTAAAGCAAATGAATTTGCTGAAGTCGAGGCTGTGCCTCTTAGTTTCAGTAGTTTTGCTCTTAAAGTTGATAAGATTGATTGCAGTTTTGTATTTAAGCGCGGAGCTTGGTTCCTCGATGACTCTCGCTCGCCTAAAATGTGAGCAATGGCCTGACTGACTGAGTGGGCCGCAGGAGCACTCATTGTTGCAAGTTGCAAGCAAATGTGCATAAGATAAATGGAGCACGATACGCTTTGAGGCAACATTAAAAGGCAACGATGGCCCCAGCCGGTCGCTGACAGTGGCGCCACCTGCCGTTGGTTGGCTTAACCCAAAGTCTCTGACTTTCTATCTCTCCTCTCTCTCTCTCTCTCTGTCTGTCTCTTTCTCTCCATTGACTTTTCACTGTAAAAAGTCATTCACTAATGGCTCGTCAGTGCCTGATTGCCTAGGCCCATGAAGCTGTGTGGAGCTAGAGGGGTTCTGAAAGGGGTTGCATTAGGGGGTAGGGGGGTGTGTTTGTGTGTGTGGTATATAGAGTGCTATGACATGGTCTGGGCCATAAATCCATTTGTATTTGCACTCCTATTGGCAACATGTGGCGCTTTTATTATTAAAAATTCATTTACACACACACACACACACATTTCTGCATGTATGCTATACATATATATGGCTTATTGACAAGAGATGGTAGGCAAGGGAGGGGCAAGGAGAGGCTGACTTCTCTGTTGGTCTGTCTGGCATTGGCTAGGATATCTCTCATTTTGGCCAAACTTTTATATTTTTTTTTTAATCTCTACCACTTGCTCCTGTCTGTGCCCCTTTTTGACCTTGCAGCAGCTGCCACGCTTTGAGAATTTAGTTGGCTGCGGCACGCCTCTCCATCTCCCCCCCCTCCCTCATCACCGCCAAAAATTTCCTTTCCATTCCACCAAATATTTCTCTTTTTTTTTGCCGTATTTTCATTCAGTTTCTTTTTGTTGTTTGGTTCTTTTTTTTGGGCCTTTGAAAAGTATTTTGACCCGCATTCGCATAGAGCAGAAATGTTTGATGGATTGCTTAAATACGCGTCACTGATGCAAATTGAATTGGCCCAGTGTTGCAATGTTGCAGTGTTGCAGCTGTGCCGTTTAAAGCTGCAAATCGAGTGCGTCACACAATGCGAATGAGATGATATCGTCTACTCATTTATACTAGTTGAATCCGATTTTAACAAATTTTGATTTCTATTTTCATTGCTCTATGACATAGCCTGCTTTATTCTCTGGCGACAATCCTGTTTCTTGGTGATATCGATCACATTAAAATCGCGCGTGGTTTTGAATCTCAAATACATACAAATAAAGTTTACAACACAATAGGCAACCCAACCAAACAGGAACTTGAACAAGTCTCTTATGTTAAGGGTGTTCAATAATTTAGCTATTGTGGTTTCAAATCTTACATTTACCTGTTGCCAAGCAGATCTCGATCCAGATCGATGCGTTTGCTCCTATAGCCTCGTAATCTTCTCCGGATCCTGTTCTTAAAGTTGTCCGTGAATGGTTACATTATTTCCAGAATTCTACAACTGTATGCTGTATTTAAATTAAATATTTATCAATACTTGCTCAAAGCTCGCTAAAATTTCACCACCAAATCCAATTGCATCTTTTTGCTGCAACTAGAAAGCAATGATTGCTTGAAGCTAGGCAACGCGTGCTTTACTTTTTGGTTTTTGCAAATCTATGGTTATGAATACATTTTTAATGATATACATAAGAAGTACAATATAATCATAATAATAAGATACTTACATTAAGTCTAGCTAGACTTTTAGCAATACTTGCAGTAGTTTTGTTGGATTCTGCTAATCGTATAAGTTCTCCTTTTACATTCTATAGTTCTGTTCTGTTGTGGCTTTAAGAATAACAAAAAGATGTGATCTTAATTAGTTAACTTAACTTACGAACGCAAACAAACACTTACGTATCAAAATGTTGACGGAGCTGGTTTCTAATCTCAACTGAGCCCAAAGTGAAAGCGAGAAAGTCTCTGAGCCAATGTGTCAAGGTAGCAGATAGGGCTAGGGAAAAAAATGATGGGGGAAGAGAAAAGACACACACACACACACATACACAAACCCACACACATTGTGTATAAAGTTGAATGTGAGGCAAACAAAAACGCAAATATTTTCCATGTTGGTCAAGTCGAGAGTGAATTTGTTGAGTTGAGTGTCCCTGGCACGAAATGCCAAATGAAGTGGAAGCAAGGAATTTCACACACTGTGAACTCTCTGGCATCGACTTGTTTTGGGCCACCCCACCCCACCCCACACGCTGCCCACATGTGATTGTGAATGATGGAGGATGAGCAAATAAGCCAACAAATAAACAGGGCGAACAACCAAACAAACAAACAAACACACAATCAAACAAACAAGCAATGCGAAACGAAACGAAACGAACAGCAGAAAAATAACCAAACGAATAAAAACTTAAGGTACGTACATATATAAATATATATATATTTTTATTTGTCTGTTTAAGGGCAACAAGTGCAAAGGGTGCGTCTGGGATCGGTGCAAGGGGGAAAGTGCAAAATTTTAACTCGAAAATCACATAAACTGAGTGTGTGTCCCCTGGACTCTCTCGTTCGTTAGAGCCATTGTAGTATTGTCGTTCAAGTGACAAGACAGACACCCTCACCTCACCTTCATTCGTGTTGCTGGGCTTAAAAACCCTAGGCTAAACTATACTATGGTCCTATTTCCACTTACACACACACACACACACACTGACTGACTGCCTGACTGAATGACTGGCAAACTGGCGTCGCATCAAAAAGCTACTTCATTATTACGCTCGATTGTGTCCTATGTGTGTGTTGTTGCTTCTTCTTCTTTGTTGTTGTTGTTGTTACTCGTCATGATGGTCAACAGCATGATACAGACATACTTAATGTAACCAAGCTAACAACTGCTCAATACTCTTTCTTCCATTCCCGGTACCACGTTTTTAACATTTCGTTAGGAGATACCACGAGCATTAGACCTTGAACTACTTCACCGACTTAGCTTGAATATTCTATATCTTCGGTGTTTCTCAACCGCACAATTGTATTGTGTTATTGTTGCTTATGCCATGTCGTTTCCAGACTCAATCCAAATTTGTTTAAATTAAAACAACTTAAGGCTAGAAATATCATTTTCAATAATAAATATACTTTAGTCATTTTCCATTAACAGAGTATATAAACACACATACACAGGTGTAACAAACTGAGCAGTAACAGTGAACATGAATGAATGCGTGTGTTTGTGTGTGTGCAATGAGGAATGAGCCAAACATTTCATTTGTTGTCCTTCACATTCTCTTTTCACACTCGCGCACACAGCGAAAACAAAGCGAATGCCCCAAATGCTCCAACTAAGAAGCAAAGCGAGCAGCGGCGAAATAGCATAGACGTAGCGGGGAGGAGGGGGGCGTCCGTTACCTTTCACGTTGCGATGTGTGCGTATGTGTGTGTGTGTGTGTGTGTATGTGCCCCATGCTGGTCGCTTACAACACCGCAAACTTTAGCTGTCTGTCAAATATGCTAGAAAAATATTTCAAATTGTGGCTGCTAAAAT
This sequence comes from Scaptomyza tumidula, assembly GCA_035044465.1. Taxonomy (NCBI): domain Eukaryota; kingdom Metazoa; phylum Arthropoda; class Insecta; order Diptera; family Drosophilidae; genus Scaptomyza; species Scaptomyza tumidula. The sequence goes on along the minus strand of JAWNNW010000930.1, from coordinate 115,683 downwards.
TTGAACGTCCTGTGCAAGGACAACACAAACACAAACAACAACAACAACAACACAGCATTGTCCACTGCTGTGCTGGGAGCTCTGGCAGGCTGCCCTTAAAATTGGCAAGCACTCTGACAAACGCTGGACCCCCTCCCCCCACACCCCAACACCCCTCCACCCTGTGTGTGTGTGTGTGTATTCATTTCATTTATTTATTTGGTATTCAAAGCGCAGTTCGGTTCAGCTTTCGCTTGAGCTTGCCACATGCCACATGCCGCATGCCATTGGGGCAACCACTCGGGCAGACCAGGCGTACGACCAACACGCCAAGAATTTCATTATTTGCACCTTTTGTGCAATTTTCCAAGCACTTCCTTCACACTCGCAACTCTTCAATTATTCATTTTTTTCGCCTTCTTCTTCTTCTCTCTCGTTTTTTAGTGAGTCATTTTAGTTTTTACTGCTCGTTGAAGAGTACACGGAACACATGGAACACAAGATTGAATTAATGCAAGCGAATCTGTAGGCGAGAAAGCAATAATAATAGAAGATTAATGATTTATTTAAACCAAACATTATTACAGGGTATCTTCAAGTTAAGCAGAATAATTATCTCGTGTCACTTTTGAACTACGCACGTGTTAGACTTAATTAAGAACATTACATAACGTTTAGCGTTGCCGAAGTTTCCATCTCAAATCCTTACCAAGTACTTGCGGTTATGCAAGTGATTGTTAACAAATATTACGTATACGCAAGGTATGTATATTCGCTTAACCATAACTCTCGTTAGTGATGGTTTGTTTTGATTGTTGCTTGTTTGTGTCAGAATACCTCAGAATTTCATCCAAATTTTGTTTGCAAATATAAACAAAAATTCGAATAAAATCCTGAAGCACCAAGTCCAAAATGTTCTGCATTGAACATATGTAATTTGGCATTTACATATTTGAAGTCATCGAAGCACAGCAAAAATAAAGAGAGAGGATCCAAACGTAAAAGATAATAAATGAATATGTATTCATATATGTATGTATGTATGTATATATATGTGTATGTGGCGAATCTAATATAAATTCGAATCTTTAACAATTTTCATTCCATTTCGTGTTCTTTGTTTTCTGAAAAGGTTGAAAAATGTGCAAGTTGAAATCAATTTAAGTCAAAATTAGATTTTGAAAATCAACAATACACACACACACATGAACAAATGCAACAACAACAACAACATTAGTGACAGGCACAACTTGTTTAACCAACCCCACCACCCCCCTCCGCCCCTTTTGGGACCCACAGCACTTGCAACTTGCCGTAACACACACGCAATGTTTAAATATGGGTTGGGGCAAAAGTTTTCTGAGGCGTAAATATTGTGTGGCAGTCGCTTGGAATCCTGCGAAAGCAACTGATGGTACTGCTGCGCGATGGGTGCAGGGGAACTGTGGAGGAGGGGAGTGTAAGTAAGGTAGTCAAAGCCTGTTTATCCTTTATGCGAGGCACACTTTTAGTCGCGTAGCCCGTGTTTGATTTATGCCGGTTGAATTTTAAAATTATTCTTTTCGCTTTCGAACCAAAGCCAAAAAGCAAAGCAACTACACATTGCGTCCACCCAACGCCGAATTTTGAATACTCTTATAAACTTCACTAAGCTCCTCGTTGAGAGCTCAAATAAAAATAAGATTCTAGAACTTGAAAGGAAAAAAAAACATTTTTCAGACAAAGTTATGCATAAACCTAATCAACATTTTTCCAATATTTTTAATATAAATAATATATTATTTTTATTTGAGCTCTCATCGAGGAGCTTAGTATATATATATAGAAGATATATTAGCCCCATAAATATATATATGTTCTTAATCAGTTGAGCCGTTTAGTCGCCTGTCTCTATGCAAGCTAGTGTCTCAGTTTCTGAGCCGAAGCTTTGGTTTTGTCGAAATCATGCAGATCAATCAACTAAAGTCTAAGTCTAAAAGTGGTGGGAAGGACGTGGTTTAAGAATCAAAGAACGCAGGTCTTGCAAGTGTATATATTATTTTCGACGTACCTAATGTTGCTTTCCTTTTTGCTTTATTCTCACATAGATGTTTGAAGTTGTGCTTTGACCTGATCGGATTATGAAGAAATAATTTGCATACAAAAGCTTTTGCAAATTTGAACTAATTTTCCATTAGTCAGTCATCAAATAAATAAATCTTGAATACTTTTTCAAGTTTAAATGATATAGTTAACGATGTGTTATCGATGTATACTTTAATCTAATCTACATCAAATGTAAGCAACAGTTTATTCTTAAATATTGAAAGATGAAAAACGCATTTATAGACTTAAGTCATACAAAAATCGCTAATTAAGTCGTTATACCCATAGTTAGGGTATTCCGGAAAAGGCAACCGATACACAAGCGCACGCCAAATCCGATTAAGTTTTCAGCGTTTTTCCTTCGTGTTTCTTTTTATTCTTTTCTTTTTTTTGTTTTTCACGCATGACCTTAAGTCTCGACCCTCATATGCGTATATCTATGTACATGTTCGTGTGTATGTGTGCGTGTGTGTGGGTTGGGGTCTTTGTTCTTGGTTTGAGAGCAAAAGAGTTTTACAAAAGATCAAAAACTTGCGCCGTTTTCAATCTTAAGACAACGTCGCGCTCTTAACCCAGAAACCCCAGAACCCCATGTCCCCCATCATGTTCCTCCTCCCCTCCCCACTGCTATCCGCCCTTCAACCGTCCTACCCTTGCTCTTAAACTTTGGCCAATGTACGAAAAAAAGTGAAAGGATTCAATTTATGTGAGTGGTAAAAAACTTTCAACAAGAACAACAACAAATCAAAGCCTTTGAAGAGTCAGAAAGAGAGAGAGAGAGAGAGAGAGAGAGAGAGAGAGAGAGAGAGAGAGAGAGAGAGAGAGAGAGAGAGATGAAGAGTGAGAAAGAGAAAGACGGGCGTACAGAAAAATCAGAACGATCTAATTAAAAAAAAAATAAAAATAATATAATATATATAATTTGATACAATTTTCAAAGTTCATTAAGTTGAATTCTTAATTAGCTTTTGAGGCAATGACGCTGCTATTACGATACTTTTTCCTATACTTCGACTAGTTGGAGTTAAGTTGAGTACTTTCTACTTATTTTTAACTCAATGAGGATTTTCAGAGCAACAACATCGATATTTTCTCTCTTTGTAATTTTGTTAAATGAAACAAAAATATTTTCCGATTTCCTTTCGTTCGTCTCAATCGATGTTTAATCATATTTCACTTAAAGCTTTACTTAATGTTTTGTGGTTCCATTGTGTTCCCTGTTTTGCTCCCTTGCTTTAATTACTTTACTAAGGCGTTTATGTCCTGATCACTTTAGCACTTTGTTGTTGCTGTTGCTGTTTTTATTGCTGTCCATAATTTTTGTTAAAGCAGCTAATTTCGGAGCCTCGAACCACAACAACAACAACAACGAGAACAACGAACCACAAGCTCGGCTAATCCTTAATGATTTTTCGTCAAGTTGTCAACGCACAAATGTCATAATACGAGTAGATTTCTTGACGCGCTCACATTTTGCTGGCCACTGGCCACCCCCTTCTGCCGGAACACGCTAATGCCTTTTTTTTGTTGGTCAAGCCTCCCCTCTCTCTTCTTTTCTTATATAGCTTGCACACGCCATGACAAATCCCCCGATGAATATACGAAACTCGTTGATTTTATTGCCTGATATGGCAACACTGGCCAGCCGTGTGATTTTGTCGCGCAAACAATCATTGGCAGGGGGCAAGGCATGTGTGTGTGTGTGTGTTAGTTTTGTTGTTTGAACGTCACGAACAAACCAAGTCAGCTAATTACCGCAAAATCATTTAATCGGCAATAAAACACAAAGAAACATAACTAAGCCCAATAAAATGAAATTAGCAGAAAATGCTTAAAATAGGCGAGTTAAAAATGATTTCACATTTATGTAGTAAGAAATATTTATACACAAATCTCAATAAATCTTTATTTTATAGATTCAGCTCAATCCTTTTCACTTAACCACGTTCATTACTAATATCACTTTTGGATATGGTTTTTTTTTATCACTGCTCTAGTTCTGTTACTTGTATCTATTATCAGTTGAGAACAATAACTAAATCCATCAGTCTTTTATAAGCTTTATTTATATACTGAATTGATCGACGCTAACGACGCTCATTTTCAAGCGCTCTCTGTGTATTTCGCTCTCTTGAGGGACGCCCATACGAACACTCGATTAAGCCAAAGCGAAGTATTTTCTTTATTACTCTATGATGAGCTTTAAGCTCGGCTCCACTTTGATTTGTTCTTGAAGGCTCACTCACTCTCTCTTGCTCTTTGTCACTCAAACGATTCATTGTTTAAATGCGTTGACATTGCTATAATTTACGCTCTCGCGCTCTCTGAAAGTGCAAACGCACAGAGAAATGATTTTTGAGTGAATCGCATGAGAAGAAACCAACAAAAATCGCTTAGTTGGCAAATGTGTTAGTCTCATAATCGATGAAAGTGCAAAATCAAAATGTCCAAACATAAATGAATTGCTAGCTGAGCAGTTAGTAGTCCACCTCTACCTCTATCTCTACCCTCCCCACCCTTCACTTTCAGCCATCACCACCTAGAACAAAGTGCATGCTCTCCATTCAACTAATCCTTGAATTTTGTTGTTCAACTGTAGTTGGCGTAAAAGTTGCAGCGCAGTTAAAACCAGAATGCAGCTTAACTCTCCACAGCAATGGACAGCAGAAAAATAACTGTAATAACGCGAAGCGAAGAAGTGAAAGAAGTAATAAAATTATTTTTACCAAATACAAATGCTAAGGGCAAAGGACGCAGGCAAAAAATGCTATAAAGCCTTAGTCGGAGTCTCAGTTCCGCGCCAGATAAACTTTTAAATGCCATTGCAAAGTACAGTGTCTTCAGGGGAAGTGCCTCGAGGGTGAGAGAGAGAGAGAGAGAGAGAAAGAGATGTCTAGAGTATTCGTAGACGAGTAAAACAACTTAAAACTGACAAAAAAAAAGCCAAAATCCTGACGCACTTTAAAGAGTCTCGCGGCCAGATAAAATTCACGCTCGATTTTGCTGTCACGCCAAAGGCCCGACCCGTAGGAGGTCCAGGCAGGATTCTTCTTCAAGCAGGATTCGGTATATGCACATAGCATTGACTTGATTTCTCATTGATTTCAACTCAAAACTGTCTCGAGGCGTGCGAACGCGTCGAAAGTTGTAATTAAAACCTTGAAGCCAAAGTCGAGCCCCAACCGCCAACGTTCCAATGCCCCGAAGCTAAACCCAAGCAAACTCGCGTACAGACCAAAGCAAAGTTTAGCTTCAAGTTGTGAAGTACACCTACATTATATGGGGTATGCCAGACCTTATACGGTTGCTGTCGTATTGCTTGTCATAAAGTAGATAAATCTGTTTACCTAGCTTTTAATAATGCACACACCTATATTTATAGGATAACTTATTCAAAAACCAATAAAAATATCACTTTTGGATATGTTTTCTTTTTTTTATCACTGCTCTAGTTCTGTTGAATAATTTACATTTTTGAACATTAAGTTAAAGAATTGCTTTTTATTTTGCTAAGCTTTTAGTATAAATGCAGTTGATATATTTTTTAAAATTAAATTTAAAATGCAGAAAAGAGCAAAGAATACATTTTTTTTTTTTGAAAGAAAGGAATTTGAACTTTATAAAATATATAAAAATTGGCTATGCTTTGTTTTAAATTTGGAAAAATTATTTTCCTGTTGGCAGTTTTAAGGTAATCTGTGCCCAAATATAGTCTAACGTTTGCTTTGCATTAAGAACTGTAGAATTAGAAGTTAAACTTAAAAACTACATATACTATGCCCAAGAACTTTATACTCCTATATACTCAAAATGCAGGGTATTTGTATGTTGTATTCCTTGTTTTGAAGCTCTGTTTCTATTTTAAGCATCGCATCTTGAAGTCGCCCCAAGTCGTAGGTTGCCCCAGCATGAAACCAATTGAGGTACGAAAATTGCAAACTTTGTCTATGGCAACAAGCGAATGCTTTCTGTTCCTCTCATCTCATCCCTCTCTGCTCGTCTCTCTCTCTCTCTCTCTTTCTGTCTTCCGAACGCCAAAGCCTTGCGGAAATATTGATTCTTGTCTAGACCCTATTCCCCCTGCTACTCGCCAGCTGCTGCTATCTAACGTCTGTCCAGAGCTTTATAAGAAGAAGTTCTTTCCGCGGCGCTGTGAAGAGGGCTGGGGATGGGGGATGATGTGTTTGGTTGTTCTTAAGTTCGCAAAGTTTGCATTTCTCGCTTCTCCATCCAGACTTCTTAGCAGTTTTTCACTTGGAGTGTGTGTCATGCTAATTATAAATCGAAACTTCCGGCGACACTTTGTCAACTGCATAAAAAAGTTGCACTTTCACACCCAGCGTTCCCACCAACCGCCAACTCTTCCCCCACCCCTCGCCAGAGCCAACGTTTTTCAATCTGGCTGCCACCAGTCGTCGGCCTGTCGTCTGTCTTCGATTTGCACTTTTTGACACTTTTAGCGATTTTTGTCTTTCGCCATGTTGCAAGTAAATTAAAGCGACGCCACGTTTCCTTCTCTACAATAAATATTTTATTTCTTCATTTTATAAATATTAAAATATCGTCAAACATGACTCCGGAAGCGAAAAGAAACAATTTCATAAACAAAGCCATAATTCGAGTAATCGCAAAATTAAATAAATAAAGTGGAGGTAAACAAAAAATAATAAACTTCAGCTGCAATAATAAACGTTTTAATGAAGTTCTCGATTTTTTGGGCTTCAAATATCTATGAACAAAGTTCGTCTCCAAGTCTTTAATTTCTTAATTAAAAATCTCAAAAAGCCTTTTAAAGAGTTAATTGAGTAAAAAGCTTGAACTAAGCCACAAACTAAAAGTATTGCTTTTAAAAAGCATTTTTTGCATGTTAAAAATTTTAAACATTTAATTAAACAATTTTCCATTTATTAAACATGACATGTAAAGTGGGCTAATAGGTTGAAGGTGTTTAGAGATTTTTAATGGGTTTAAGCCGCTGGTTACGCGGTCGTGAATCGAAAGCCTAACTAATTCAACTAAACGACTAAACAAACTAAAAAATAATACTAAATATGCCAGCTGCTGCTGCTGCTGCTGCTACTGCGGCTGCGGCTGCTGTTCATGTTGAATGGACATTAACAAATGTTGTCTGCCTGGTGTCGCGAAAAATTAAATTACGTGCTCCTGTCACTCAATAGGATCTATCAGCCTACCACCCCTCCTCCCCCCACCCCCTTCAACACCACTCTCCTTTTCACACTCTCTCACTTGTTCTATAGCAATGTACATTCTCATTATTGACGTTGATTGCTTTTAGTCGAACTGTGTGTGGTCCATCGCTTTTTGCGTGCCACTCGATTGGCAATTGGGCAAAACTGCACACAGATAAAGAGGGAGAGAGAGAGAGGGTGGGAGAGGGAGAATGGGGTGCAGTTGGGGAAAGCTTCGTGGTCGCCAGAATGCTGTCAGGGCTTTTATGATTTTAAAATTTTTCATTAATTGAATTAATTATGCATTTTGCGGTCAGGTTGGCTGCCTGCTGCATATAATCAACATACAAAGATAAATAAATGTTCAAATATATATATACATATAAGTATATATGTATAAAGGGATACCATTGAATTTGGGCTTGATGGAAGTTCCATATTGATATTAAACCAAGTAAATATTCGGAGATAAAGATCTTGTTGGAACTTAGCAATTGAAAGTAGTTAAGTTCACACAAGTTCGATTTAAGTTCATTGGTTCAGTTTAGTAAACTTATTATTAAATGCTCTTCCATTCTTACACGAAGTTTTAACCAGAAACACTGCAATTCAAATCCAGCTTCAAATCTAAGCCAAAGAGGTAAGCATGGCTGTGCCTTTTTGTCTGTTGTGGCTATGCCTGTCTTATGGCCTTAATTCCAATGCGGAGTGTTCTGCAGGCATTCCGCCATTGCATTGTGCCACAATGTTGGCATCCCGAGTTCCTTGGCAGCATTTTGTGGCCACTTTATGACCAAGCCGCAAGGATGCGCATCTGATCCATGGCAAAGGCGATGGCGACCTTTTAAGCCACACTGCGGCCACACAAACAGACACAGAAAGAGAGAAAGAGAGAGAGAGAAAGAGAGAGACACAGAGAGGAGAAGCGAAGAGACTTCAACAATGTTGTCGGTCCTCGGCTCTCGGTACGTCTTCGACTTCGTCTTCATTTTTGTCCTTGTTCTGGTCCTTGGCAGTGTCGCCATCTTCTGCGTGCAGGAATTTCCTTTTAATTTTTTAATGACACATTTAGAGAAAGGCGACAAGCCATCCCACCCAACCACACCACCCAAAACCACCAAGTCACAGCGTCCAGTGCTTGAGGCAAAGCGTAAGTTTTGCCTTGATTTGGAGGCGATTGCTTGGGCGAAGGCAGGGAAGGCAGACGGGACAGGACGGGACGGGACGGGATGTCTAATTTCTGTAAGTGGCAAAACGCAAGAGGAAGCCACGGAGAAAGGGGGCGAGTGCGAAGCAGGACGAGGAGTGTTTCGCGTCAACATGCCCAACGGGGGATCCTTATAATGGAGCGACGCTCAGGTGTTAATCAATTACTCTCGCTTGTCTTAGTTTCTCTGGCTGCTGCTCCCTTGTGCTCCAAACCCCACCCCCAACCGCTCTTCGCGTAACGCCTTATGCTTTGTCTACTTCTTGGTATCCGCTTAAAAATGCCAAATCGCTGCCTGGATGCGTTCCGTTATGGCCATGTCCTTGATTAAAATATTTAAGCGCACGCCACTGGCATGCTTAAGATGAAGAAACAAGAAGGATGCTGAAAGCTGGATAAACGGGACATCAATACGTACATATATATATACGTATGTATATCCCTCATACACCACCACCACCCCCGCCCAAGGGTCTCATACATTGACCATAAAGGATAGCACCAAGTGTGTGCGAGTGTGTGTGTGTGTGTGCTTAAGAAGATAAGCGCAAAGAAAAACACTTTTAATAAAAGTTCGACATGAACCAAATGCACAGTGGGCCAGGCCAAAAAACAAACACAAAGAAAGAAACTGAAAACAGTTGGGAGCTATCGCTAGTATTTGCGATTAATCGGACTATCGGTAACAAGTACTTGTCGTTTTTTTCGAGTATACATTTCGAAAGGGGAGATTGATACAAAACTTATTGAATACGCATCAAATAATAATAAATATTTAGCTTCTATACATAACGTAGTACAAAGATTGATGTATAATCGATATAATTTAAATGCAAGAGAAACAAACCAGATAGTAATGTATCTTATGTTTGTATTGGTATTTGTTATAACTAAATCTTCATCTATTTATTAAACATTTTTTAGTTTCATGCTGAAGTATTCCTATTTATAGTAAAGTTAAGCTTAGCTTACCAAAAATTGAAAGATTCATCTTTGAATTCCTCGCCTAATTGTAATTTCTTTTCGCAGACATTTGTTTGATTATTTCGTTCATTTTGTGCCAGTGTTCACTGTGTGCTCCTCACATTTGCCCTGTTGGCCTTGCCACTGCTGTCAATAGCTTGGCAATGTTTGTTGTTATTGTTGGCCCCGTTCAAACTATGCGAAAAGCGAAAACTATCGAAAGGCCAACAAGATTGCATAGCCAAGAGTGCGAGTCCTTCGCACACACACACACATATGAGAGTAAAACTATGTGTATGTGTATGTGTGTGCGACCTCTTTGACAATGCCAATTGGTGGGCAACGGTTGCCCGGTTGTCCTTTTTACAATTTTATTGCTTGTTTACGAGCTGCTTTTCGAATTTACTTCACTCCTCTTCAGTTTTCTGCCATTTTTTTGTTGTTTTTTTTTTTGTTTTGTTTTTGGTTTACTTTGGCACCGCTCTTTATCACTCCCAAATATCAAGAGCAACAACAACAACAATAAGAACTTTTGAGCGGTTTTGTTGTTGTTGTTGTTGGCGGTGGTGGTGGTGGTGGTGATGGTGCTCTTGTTTTGCGGTTAAATTGTGGTTATGGCCCAGTTGTGGGTGGTTTGCACAAACAACGCAAACTTTTACGAGCATATAATCGAAAAAGTTTCACCCCTTGCCTTCAATTTGAGTGTGTGTGTGCTGATGTCAACCACACACACACACACACAGGGAGAGGAAGAGCGAAAAGAATTTGGTATCCTGGATTAAATAGTGTTGACATCAATCGAATCAACTTATTCGTTTTGCTCCCGCTTTTGAGCAGAGATTCGGCATAAGCTTTTTTCATCAGGTAATTAACACAAGTTAAGCCAAGCCAAGCCAAGCCAAGCAATTGTGAATATTGCCGGCAATTGTGAATGGTTATGCACATCCCTTTTAACACACACACACACACACAAAATGACAATGTCTTTGTTTGTTCGAGTCAAAAAGGGTTAGTTGGGATACAAGGGCAAACGATTGGCAGCACATATTGATAAATGCTTTGGCCATTGTTAACATTTTTGTTGTGACTCAATTACATGAATGAAATATCCTTTCGGGAATGCTAGCTGCGATGTACTGTTAGTATTGTTATTATGTTTATAACAAAAATCGAACCCCAAATCAGTTAACAATAGCTGCACGACAACAATAAGGCGTGCCTAATGTAAATACATTATGCGCATATCTAGTTTACGATATTTTTATAATTTAGAAAACATTAGCCCGAGATTCATTTCAGGATAATTTAACGAGCCGCATCGCAAAGCGTCGAATTATTGGATCAATTCAGTTCATTTGAATATACTTAACACCAAAAATAATACCATTTCTGCAAGAAATTGAAACAAACCTACTTACCTAGAATTTCTTTCAGTGATAAAATGCTCATAAATGTTCTCAAAAATATTGCTTCTCGAAACGCTTAAATGAATGCTCTCTAAAATGCTTCAGATTGTGATTAACCTAGATAACATAAATAGTTCCAAAGTAACAGAATCAATCTAATTTATTCCGGATAGTGTCGAAGATTTGTTAATCTGTCTTTTATACATTCCAAAAGTCTTAAGATATATATATATACCATTAAAGAAATCGGTATCCAAAATGAATCCGAAATCATTAGCAATTATCAAACGAGTCTTGACCAGTGTTAGGTAAATCATTCTTTGGTGTCATTTGATTGAATATCTCTTTTTAGGCGAACTTTAAATTGCAATTGAATAATTTGCCAATACGCATACTTAAATAGTGTGTAGAATACGAATTCGAGTATGAGTTATGATATAAGTACGGCTGTGAGTATTAATATGAGTACTTGTTGCACAATTCGAAATCAAGTTGTATGAAAGTCACGACCCGATTCTGAACATGCTGAAATAATGCTGCTTGAATGCGCTGTGCTTTCAGTTCATTGTAGCATGCCAGAAGTTTAGGCTTCATTAATAACTGTAATTGCCTCGCTGCACTCAAGCCATCAATGTTTGGCGAGCATGTTTGATGGCAAAGTAGCGGTGAGGGGGGAGGAGAGTGTGTAGCAAGGTACGCTGTGCAAAAACAGCCAAACAACAAACAATCGCAGACATGTTGCACACCATAAACGTTGATAATAATATAAAACGATAACGATGATGATGATGATGATAATAATGATGATGTTATAATAACACAACTAACTTATTTGTAGCTAATTAAGTCAAGTAGCTCAGAAATATCAACCTGTAATAACTGTGTGTGTGTGTTTGTGTGGCATGCAACATGTCGTACAGGTTTGTTGTTTTGCAATGATAAAGAAATGTATCCGAGCAAACATCCTTTTGACGCATTATTTTTGCAGTTGAGTGCATTATGCGAACAACGTGAACAAACTCAAAAACAACAACAAAACCACAACAATAGCTAAATGAACTTAAAGCTTATGCTTGTTTATATAAACTTTGTATACACTAACTAAAATGTTGTATGTTGAGCGTAGACAAAAACACATTAGTTTAATTACGAATATTGTAGATTCACAGTAAACTCGTTCAATAACTTAATAACTTGCAACAAAACAAAACAAATACTCAACTTTCATTTGAACTTGATAAATGGTTATGTGCAAAACCAAAGCTATTAACTAAAGACAATAATATTTGTTCTTATGATTGATGCACGCAATTACATATATATATATATATGTATATACATTTTCCTTAAACTTAAAGAATAACACATAAAAAAACACAATACAAATTTTGGGTATTACATTTCAATCTCGCTCTAGTCGAGTTATTCCAACTAGGAGATACCCTGAACCCTCACTGTTTGCAGCTATGTGTGTGTGTGTGTGTGTGTGTGTGTGTATACTGCATACTTGATGTAACTTCAACCAAACTTAACTTCCTAAAATGTAATTTAATAGGCACAAGAAATGTTTAAGTAAAATATTTTAAGTTAATATCAGCAATCAGTTCGTGGAATTTTCACTAATTGGATTAGGTAATGCAATGCTTTGACTTGAGAAACAATTAAAAGCTTTATTCGTTAGTTTATGTAATTCATTTATATTTTTTCTTGACTGTTGTGCAACATGTTGCAGACTGCTTGAAGAAGCTGTTAGCTTTTTTTTTTGTTAGCCACGAGTTCAGGATATTACTTAAGGGTAACTAAAATGCATAAATGCATGTATATTTGAGCGTCTAGAGACACGATGCATGTGTGTGTGTGTGTGTGTGCATATATTTCCCTTTGTGTGTGTGTGTGTGTTGCCAACTGAAATGACAAATGACTTTTGCTTTTGCTGTTGTTGCTTGAAGTTAAGTTAAACCAACAAGAAAGTTAAACACTGACAATGAGATTTATGAGAACACACACACACTCACATGTATATATATATAACACACACACAAAGCACACACACACACAGAGATGTCCTGCCTGGCTGCACGTATGTTGATGTGCATTAAAGCATGACTAACCTAATTCAATTGTGCTGCAGGATATGCGCCAACGTCCTGTGTCTTGCTGCATGTGTATGTGTATGCGTGTGTGTGCGCGTGTAAGTATGTGTGTGAGCATCGTTTAAATAATAGCCAAATCCATTGTGGCTGTACGCTCCTGGTCATGCCCGCAACAACCCATCGACCAAATGCCTTGTCACATTAACCCTGAATGTCCTGGAACAGTTAACTGCACGCGTCCCCCACAACGTGTATGTGTATATGTGTGTGTGTGTCCTTGTCATGGAACTTCTCGCTATGAACCTAATGTCAACAAATATATGGTAAATAGCTGGCTTATTCAAGATAAACTATCTAGCAATTGCATTAAGGTTTAGGTTTGATTTCATTAAGGTGTCCAGTTAAGAATAATATCTTCATTCTTCTTTGCGCTTTTGCATCGCTTGCTTTCCTTGTAATAATTCGAATGTTGTTTGTCATCTTAATTTAAGGATTAATCTAATCTTTGAATATTTGAAATGCAAGCTTTAAGCAACCATAAATCAAATCATTGAATTAAAAATATATTAAATACATTTTTAATAAATATGCATTTACAATTGGGAGCAGTTTGGTTTTCTTTACCTGATTGATAATAAACGCTGGGGAATTTAAGAAGAAATAAATAAACTTGAATTTTATTATTTAAAGTTATTGATATCATACAAAAATAGATGGAGTTGTGATATCTGCTAACTGATATATTTTATTTTTAGGTTAACTTTTTGTTATTGCTAATTAATTAACTAATGTTAAATTTAGTTGTGCTCAACGTAGAGTTTATAAGAACAAAGCTAAGCTACAAAATATGGCTTGAAGTTATTGTTTGCATGACTTTAATAGTCATCTGATTCTTACTTACTTATAATTAGTTTTCTCCGCCCAAAACTAAGCTCTTTCACTCCCCCAAAATATATATAAATCCCCAATCATGTTTTGCTTCATATGATTATGTATTAGTCATTTGGTTCTCTCACATACATACATACCATATTTATATTTTAATTTACGTTTTCTTTTTCGGCGGCATTCCCAACGGCAAGCAAATAATCGACTTCATTTAACTGAAACGCTGCACAATCTCTCTCTCTCTATATATATATATATATATATGTATATATATTTTTGGGATTGGATGGAGTTTGGGGTTGGATTGTGTTCGTGTGGTTTATCGATGGGCATTACGCTGTAATATTGCATTATATGATAGATTTATTCCCAGCACAATTTTAACTGCCACTTTTGCCATTATATATATTTATTTCCTGATTTCTCAAACATGAACAGTAACAACAACAATAACAACAGTATCGGTTTTGATTTTTTCCTTTTTTTTCGTTTCATTTCGTTTCGCTCTATTCTTTCTGTATCCTTGGTGAGTTTACAACATCCGCTACTCAGTTGTGGGCCATTGGCGATTATGTCCTTTGGGGGCATTTGCCTCTAACTTTGTGCTCTGCTCCAAACTTGCCCAGTTCCTTATTCCTTTTTGTAGTTTTCTGTTTCTTTTTCTTTTTCGTTGCTGCTGCTGCTGATGCTGATGCTTCTTTTTTAGCACTTTATCTAGTTGCAAAAATCTGTATGCAGAAAATATTTGCCATTTTAGCTGAAAAACTTTTGCCCAAGTGAAAATGATAAACATCTTTTGTGAAATTCTGTGATTTTCTTTTATGTTTCCAAGCTCAAGCAGCTGACACAGTCACTAGCCTCCCCTCCCTTCCCACCCGCCGCTCTTTGGCCATCATCACTTTGGTCGGCATTGCCGCCTTATAGCCATAACCAAAGTTTTTAGCCAGGCTTTGGCCACAACTGCTCGACTATTTCTGTGGCTTGTTCGGCTGCAGCCTTCCCCAGCTCCTGCTCCTGGGCTCTTGTCCCTTTTTGGTTTCCCTTTTTGGTCCATTTTGTCGTTCCATCAATGTTTGGTGTGAAATGTAACAGCCACTTATTGTGATTGTGTTTGAGTGTGTATGTGGGTGTGTGTGTGTGTGGCATGCAAGGCATATCAGATAACAACCATGCCAAAGCTTCTCTCTTCATCCGCTCTCATCTCCTATTATACCAACTTTTACATTAACTTCTTTACTTCATTCGTTTTTTGACCAACATCTATTTGACACTTTCTCTTCAATACCCTGACGTAGAGAGAGAATACAGAATGTTCATTACCAATATTAAGAGGTGTTCTAATGACAGCATAAGTCTAATTACCACCAATCGATAATTATCGATAAAAATGTATCTCTTTGTTCCCAAGATCCTAATGGAGGGTATTTTATCTCCGGCATATTGAAGACAACTCTTCTATATTTGTCTCTTTCATATATTTCATTCCTTTGACGATGCTGTTGTTGATGGTTTTTGTTGCCAGGCTTGTAATTCGTGATGGCCTTTCTTCGATTGCAACATCATTTACACATTTTTACACATCCTCCCACACACTCACACACAATCTGTGTTGTGTGTGTTTATCAATCAAATTGAAATCTATTTGTTATTACTTTGTTATCACGACTTCGCATTCCAGCCCTCTTCATTGTGGCATAATATAATTGAAAACAAGTAAGAAGGCTCTAGTCGAGATATCCCGACTAGACGATACCCTGATCCCTATACTTTACGCGTACAGTCAGTGCTTGCAAGTATGTGTGTGTCTGTTTACGCGCATACTGCATACTGCATACAAAACTTCAATGTCCCATATCTCCGGTGTTTATTATCCGATTTCAATAAAATTTTCACAGATTATCATTATTTTGTTTTATAATTCAAATTGCATCTCAAAGTTTTCCAAATTCAAGATTTTGTTGTTATCGATCCCATGTGTATATCGGAAACGGGAAGAGTTATCGAAAATCGGAAAGAAACTTGTACTGCCTAGGGATTAGGCGAGCTTAAGTTCGAAATCTGGAGTCTCTAGCTCTTATAGTCTCTGAGATCGACGCGTTCATACATACACACAGACAGACAGACAGACAGACAGACGGACAGACAGACAGACAGACAGACAGACGGACAGACGGACATGGCTATATCGACTCGGCTGTTGATGCTGATCAACAATATATATACTTTATGGGGTCGGAGATGCTTCCTTCTGCCTGTTACATACTTTTGCACAAATTCATTATACCCCTTTTTCCCATTTTTAATGGGATCAGGGTATAAAAAAGGCGACACTTGCAATGCGAATGGTTGGGGAATAGGATAAGTTGACCAAGGGGTTAGCTCTAATACAACATCCACGACAAATGGCAAACAGTTGGCTGCATCCCCAGCTTAAGTGAGGAACGGAGTAGCACAAATCAACACAAGCAAATATAAAGTGCACTAGAATTATCTTACTAATTCAAAAGGTAAGTAAAACAAAACATATCAATTGATATATAAGCAAATTTCAATATGGCTTGCTTTTTGAGGTAGTATTTCTCACTAAAATATAATAAACAAATAAAAATTTGTTTTATTCGCAAACGAAATTTATCTACTTATTGACTGATAAGTTTTAGCGATTAAAAAGGTTTAAAGTTTACTATTGAAAATAGGTAAAACTTAAATCGGTTGAGAAACTCCGGAGATATTTCTCGGCTAGAGCCTTCGTCCTTGTTTTCCTTATTGTTGGAGTGGACTAAAAGATGATTAATATGTATTACTTCTTTATTGTTCGAACTTAGCTTACTTTTATCCTCTTAATAGTCAATTCATTTTGCGCTCTGTTTAAAACTAGTGACAGTTTGTGGACCAATATGCTTGCGTCTCAGTACATATTTGTTGTAAATATATGTTTTGTTACTGTTTATTTATTATACTCATTATACGATATACGTGTGTTTTTTATATGTATATTTTCTTGATATTTATTTATGCGCCGTTTTATTTGATTTTTACGTTTCTGACTCGCTCTTACAAAACTTTTTTCTAGCGCTTTTGGTCGGTCAGTGGGCAGAGCTGGGCTGAATTGGACTGGGCTGAGGCATCCATTTGATTTTCCAAGCTGGCGCTTTCAGTTTTCATTTCTTTGTCAAACACGTTACGCAAATATTGGCACAGCTCCCAACGCGACGGCCATGCAAACATTTGGCGCTGTTACCGTTACCGTTACTGTTGCCATTACCATTACCGTTATATGTATATATACTTCTCTCTCTCTCTCTCTCTTTCTCTCTCTTTCTTTCTCTCTCTCTATCTGTGTATGTGGGTTTGTGGGGTATGTTCATGTAGTTAATTCATATACAGGTATTGCTATTCATACATATCGTACAGCTGCGAAAACTAACCTAAATAAAATACGAGTTGTGCAATCGAAACAAATTTCGGAAATTGTACATTGCGCTATGGTTAAAGGATACTAGCGATATCGGAAGAGATCTCAAATCTCTTGGAGATGTATCTAAAAGGCTTGCAACAAGTTATGTGCAACAAGTTATTATAATATATAATTATTATTTATTTCTTATTTAAGACCTGCTAAAGCAGCCTTTCAAGTAGCAGAAAAATCCGTTTACAAATATATATAATAGCTTAACGCTTTAAATTAAATGCTCAGGGTATCTTCTATTCGCGATTTCTCGACTTGATTTCTTATCTAACTTAGAAACTTTCTTTGTGATAAGTTAAATATTTATATATTTTGTGCTGATCCTTACTCTACTTTCAATGGGGTTTCAAACTTGATTATTAGTGGAAGGTATTTAAAATTGCAATCTTAAATTCAATTGAGTCTAATTAAATTCAATAAAAATCCAAAATGAAATGTTTTGGAAATTAATAGCTGTTGTCTGAAATAAATAGCATCAGACAGTCAGTTAGTACATCGTTTGCATAAAATTTAAAGTGCAACACATGACCACAAATCCAATCAGCTGGCCTGAACAGCAATACAATAGACATGGAGCACATGGAACTCCAATCCTCCACTCCCCCTCAACAAACACCCATTTGTGGCATTCAATGTAAGCAAATTACACAGATACACCCAACATCTAACTCACTGCGTCTCTCTCTCTCTCTCTACCTCTCTCTTTCTCTCTCTGTCTCTGGTTGTTACTGGGTTTTAGAACGTTTACAGGTGCGTCCCCATCATCTGGCGTCGCTTTGTCTCCCTGAATTTACAGAGAACGCGAGCCGAACAATGATGCTCGCACTTATTTGGCACAACGCGGTTTTTCAGCACGTTTCATCATTCTGCTGGCCCGTGGACATATAAGCCCCTTACGCTTGCAACTCCCCAACTTGGCCACATTCGACGATTCGTTCATTTGTGTGTGTAGAAATTTCTTCTTTTTTAGTTATTCCCATCATTTACACCCGAGTACAATTCCACTTTTGACTGCTCCGTCTGCTCGCTCTATGTCCATAAATGGGCAGCTGGCTCATCCTATACACACACACACACACACACACACAAACACACAAGCACACTGTACTGTTCATAAATTATTCCAACGCTCCAAATTAAGCGTACGTCATCACCTTTTGATGGCCGGGTCGAAGGAAGGTCTAAAGCATTGCCATCCGTCCCTTGTCTCATACGCCTCTTACATACCCTGTACTAACAAAACCTTGAATAATTGACTTGAACAATCTGATACTTTAATCAAATAAAACTAACTTGATATGTATGGTAAAATACATTTAGTCTAAGAACAATTTAAGTTTTTATAATGTTAATTATAGCAATGTGATCAAAAAATTAGCAATGGCAATATTTTGCCAAAACTCGAGCGACCTTAAAGTTATAATCTTTTTAATGTATTAACCTTCTAATTGAATTAAAATGTTTTTGATAAACTTTTGATACAGGGCAAAAGTAAAAAACTTTCCCTTAAACGCAACTACCTAGCATACTTCTTCATTTTGACCTACACATTCAACATTCATTTTTTTTTTCACCCTGCTTGGTCTTTGGACTTTTATTTTTTGTTTTATTTCATTTTTTCTTCCTTTTTTTGCGTTGTGTCGGCCGATGCCCTTTGATTTTACATGTTGTGAATAAATAATGAATGGTCATGATGTGGTAAATTGAATATGGCGTGAAATTAGCTTAAGTAAATGGAATTAAGTGGATTTCACAGGCCACTGGTTGTTTCAAGGCGTTCAGCATCAGCATCAGTTTCAGCTTGGCCTAAGGGTTCCCAGCTTAAACTCAACTGAACCCCAAGTTTAAGCTCAGCCAAAAGAAAAAAAAGAATAGACTTAGAAATGAGAGTCTACTTTAAGCACATCGAGCATTTGGCCGTTATCCTGTTTCTGGTTATAGAACTGCCGAAATGGATACATAAATTGGGCGTCAGAGTTGTCATGAACTCCATGACTTTAGCTCCGATTGTGAATTTGACTTTCGCCCTTCCGTTAAGAACCTGCTGCTATTGAAAAACTGTTGAAACTTTGGCATCGCAATAACCTTATATATATATATACTGTAAGCAACAAAGAATTCAATTTGCTTTCTGACCTTTTGCTAGTCAGAGAGAGATTATTTTTCCGTTCCTTGAGCTTGATTCGCCTTTGATATGTCAAATGACTCGGCATTTGATAAGTAGAGAAAAGGTTTCAAACAAAGACTAGACACTTCCGACTTGTTTTATATTTATGTAGTATTGATAGAACGGATAAAACAGCGGAATAACAAAGAGTAAAGCAATAGTTGCAGTTAAGTTGATAAAGCTCAGAAGTTTCCACGTTGATTTAAAATGGTTTTAAATGATTGTAACTCAAAGTTAAATTAACCACATAAAATATAACCATTACACTTATGCACTTAAAAAGTGTTTATTAATTTTGTCATGATTATAGATAGATATCTGAAAGCTATAGTTTCTAAATAGCTAATAGATATCCTTATAGAGATCTGTTAAATGTTGACAAACAAAAAAGACAAAAATCTGTTATATTATCTTGTTAAAGTTTGTTTGGGTTTTGTGTTGTTTTCCTTCTTTTTTTTTGCCAGTTCATTTGCTTTATAAGGTTTGGTATCCGAGGTTAAAGTTGTTTGGGGAATAAATGGTTGTATTTAAATGAATAGCTGCAAAGGAGGTAAAATGTAAGGGGTAGATGGCAAAGGGAAAAGGGCAAAGGGCGGAGGTTTGTTTGTGTGTGAGTGTGTATGTTTGTAGAGGCAAAGCTGAAATGACATTCACTGACACTGAGCACTCGTCGCTTGGGAGTCTTGCAATAAAAATGAAACGTTTTTCAAATAAGCGCTTGGGGAGTTCTTTCAAATCTGGTGCTGGGTATTCGTATGTGTATGTGTATCTGTGTGTGTGTGTCTGTGTGTGTGTGTGCGTGTTTGTGTGTTTTAGTGTTTTATCCGATTGAGGTAAATTTTGTGAATTGACGATAAACGGTCAATGGTGCGAATGCTTTGTTGTCATTTGGCCACTTGACAGTCGACTTCTTAATCAAAATAGTTCTAAGACTGAGATGTAGACTTATTGGATTCGCGGATGACCTCACCCTCGAAGTGGTGGCAACGTATGGAAAGTAGAACCGGCAGCTAATGAAGCTATTAGGACAAAAGCATCATGGAAGCCCAGAACTAATTGCGAATTAAGACTAAATCGTGGTCGTGGTGAGGAATGTGGTGTTTTGTTGTATAAGGTGTGTTATGTGTTGTTCAAAGTTGAGCATACTTGTTGGTACGGGCCACCTGTATCTTTTGAAGATTCATAACCTCCATGGCGTTCCAAGAAATCTACAAGAGACAATGAAAGAGGCTTGTCTTGCAGTGTTTTCAACTAATCAAAGACAGTTGTTCAGAAGAAGTCGGCTTAACGTAATCCCCGCAGTCAGAAGGAGCTCAGTGAAAGCTTCTCTTTAACGGGTGCTTGTTGCATGTGCCAAATGGATGAAGGCAGGTGGCAGGAGGCAAAGCCTGGCACTTCAAACAAACATACAAACGCACACACATACTAGCAGCCTTGCCATAACCTCTTGCGTCTTTTTCGACCTAGTACTCAAAATGCTAATTATGAAAACAATTTTCGCAATTTTCACAATTTTCACAAATTTTCCACTTAATGCGAGACACTTGCGAGACTCGTTGCTATGCATGCGCTTTTCCGCTTTTAACAAGTTTCCTTTTTCGCTAATTTGTCAAACACTTTGCATAATTTGCCGCGGCAAGCCAAGCCAAAATGATGCAGCAATCCCACCCCCAACCGCACCCGCAACCGTACCACTACCACCCGA
Source organism: Scaptomyza tumidula (assembly GCA_035044465.1). Lineage (NCBI taxonomy): Eukaryota > Metazoa > Arthropoda > Insecta > Diptera > Drosophilidae > Scaptomyza > Scaptomyza tumidula. The sequence goes on along the minus strand of JAWNNW010000930.1, from coordinate 94,532 downwards.
AACTCATCTCTCTCTCTCTCTCTCTCTTTTAATGTCTAACCCCTTTTCAAGTGCGTGACGCCATTAATGATAATGATGACAGCAACAGCTTCAACTGGGCTTCAGTCTAAGCTTCAGATTCGTCTTTGTCTTACGAAACAGATTTTAGTTTGGGTTTGTGTTTGGCTTTAAAATTTGTTTTCATATTTCGACACTATCGTCTGTTCAACCCCACAGATGTATATAACATAACCATTCACTCACACACACACACACAAGCCTAATTTCAATTGCAATCTCGATATCCCAAGAACCAATTGCCATACAAAAACTTTCTGCTGCTTTCAGAGCGGAAAAGCGTTGATTTTGCTTCCTTTTTTTTTGACTAAATATTTTAGAGGTAAAAGAGATATGCCTCAAATATGCAAACAATTGCGCGGGTGTGATAAACAAAAGGGAGGTGGGTATGTGGTATAGTAAGGTGAAAGGGGAGAGGTGATGGGGTGGGGGGAATTGTTGTGTCTAGCGTACGTGTTAATGTGTGCATTGCGAGAGCATTTCGAACTCATAAATTTACGTGCCCGTGAACATTTATTTTGTTATTAAATTAAACAAGTGCCAACTTAGCCAAATCCACCCACAAGCACACATACACACATAACACCCACCACACACACACACACACACACACATACATACATACACATTAATTTGGCAGTTGCTCGTTTTTTTGGAACTCACAAAGTTTTTGTCTTGAATTTATCAAGCTCGCTTCGCACTTGAATACAAAGTTGCCAACCAGTCAAAAGGGTGATTGCGGACTGGAATGGGTATGTGTGTGTGTGTGTGTGTGTTACGCGAGTCCCTTTGGCGTTATTAAGCAATTTACAAGATACTTAAACAAGAATTATGTGCAACATTTTCCAACAAAATGATTCGCGCTGAATTTTAAAATAAACAAAACTGACTTCTGACAACTTTTATCAGACCTTCCAACCCATCTCCTTCCCCGCCGAACACCCGATCTCCACTCCTGGACTAAGGAAATACCTTTGCATTTGGAAAATTAAAAATAAAAGCCGTTCACAGTAGGTTTTTTTTTGTGCAGATACTTAATGTGTATTGAAGACAAGTATGCAATGAAAAACTTGCATTTTGAGGATTTTCATAATGGTTTCTTTTGTTCCTATCCTGACGTGCCAGAAACATCTATATGGTCTTTAATAAAAGCTTGAATCATGCACTAAAAACCAATATTCGACAGATACTAAAAAATTTAAACAATTTTCAAATAGTGGGGTAGGTGTTAAGTCTAGTTTGTGCAACACATACACCTTTAACTATGAACCGTTCTTAGCTCAACTATAAATATAAATTATTCAACTTAATACATAGTTGAATGGCAAGACGAGATTACCTTAAATTAACGCGCCATGTTAAACCTTGAACCTTATTTAATTTAACTATGCACACTTATTCAAAGATTAGAATTTCAAATCAAATATATTTAATGCTGAATCATACACAAAAAAAGTTCAATTAACCATGAATATGCTTATTTGTACTTAGTGTTGTTTTAGATATATTCTGGTCTTATCTATATAACCCCACTATTAATAATAGAAATATATTTAAGGTTTGATGAAAATGCAAAAGCATTAATTATTAATTATTTAACAAAATGCATGCTTTATTCTTTAGTTTGCCAAATATGGATGCTATTGACTTGAAACTCTTAATAAGATGTGGGCAAAAATTAAATTTTTTACGATTCAACCGATTTTATTAAGTTGACATTGTTTTCCAGAGCACAATTAAATTTCCTTTATTTTAAGTTTATATAGTCAAGGCAATTGAAAGTTTTTTTAAGTACGTTAACAATGTAAAAATCATTGAAGTACGTTCACAGTTTTTTAATATTGTCATAAAACGCGTTTTTTACTAACGAATAGTCAGACAGACATTTAAATGCATGTAAGTACAGCAATTGACAGCATATGTGCATAAGTTGGTTTTTATGAACTGTACGGTAAAAAGCGAACGATAAAAAATTGACTTTTTAAGAGCTTATCAAACGTTAAGCACGTTGTAATAAAAATTGTAACTGTTATTTTGTTGGTTATACTGAATAAATAAAAGCGTTCAAATCGAAATCGTTTTATCTGATGCGCTGGTTAATATGTATACTCTTCCTTTAGACTGACTTACTGATTGTTAAGCATTACGAAATCTTTAAGGAAAATTGTGTAAGCTTAAAATATTATCACGATGGATTAAATTCTTTGGAGTGGTGAAAACAAAAACTGGAAGCACATTTTTGGGAAGGCAGGAAGGGAGTAATTATTGAGGAGTTTGTGGCATTATGCCAAGCCTCATCCCGTTCGGAAAGGAAACAGGAAGTGCTTAAGGGCCCAAGAAATTGCTACAAGTGTAAACCCAAAAACAATTATTCTTCGAAGCGGAATGAGAAGCGACGCAGGAGGATCGAGAATCAGAAAAATCAAAGCGGTAAATATTCCATTTAAAAATCATATACCAACACTTTCTAACCTTTAGAGATTTGTGTTAATGAAAACTATTGTGTGTATGTGTGTGTGTGTGTGTGTGCACAGATATACAAGAAAATTTAGCTCTAGCTATTGCGAGCTTGACTTAATTTTAATACTAAATATCTTCGGTGTTTCTTGACTGATGAGATATGATCAGTATGTCAAAAGTTTCTAAGGAAGGTATAAACTTTTCAAAATTCAAGATTTTATTGTTGCAACATTATCATTATTGAAAACAGACGACTGTTGATGAAACTGTTACAAACAGTTGCTCAAGTTTTTCATTGTTTTAAGTATTAAAACAAAAAACAGATTTTTAATTTATTTTTAGGATTTTCCATTCAATAAAATGGTTTTGTCGCTGTGTACGTTTTGGAATCTTTGAAAATTTAGAATTTAAATACATTGCGCATACGTCGTGTTGTCTGTCAGCTTTAAGTTGTTAGCCGCCAAGCCCTCTTACCCTTTAACCCCTTTCGATTCCAGCATCGTCTTTGACAAAGTGCAGTAAAATGTGCAAATTCAATTTTCTGTCAATTTGGTTGCTAGACTATGTATGTGTGTGTGTGTGTGTAGGGGGCGTTGAGGGGCGTGGCAAGGTGCTGACTAAAGGGCGCACAAGGAAACAGAGAAGTTGAACGGCGTTTGGAATGAGAAATGAAAGGGAGAAAGTCAAACAGAGCTGAGAGCAGGTCATAACTCACATAAAATCTGTAAGGACACACGCATCCTGAGGCTCATCCTGTGCGGCATTAACCCGAAATGAACTCCAAGACGTTTTGCACTCAGCTCGCTCTGCTCTTGCTCGTCTCTTCTCAGTTGCGCAAATCACGCGAAACATCTTTCGCCAGCTTTGCCAGCTGGATAAACATTAGGTTGCCAAGCCCAAAACCCGAATGCTGCGTTCTTCTTCTCTTCTCCTTGGCGCTGGTAGAATGAGGGGCGTGGCTGCGCTTGACATGTTTGCTTATGCATAAAACGTTGCCAAAGAAAGCGCAAAACAGAGACAGACAGAGAGAGAGAGAGAGAGAGAGAGAGAGAGAGAGAGAGAGAGCTAACTGTGGGAACCACTTGAGGCAGCTGCCAAGATGCGGCCACCAAGTTATCATCTCGCTCACAGACGCTTCTTGTTCTTCTTACTCTTTATTTTTTGCCCCCCCTTCGTTGCCCATCCTTAACCCCAAACGTTGGCGCATCGCCTCTCATTGCCTCTTTATGGAGCCAGCGGGTTGCCAACCGCCTGTAGCCAGTTTATTACATGTCGCTTCATTGTTTGCCTTACAATTTTTATTTTAGTTTTAAGCGATTCATTTTGCCTGCTCCCAGTCCCATGCCCTTGCATCATCCTCCACCCACTCCACCCTCACCAAAGTGAACGAAAAAGCAGCCACTAAAAATGAACCTAAATGGCATCTGAACTGATATATGCACGTTAATGTTATATCTTTTGTTAATAGTAAATAATTGTTTGATTATATTTCTTTTTTCGTTTTTTATTTAAATACTTAGGTTATTTGTGTTAAGAATAATTAACAATATAATAACAAGCCGCAGAATCGCGGAAGATAGTTCTCACCTTCAAATAAGTTACACTTGTGATTTTATTCTGTATAAGTTTTTTGTTTTGTGAAGAGTTTTCCTGTATCTACAATTCTTTCGGCATTCATATCTATCTGTATACTATTATTAAAGTTTACTCAACTTCTTATTACACACAACTAAATGCTACCTCTTCTCCTCTCTCTCTCTCTCTATTGCTACCTCATTCAGCTAATGTTTTGTTATTGTCTGAAACCAAAAACAAAAGCAACATAATTGAATTGTTTCCCCTTTCGTGAAGTTTGCCCTTGAGCCATTGGCATTTGAAATAATTAAACATTTATTGCTGCGTTCGCTTGAAGCTCATCTCTATTATCATATCGTCATCATATATATATATATCAAATGTCAACCCAGCAATAAACATTTTTCTACAATTCGATTCGAGAGCGTCGCGACTTTGCGACGCCAAAGTGCAATATAAACAGATAGCCAAATGCTGCATAAACATTCAACTAAAACCAAAAAAAAAAATTTAAAAAATAAAACAAACTGCAAAAAAAAATTGACAAAAAGCAGCAAACGCTTGAGTTTCACATGGTTACAGAGACAGGTGATGTCCATAGTGGCTACAGTGGAGCAAATAGTGTAAAATAATTAGAATATGTTGTATATAGGCAGGCAAGCAAGATTATTTGATCTTGAATTGGGTTAAAATACTTCCTAGTGCTATAAATTGGATACAAAAAATGTTGTTTAACTATATTTTGTACACTGTCTCTGATTGTCGGATTGCAACATAGATCAAAGCGACGCAAGCCACTCTTCACCCTAACCCTACCCCCCTCTTTCAAGTCGTCAAGTGGATGATGGCACTTGTGTGCGTGGACCGTGAATGTTGATGACTGCGAATAGGTTTTGCAGCATAGAGCATGAGCTGTAGTACTCTCTAAGTACTCGGCTATTCACTGTATGAGGTACTCGGTATTCCCTTCAACTCTTCACAACTGGTCACTGAAGCGCCATGGTTTGAAGAGCATATATATCATATACTTTGTTTTTTCTCTGTGCAACAATTTAATTTCCAATTTTCAATTACTAAGCGAACGCATGGAAACAGGTCCGTTTACACCGTGTATGAAGTACAACAACAACTACACAAAGGCTATTTACATTGTATGGGTAGCAACCGCTTCACGGCAGGATGAGATCGGATTGGATGAGTTCGGGGTTAGCATTTTATTTAGTGATGCGTTGCATTTACTTTGTGACCGGTGCAACGGTCTTTGGTTGTTTTAACTGCGTATTTATTTAACAAGCGCTTCTTCAACACACACACACACACACACACACACAATTTAACACACAGGCAGTAGCATTGCCTAACCAATTGAACAAAGTGGATTTACAGACTTAGCGAATGATGTTAATGCAATAACTTATTGTACTTTAAGTTCAACCATTGCAGAACTCTTTAAAGTCAATTTATAAATGTTCACTTTTGCTGTTTATGCTCATTAAAGTAAGTTTAGTTGAAAACGAGAGTATCAAACTTATGTTGGGGGTTCTATAAGCAGCATGATTATTGCTTGATAGCTTCACTATATATAAATATATATATAGTAAATAGATCCAGTTGTCAGTTGATTGTAGCATTGGCACACAGAAAGAAAAAGGCGTGCTTGAATTCAGTTTAAGCTTCTGCGATTTTAGAAATAAATTTGTGATTTAAATATGGATTATTTAAAATGAGTATATAAATATTTTAGTCAAGTAAAATCTTTAGTAGCATATATTTATATAAAAGAATCATTAGTGTAAAATCTAGTTCGAACTGTAAATATAAGAAAAACAGTGAAAGCTTCATTAACGTACATCTTTTCTTAATGTATACTTTCCTGCCTTTCCCCATTCTCGCAACATTTTCTTCTTCAGGATCGTATAGTTGTTTTTTGTTTTGTACCTTAATACTATCAAAAATAATCTTTTACCAACTTTGACTTTTAAATAACGGCTTAAACTTATGTGTTACCAAGTTATATGCGTTCATATATTCATTACTTGCCAATTTTTTGACTTTGAATTTTTCTTTCGTTTTTTGTGTTTTTTGTTTTATCTTTTTGATTTTTATTTTGCATAAGAATTTTTTAATTTAACGCTCAATAAGTTGCTGGCGCGTTTTCGGTTTCCGGTGGCTGGCGCATAATTTTTTTTTCGCCCGACAAAAAAAAAAGAACGCAAACCCAGCAAAGAAAAGAAGAAGATGCCATTTTTGCAGCCTTTCAGCTTTCTCTATATGTGTGTGTGTGTGTGTGCCGCCAACTACATTTAGTTAAATGTAGAGAAGGCAATGCGAGAATTTCTTCAGAACAAAAACAAAGCGCACAGACAATACCAACACCCTAAAGCGCCCAATCCGCAACCTTTAACCGCCCTTTAACCTCTTTCACCCTCCCCGTCAACTAACTTGTGTGTTTGTGTCTGTGTGGCATTCGACCAAGATTGATGGGAATTTAAATTGAGCATTTCGTTATAAATATGCGCGCGTTTTACTGTGTTTTGCGGCGGACGCAGCCATTGCAGCTGCCTTACACCAACACCACCCCCTCACACACACACCAAACCCTAAAGCCGCTACACTTGCCCCACTACCCCTGGTATGCATGTTCTGGCTGGATTCGTTGCCAAAACTAAAACCCCAAAAAACTACAAACAGCCCATAGAATACAAGAGACAACATACACTGTCTGTGTTTGCGTGTGCCTGTGTGTGTGTGTGTGTGTGTGCGTGTGTGTGTGTGTGTCGTCTACGCCTCTGCTTTGTTCCTGCCCATACCCCACCAACCGTTCCCCTAACACTACCATACTGCTTTTGCTTCTAGTGTCTGTCAGTAGTAAGTCAGTTAGGCCGTCAGTCATTCACAATATGTACTATTATATGTACCCTGTAGCCGGAAATAATAAATTGGGGCTTTGTATCTTAGCGTTCCGTATATGTTTAATCAAAACCAACTGATCGAACGATCAATCTTCATTTACATAAACGTTATAATTATTAATTTTTTAAGCGAAACAACTTTGTTCTAGTTTGTTACAAGAAATGGTAAAAAAAAAAAAAAAACGCTTTTCAGGGTTCTTCGTAACTTCTAGATTTCCTAACGAATGTGTTTATTTCACTATTTAATCCAAATATATTTTATTTGGTAATCAAAAAATGTTATAAAATATAGACTTGTAATTAAGTCATTGTGGTAAAACTATAAGTCAAATATTCTAAATTAAAACTTGTATTGAAACATATTAATCTCACTTCTATTCATATTAAATATTCAATGCATCTTCAGAATAATTATTTTTATTATTGATTTGGCGACTTTTGATATATTTTATTTACTTTGTTGTAAGTGCTATTTAAAATATTTGCATAGGGCAACGCATAGTCGAGCTAAGTTCTGGACCAGTTGATCCGCGTACTCCCTTCCCACTTGTACTTTTGTATGTACGTATGTATGTATGTATGTATGTTGTCGTTGACACAAAACGCTTCGAGCATGACGCACATAATTCCTAAGCCACAGACGCAGCTCGTCTGCAACTCTCCTCTTCTCCCTGCTGCTGACGGAACTGGTCCTTAACCCACCTCCACCTAGCCCCTACGGCTAAAAATAATGTGCGTTGCCGCTGACATTTGTACTATTGCTGACATTGCTGTTCCATGTTGCAATCACACACTCACACTCACACACACACACACAGAAACACAAGTGTAAAAGTCGAGACGAAGACATGACAGTTTTATGTACACACACACACAATCGCACACACGCACACATATGTGGTATGTACATGAAATTGTATAGGTGTTGGTCCACACTCCACTAACGAGTAAAGTGAACCCCAAAAACTAAATATAATTATAAACAAAAACAGCGAACGGCGACAACAAACTGACCCTTAATAAACAAGGACATCAAATGCTTATTACAAATGTATCTCTGAGATACAAATAGCCCAACTAACGCACAGCTAATTGGCATACTTACAAACATTCGTATACCAATAAAGCATATCTTGCATATCGATACTGTTATACTATATACCTTTTAGCAAAAATATGCGCTGTTTTGAGGCGAGAACATAGTTTTAAAGCATAAACACAAGCCTAAGTACGCACAAAACTTTAACTATGCATTCTCTAGTCTTGTAGAAATCACAAGCTTATATTTGAAATAGTTCAAAAGATTCGAAAGGCTTCGAACGATTTTTATGGTATGAGAATGTAACACAGAATATATCTTATAACGCTTGCTACAAAGCAATATTATTTTTCTACGTACAAACCATGCAGTAAGTAAAAAGAAGAAATCACAAATCCAGCAGAAGAAATCACAAAGCCGAAATTAAAAGTTATCTGTCCTAATTAAATTTTCATATTTTAGTTTCATTACATTCGTTTAATAACAAAAACATTCTAAATAAATTGTGAACAACGATTATTTTTAATATCTAAAGAATTTGTGTTATTAATAGGATATTAAAACTATGCATTGAATGTTTAGCGATTTAAATATTTGTAGTACTATTTAATTTGTGTTTTCAAAAATTGCCAAATATTTACTAAAGATGTACATAATGTTGTTGTTATTGTGTGTATTGTATGTTTATATGTGTAAGCATATTTAGCTTCAGGGCTGGCGCCCCGCCTGATAGGCAACAAAAACAAACAGTGGCCAATAAAAATAATAGTAAATAGAAAATAACAAAAAAAAGAAGACTTGCCCAGCTTTAGCAAAATAATTTTGGGGCAAGGGGAAAAGAATAGTCTGCAGCATAAACAATTGAAGAGAGCATTCAGACAAAGAGAGCGGTATCGAAAGGGAGCGTTCGCCACTGGAGATAGAAAGCTTCAAGGAGCTATTTTTAAGGTGCCAAATATTAGATACTCTGTATTGAATACTTATTGGATCTGTTGCTGATATAACTTTCATAAGAATTGCATGTTTCTTATCTATATATACTTATATTATATTTAGTTTTTGTATATAATTGCAGTAAGGTATTTAGGTATTGTTATGAATATATTAGCCAAAACGTTGCATATTCGTTGTAGCCTAATGCAAGCGTCAACCAAAGGGTATCGCCATAAAAGTGATCAAAGCTTGGCTCAGCTCCTCGGCAATTGACAGTTGCGGCGAATCCGCTTAGCGAGCAAGTTGCTTTGCGTTTGTCAATTGTTTGATTGTTTGTTTGTGAACGTGATCATGGGCAGCGTGGATTACAAGTGGCGTAAACGCATGTGCCACAAGTGGCAGGAGGAGCTGCAAGAGCAACAGAGGCAGCAACAACACGAACAGCTGATGCTGAAGCAAAAACAGCAACAGCAGCAGCTGCATCAGCAGCAGAAACAATTGCAACAGCAACTGGAACTGGAAGAGGAGCAGAAGCAAAAGCAAAAGCAGATTCAAT
>JAWNNW010000930.1:0-80000 GCA_035044465.1 Scaptomyza tumidula | reverse complement strand
TAAAGTTAGACAAATCTTATAGAAAGCAATCAAACAAAGTTTAAATTAAACTGAAAGCCGTTTAGAATAACAATTAAAGTCTCGAATTAATTTGATAAAATCTATGAAAAGTCTTTGAAGCAATTTCATGATAAGTAAACTTATCAATTTGATTTGTTCTCCAAGTAAATCCTCTATAATCCTATATCACTCAATTGCACGCTGCTGGCCAACAGATGGCGCTGGCTTAACAACTTAATAAGGTTTAGTTTCGGATCAGTTCGAGTTTCGGTTATAAGTCCTTTATCGGCTTTACTCATAAGTAGTTTTACGATTGAAATACACAACACAAACACACACACACACACAAACACACGCACACTCACTGTGAACATCCAAGTCACTTTCACACTGAATATAACCTGAACAAAAAAAAAAAAAAATAGAATAGAATAAAATGAAAAAAAAACAGTTTCATTTGCATTTTGTTACAGTCTGTAAATTATTCATGGCTCTTGATAATACTCCAAACTTTTGTGTGTGCGAGAGAGAAAGACAGACAGAGCGAGAGAGAGAGAGAGCGAGAGAGAGAGTGAAACACTAGTTGAATGCCGAATATAACATGATCATCATCTTGTTTCATGATGCTCGTTGATGGTCCGGCACGAAGCTGCCACCCCTTCCACCCCTACCACCCCCTGCTTTAGTCTTCGTTGCTAGGAAATTCTTTGAGTTTCTTTTTGTTTTTTTTGCACTTTTTGGCTTTTTTGGCAAGCAGGCAGCAGGCAGACAGACAGACAGACAGACAGACAAACAGGCTGGCAGGAAATATTTTGCCAAGGAGATAAAGTCAAATTAGCTGTGTTTGTTTTCTTTCAAACGCAGCGCAAAAGCGATTAAGTGAAAAGTTTACCTACCCAGACCCAACCACTTCACTTTCCTCCCTACCTTCCTTCCTGCCTTTAACCCACTATTTGCCATACTTTGCCATTCTGTCTGTCTGTCTGACTGTTACTCTGGGCAACGTTTTCTAGTCGATTTGCTGCCACATAGAAATTGTATTTGCATTCGAGCTTACGATTTATACACTGTGCGAGCGAAAGAGAGAGAACGACTGTACACAGACGAGACGCGGAGCGGGTAGGTGTTCGTTTTTTTTTTTGGCGTGCTCAGGCGGAGAAACAAAAGGCGTTTGCAAGGTCGAAAACCAACACAAACACACAAAGATTCAAGGATTAACGTAAGCTGAAGATTAAAGAGTTTTCTTTAACATTTTTCTTTGTTTTTTTGCAAAGTTTTCTTTTTGCATTTCGATTAATTTTGTTTTTGCCGCGCTTTAATTGAACTAAATTTGTTTTTGCCTTACTTTTTTCTAGTTTATTCCATTTTTCAAGCGGCTTTAAACATTTTTATTGTGCTCCATTTCCATATTTGATTGCTTTTCGATTAATTTCATTTCTTCGCTGACTTTAAGCACTCATTTAAGTTGAGTTATTTTCAATCGCTCAGACATATATAAATGTACACAAACACACACACACACACAGACACAGAGAGAGACTGTAAATGTGTGTGTGAACATTCAATGTCGTCCTCCATCATCCGCATCGTTGCCGGAAGTGGCGATGATAACACGCCAAAGAGGAAATGAACACTTTTTGGGCATTGGCACGATGCTACGGGGCTACTATAAATATGCGCGTACTCTTAACGTATAAAACAGCAGCAACAGCAGCAACAACAATTTCGTTCATATATTATTGGCATAAGTAGACGTTGAAATACCCTATACCCCATGCATTCTAAGTTAGGCAGAGTAAAATTTTAAATTATGAATTCGATTTATACTTGCCAGTTTTTAACCTTTTGGGCAAAGTAAAAATAACTTCGTTAGTTCGTAACTAGTTGCAAACATACCCTAATAATAAGAATACCTCACTCTTTATAGGGTATTCAAGAGCATACGGCGAAGGCAACCTTAACTTTTTGCATCTCACAGCTCGCCCTCATGCTTCGCCCATTTGGTTATCTCTGCCTCTCAACCCACCATCAACGCTCCATTTTTTGGCCCAGTTACTATCTCTCTGTCTCGCTATCCCGCTATCCCGCTGCCCCTGTGCCTTCTGTGCCCTGTCTGCCGGCTTTTGGGCGCGCTGTGTAAATTTTATTGAGGTCGAATTGAAAATGTGCCCAAGTAACTAAGTGGCGACACAATAAGTGTGCGAGAGAGACACACAGAGAGAGTGTGTGTGTGTGTGTGAGAGAGAGAGAGAAGGAAGAACAATGAATGTACGAAAAATTAAAAGCATTTTGTGCGCAAATGGCGCGCACCATTTAAAATGTATACGAAATATGGTAACACGCGATTTTTCGTTCAACCCAACCCAACCCTAGTAGAGATATGGCCTAAACCAGGCTGCGTACCCTTCAATTCCCCTCAGCGCCCACCCCCACCCCCGCGCTGTAGAGCGGTTACACCTCAGGAACCCTCGATGCGTATAATTTATGTGGCATTTAATGAAAATGGAATTGAAATTTAGTGTGAATTTATTAAATGATTTTAAATGAATGTAAAAGCCAAACAGCGAAGAGCAGGGGAGTGGCGAGGGACACAGTTTAGATTTAGATTACAATATGAGATTAATTTAGCTGAATTGACAATCACAAGCAAAAAAAAAAACAAAAAAAAAAAACTATTTTCCATAGCATACTTTTGAGGGCGAAAATTTAATTATAAAACAATTGTTCAGACTATGTCGTAAACATCAAATACTAATACTAATTCTCACCCAAGATAATTGGCAACTCTCATTAGCCAGGCGATCCATCAAGATACTCAATGAATGAAGAGGGGGCGAAAGAGAAGGTTGATGTAGATGATGATGTTGAGGGTATCAAATTGTAAACACCTGCCATGCTGACCATACATATGTATGTAAATGACTCCCTCTCTCTCGCTCTCTGACTGTCTCTGACCACAGCTAGAGAGAGAGAGAGGGTGAGAGAAGGGGAAACCTTTTGACAATGGGAAACGAAGGAGTAGAGTGCTGACCAAAACGGCAGCACCGTCAACGTGTGGTGCAATTACGCGCAGCTAATTAAACGTAATTCATCAATTTGGAAAACAACAACAAACACAACCACGACACAATACACTTACATACATGGGGCGTGCCATGGGGAAGGAGCAAACACACACACACACGCACAGAGAGAAATACACATATAGCCAGGCAACTGAAAACGGAAACTGCAAATGGGCAAAATGTGAAAATTGCGCATTAATTAAATTTAAAGTGAATTGCGAGTGCGCATCATTAGAGCTGAACAATTTATGTGAATATGGTTGCCAGCGAGCATACATGCAGCATACCCCCCCCCCCCCCCCTCCCTCCTGTCCACTTTGTTGACCACAAAAAGTAAACTTGTTGGTCAATAACAACTCTCACTCACTCTATCCTCTCTCTCTCTGTCCTCTTTGTGCCCTTTGGTCTTTCGGCTCGTTGCTCGTTGGTGTTGCGGCTCTCGTGTCCAATTAAATTGTATGAATTTACAAAAATTAACAATCAACCTCGAAAAATCGCAACCAACCCGCAAAAATTCGCATGTTTGTGTTCATGTTGTATTTGATTAACCATTGCCAGCATCAATCATACAATGTTATTAAACAGAATTTCATTATTTATTAACTGTAGACATAGTAAATATTTAATGGACCACTAAAAAATTACAAAAATTACAAAAGAAACCATTATTAAAAAACTGTTTTAATATGTTCTTATTACTTTTGATTAAAAATTTCACAAAATGAACAACCTGTGATTAAATGTTCATCGTTAACACAAACAAAACGAAAGACAATCAATTTAAGCGTGGTACAATGCAAAGAAACTCTTAATATGAAAGCTTCGACGCAACAACATTTAATTAAACATCGGATGTACAAACATATCAATTTACTTCAAGATTTTATTAAAAATAATGCAGATACTTTCACAGAGTCGCGTCACCCTCACAATTAAAAAAGGAGGAGAAATTCTGTCGCGCATAGTTGAACTGTGCTTGATCGCTGCATGCTAAATTGGTGTTGAACTTCGCTAAATTGAATATCGTAAGTCGCGCTTAAAGAGCTCCTGCCATAGAAGCGAATATGTGACAAATGCTCCACGTTACCAGCTCTTTATTGGGTTATCTTTATACGTGTAACAAATCTTTATGCGCAACAGGTTGTAAAGTCATGGAAACTTATCTAAAGAGAGAAAGCTCAAAATAACATACCAAAAGTATAACATAACTTAGGACTTGACCTTATTTAGCATTTCCTAACTGTTGATGCCAGATACATGATATCTTTATATTCCAGAAAAAAGTTTCTTAGATTTTAGTTTTACAATACTCGTATTTCCTTAGGGTATTAACATTATCTCTAAACCCTATTGTAATCTATCCAGAACTTTCACACGCACAAGAAGTGCAATTTACACGGGGATTTTTCAGAAGCACCTATAAAGATGGTTCGCTTGCTACAAGTTTGTTTTAAATATGCTATAACTCTTCCCGTTTTCGATTTACATATGTGATCGATAACAACAAAATCTTGAGTATGGAAAACTTTGCAACGCGTTTCAAACATTGGACGAAATAATGACAATATGTGAATTTTATTGAAATCGGTTTGAGAAACACCAGAGATATCGAACATACTTGCAATCTACTGGTAGGGATTTTTAGACTAGAGCCTTCTTACTTGCTTAATAACATTATTTATACGTTTAAAGAAACTGTGATTTCCATTTGTATAATGTATTTAAACAGTGATAGTATATTTGGAACAAAATTTTTTATCGTATAGCATATTTCCTCTCGCTTTTCATGTCAGTCAAGCGCTTGGACTGACGTTACGTTTGGAATTGGGTTTTGGCCACAGGCCACAGCTATCTAATGCAAGCACACACACTCACATACACATGTATATATATACACTTATATATATATATTTATATATATAGATATATGTGAAAAAGTCATGTGTGTCCGAGCAGCGGGCATTCATTATTGCAACGGCTGCCTGCCTCGTCTGCCTGCCTTTTCTATTTCTTCTTCTTTTTATGCTGCTGTTGCTGCTGCTGCTGCTGTGGCACTTATTAAAAATTTTCTGGTTCCCTATTCGGGTTTTTTTTTTCTTCGTTTTTTTTTTCGTTTCTGCCGCATCCTTGGGACTGTGTAGCATGCTAGCCGTTGTCAGTCGTAGTGCACACGCCCACCAGGATCAGGACACAAACGGAAGCAGGCAGCAGGGTGCACGGCCCACGGGCCACGGGGGAGCTGAAGACACAGCAGGCGGTAAGTGGAAAGGGGCAAGAAAATGCTTTTGTTTATTTATCTTTTCGCTCGCTTTCGAATAACAAATCCTTTTGGCTTAACACATATTATGCGGCGACATTGCCTCATCCTCTTTATTCTCCTTTTACCGCATATCCCTTTCGCTTGCCTTTGTCGCCTCCATTACAGTACATTCCATTCCCAAACCCAAACCCTAACCCATACCCATACCACCACCCGCTGGTTGTCTTGCCACATCCTTTTGTGCAATGTGTGACTGTTGCCGTTTGCCGTTGCTGCAGTTGCAGTTGACTCCACTTTTGTCAAATGTATTGTTTCAACCACAATCAGAGACCCATCACCACCTCCCTAGCTAGATGAGCATGGAGTAGACCGTTCAGCTCTACCCCATTCGACAAACTAGGCAGTGATGCAAACTTTTGGGCACGAAGAAAAGCTATTATAGACAGTAAATAAAGCCAAATGGGAACCTAGATTCGGCTTTAAATGCCTTGTGTCAATATTTATGTTTTAATGTCTATTTCTATATCTAAACTTATACATATGTATGTATCTAACCCTTAGCCATATCTTATAACGGCATCATAAATGGTTAACATTCCGTTGAGTGTAAGAAAAAAATCTGAAGGAGCTGGAAAATGCTTGTTGTAATTTGCTAGTTCTTCAAGATTGATTTGCAAAAACTTAAAAAAAAAAAAAAGCTGATTTGACATTACTGCAACTAATTCTTCTGCATATTCGGAATGACGATTCGCAATGCTGTTGCAATGTTTGCCTTCGTGTTGGCGGCGGTTTTTTTTCGTTTAAAATTTCTTTTTCTGCTAGCTTTCTCTCTCTCTCTCTTTCTCTGTGTCGCTAACTCTCTGTATCTGTGTAACAGTTACACTAATACATAGACTAAGATACATTTTATTGTTTTTTGCCTGGCGCTTTTTCATCAATCTTGGTCGCTTCTCCAGCTGCCAACTTTTATGGCCTAAGCCTCAACCATACAAAGTGAGCGAGACAGACAGATAAAGAGAGAGAGAGAGAGAGAAAGAAATGAGGGGCGTTCGTTCTTCTATTGTCATTGTCGCCGCTTAGAACAATTTTGCAGTTGTTATGTCTACATAAATGTCAGCATCAGGCATTGTCTGCCCTGTCAGCCATTGTTTCCATTCTCCATCCCAATTCTCTCTCGCCTCTCCCGTATACCCAAATCCGTATGCCATATTCCATATTCTGTATGCCCATTTTCCCTAACAGCACTCAACATCATCATTAGTCACTGTATTTTTTTTTTTATATTTTTTAGTGTGCTTTGTTTTTTTTTTGTAGTTTCTTTTTGGGATCTTTGATTTACCAGCTGCCAGGCAGCAAATTGACATTTGGTCACATTGATAGCATCGGTGTCACCAAAACACTTGATGGCTCAGTATCTTTCTCTCTGTGTTTTTCATTATTCAATACTCAACAGCATCATCATTGATCAGGACTTTTTTCTACTCAAATTCACAGGCAAACTGACGTATTGATAAGTGTTGGTTTGCATAAGTGAGACCAGACTTTAAATATGGTAATAAAATTTGATTAACAATTTAAATACAATTTAACTTAAATTTTCTTTCTTAGTATCTTTTTTCTTTTTGGCTATAAAAGAATTCCATCATAACTCCCAATTTTTTGGGAAAGATCTATATCCAATCCCTGACTTTTTAATATTTCTAGCATTGAGTAACTCTTACAAGCCATTATCAAGTTAAAGATGATATTTGTGTAATTTTACTACAACTAAAAATAAAATTTGATAAGAAAGAAATCAAATCTGAGAAACTTGGCAATGAATAACAATGTATCAGTGTATGGTTACCCAATAGCTACCAGTGTTGTAAAATTTACCAAATATTTAAATGCTTCATTTCTTGGAACTACTCTTGTGCCTTCTTCGACCCCTGTTCTGTCGAGTTGCACCTTGAATTTTTTGGACTCGCTTGAAACAGTTTGGTTTGCCGCACAAGTTTCGTGATGCCGTTCTGCCGCCAGTGTGCCTGTGGCTCTTATCGTGTCGCCGGGCTGCGCTTCACGCTCGACAGGCAAAACCGGATGTGACATCCTTTTAAAGTCGGAAGTACTTATGCTTAAGCGTGCGTCGGCGACGCCAACACGGCGACGGACTACAACAGCGCAAGCCGGAGACGACTCGAGTCCTGTGCCGCTTTCTTTCCTTCCTTCCACATCTCCCTGCTCTTTTTTCCTTCCTCTTCTCTCTCGCCCCTGTCCCTGTCCCTGTTAGTGGGTTTGCCTAATACTGAGTCTGCTTAACCCAACTCCCGTCTTTTTTTTCATGTCTTTACTGACGCTACTTAAAAATTGTGGGCAACATTTAAAATGTTGCCAGCTCCTCGAGAACAGGGTTGAAAATATAAGAAGATGATGATGAGGGAAACAGGGGACGGCGCGTCGCACCGCAATTGCCCACGTGACGGCTCATCAAAATACATAACCCTGCCCAGTGATTAAACCTTCAACTCTTCTGCTCACACTTTTCACCATGACTGGCTGCAAGTGATTCCACAAGAATTTAAAGAGCTTAGGTGACGTCATCACATTCCATGCGCATCAGATTCGTGCCAAAAAGAATCACTGTTGAGAGGCAACTTGAATGCGAGATTCCCAAATCATTGTTGATTTCAATTATCTGTTCATTTTAGCTTTTCTCTTTATATATTCGTTCAATATTGGAACCTTCAACTCTAAACTTACAACTTAATTTACGTTTTAAACGGTATGTTTTCATTTGCCTTAGATCCTTTTACAACACTTACAATTTGCAGTGAGCGACTATGCCACACTTAAATCGGATTTGGATTGGTCCGATTGATACGACAATTTAGCATTGCTGCTGAACAAAATGTATAAAAATAATAGATTGTTAAATATAAATACTCTTAACAGTTAATGAGATCACAGATAACTTATAAGAATCTATAATAATATTGTTCAAGTTTGGACATTTTGGAATCGTACAACTATTTAATTTTTACTTTATTCTCCAATAAAGATATCTAATAGATTGACCAAAATATTATTATATTATTTAAACAATAAACAAATAAACATTATCAGGTCAAAATTCACTTCTTGAATATCTCAACAATTTTTTCCATTGTTAGGTTACTCAAACATTTTATACCATGTAAAAAAGTTGAAGTCAGGGCAGGAAGTGTTTATTCATTATTCCTACCATTAATCACAACACAAGCAAAAATAAACATACACTATTTTATTGATGTACTTCATGTCTTTACAGGCACATTTTCAACATTTACCACTTCTTACAGGATATCTAAAAGTCGGATCTCCGAATCTCTTGTTAAAACGCTAAACATTCGTTCCACTTAATGAGCACCGGTTGAGGTATTGGTTGGTTTGGTTGGTCGCTTTTGGAAGTAAAAGTATTTATTGAAAATAGACACGCGACTGCTGCATATTTTATAAGTGTTTCGCTGTCATGTTGCCCTCCTCTCCACCCTCTTCAGTGTGTGTGTATTTGTGTATGTAAATCAACAGCGTTTGAGAGCTCTCGTTACAAATTGTAATAAACTCGCACATCCGTTGCCATTAAGCGACTTCTAATAAACTTTATGGCAACATTTTTTCTTTTTTTTTTTTTTCATTCTTATCTTGAGCTCCTCGAGCTCGTTTTTCGTCCTTCTCGTGTTTGGTGCCATGTTTCTGCGTGTGGATGTGTGTGTGTGTGGGCGGAGAGAGAGGTCGGGGCGCAAGCAAGGTGTTAATGATTCAATAACATTTGCCTTTAATAGCCAACAGCAGGCGGGACAAGCGACATTAATGCGATTTGCAACAAGAGGTTGAAACGTAGAAATTGGGTGAAAGAGACAGAGAGACAGAGAGAGATCGAGGGAAAAGGGGCGAGGGGTGAGGGGTGAACTGACCACAACAATGTTACTTTCAATTTAATGGGTCGGTGGAGAAAGAAGAGAGAGAAAAGTAAAGACAGATACTGATAGATGGCTAGATAGATAGATAGGAAATAAGCACATTATACGAGAGAGAGTAAGAGAGAGAGTGAGAGAGGGAGTGAGGCAGCGAATGTAACAGGAACTGATGCGTGGGTGGAAAAATGGTTGAGAGAGGGAAGGCATGGGCTGGTCAATTGTTGCGTGACTTTCAATTTACAAATATATATATCTACGATGTATGTATGTATATACAAAGATAAACTGAAAACGGTAACAGGAAATGATTTAAATTACGAAGTTTTAATACTCTTGCAGATTAAAATAATATCCAATAGAATATTCACTCTCAAAACAACAAAACTTTTTAATTTTATGTAAATAAAAAGATTTTTCTAACTTAATTTTGATAGTTTTGTTGAATGATCTTACTGATCGCATAAAAGATAGATTTTAATAAAATACATCTTAAATATGCACTTTTTTCTATCATTATTATATTAAATTAAATTCTACCCAAC
Source organism: Scaptomyza tumidula (assembly GCA_035044465.1). Classification (NCBI taxonomy): domain Eukaryota; kingdom Metazoa; phylum Arthropoda; class Insecta; order Diptera; family Drosophilidae; genus Scaptomyza; species Scaptomyza tumidula. Next base: position 70,198 of record JAWNNW010000930.1, on the reverse strand, counting down.
ATACTCAAGAATTAAATAGTTATCAGCTTTAAGTGTTTTTTTTTTGTCTTATTTATAGTTAAGTCAAACATTTCACTTGGTAAATTGAAAGCTTATACCTTTATCCAAATCATATTTCAATTTAAAATTCTTATTTTGTTATATTTGTTACGAAAGACGCGATAAAAATCATTAATCTTATTCATAAACACGATTATGTTATACGTTATTTCTTCTTTCAAAACTGTATGAAACTTTAGTTATATTGGATCGCTGATGATTCTTTTACCATATTTGATCTTCATTAGACCTACATTTATCATCATAGAACAAATATATGTGTGTTAGCATAATCTCACCGCTATTAAATGCGAATCAAATCGTCACAACTTCGATATTTATTTGAAGGTGGTGTATACCGCAAGGGTATTTAGAAATAAAATTTAAAAAGAAAAACCAAGCAGATTTCACTTTCAATGCACAACAACAACTGGCTGCCTGCCACGCAACGAAGTCCCATCACCGACCAACTCCCAAACGTATGCAATGATTTTTTTTCATCACATTTCACTTCAATTTTTGGAGTTTTTTTCTTTTTGAAAAGCTAATCAATTTAGCTGTCTGGTGACATGCCAATGGCCCAATCCAATGTCAATGTTGATTGGGGGCAAGAAGGAAGAATGATTTTTTGGCTTGGGTTTGGTGATGTGAGGTGAGGTGAGGTGGTGTAAGCGTTGGTGGTAGGCACGGACACGTCCAGCGCAGCTGGGCATTGAAAGCAGTCATTAACTTTTAAATGAAGCAACGGAAACGAGATAAGCACGTGAAGCGAACACACAGTTCGACCAGTTCCTCCTCCCTCACTCCCACTACAATTCGCTGTTTTCTGTTCTTGTACCTCATCCAACCTTAACCTCAACCTGACCGATTTCACTTACCGACTGACTGTGCTGTTTTGTGGTGTTCTGGTGCTGGTGACGATTGACGCTTTGGTCATTGCCTGGCGACGCGACCCGCCGCTTGGTGGCCATTTGTTGATGTTATCTGATGGCACGCCCACAAGAGCTCACGCCCGCCCCCTCAAATGAGCCATAATTATTCAATAAGAAATAATAAAGTAGCTGGCGCGACACAGCGGGTGAGAAGGGGCGGGCTTTTGCTGCCAACGTTTTGTTGTTGTTGTTGTTGTTGCTGTTGCTGTTCAGCAAACATATTTTCATTGATGAACATGCGATGCGACTGTGAACTGTCCAGCGGGACATAGAGGGACTGTTAATGCAAATGCGCTAAGGCCTGCAGGTATAGGTTTCCCTGCACACCGTCCACACTCTGCCCCCCCGCCCACTTGTCTGAATCGTTGGGTAAATGATTGTTGCGTGACTTGCAGGTTTGTTGCTTGCGCTTTGTGTTTGTGTTTGCATTGAAAATTCCTTAATTTGCCAGGCTGACCCCGACCTACCTCTGCCCTCTGCCCATTGCCGACTTTCTTTCCTCTTTTGTTTCCACTGCCCGCCGCCGCCCAGGCATTGTTGACGCTGTTAAGTAGTTACATTTTGTAGCGATTTGTTGAACAACACCAAAAAAAACCTGGTAAACAAAACGAGTACGAGTACGAGTACGAGCACTTGCGTCGACCAAGCGGGGTAGCAAGTTGGTAGGATGAGGGGGGAACAGGGAGTGACGGGCACTTGCAGCACAGTTACAGCAAACAATGTTGCAAGCTCACGTTTTTAAGCTCACTACACGCACACACGCACGAGTGTTTAGTACTTTGGATGAGAACCCCAAAAGGAAAGGACTATTAGAGACAGAGAGTGAGAAAGGGAGATAGTTTATTTATTCAATATATTAATACGAGTTGTGAATTGAATGTATATATCTTTTTGCAAACAAGTTTTCTGCCACCTGAAGTGATATACATTCTCAACATAGAAAAGGACCCATCGAAGAGCAAGGCTCAAAAGGCTGTACACTCTGTTCGGTTCGGGATCAGGGCTTAGCCTTCGCAAGGCAACGAGATGCTAGCTTGCTGCATCCAACTGTGGGGCATATGCTTAACATTGGATGTAGACAGATCAGCACGCAGGGGTAATGTGATTGGATTTGTTGGCCTACCTTGTGTTCTAGGAAGGAGATAAGTAGGCGGCAAGGCAGCGCTATGCGTTTCCATGTTAAGTTTCATACCACCTTTAAATGCTTTAACCGATGGGCTAGCGTCAAACAGTGTTGCAAGTGTAGAATTATTAAATCTCTAGCACAATTCACAATGACATTCAAACAACATTTAAAGATTCGATTGTGAATAAAAAGTATCTAGCAGCAATCCATCAGAACATCAATCTAGCAGTTTGGCCAGGGACAAAGAGAATGAGAGTTGGTATTTTTAATGATTTCATGTGGCGGCTGTCTGTCATTCATTTCACAATTCAGCTCACAATTGCTGTTGCGTTGTTGCATCGTGAATTTGTGTCACACGAAACTACCGAACAACAGCAACAACATCCACAAAAGAACCTAATACAGCGAAAGCAACAACAACAACAACTACAAAAGCAACTTGTGACAAAAGTTCTTCTACTTTTTAAAGTGGGGAAAAGGGTGCCTGAAAAGATGGGGGAAAAATGGAACATAAACACACAAAAACAATGAATGGAAGCTTTTGTTGTCTTCTTTGGGGATTTGAAATTTGAATTTGAAATTTAGGATGTGCGATGTGCAGCCCTAAAAGAGACAGACAGAGAGACAGAGAGAGAAGGGAACAATCATGGCTGTTGAGTTCGAGTTTGAGTACATATGATTTTAGGGTTTTTAAACAACAACAACAACAACAACCGATTCAGCAAAAGGATATATACATATAGTACAGGATATAAAACTTGCGCGCGGTAGATCTACAAAATTAATGAGTCATCGTTAAAGTTAACAACTTGCACAAAATTGTTTAGTTTATCTAAAATGGCAAGTTACTCAACAACAACCCAGCACACCCAATTCCACACTTTTCCCAATCCCTTACCTTACCCATTGCGTCTACAAAGAAGCCTATCGAGTCTATAAATTGATATACCGATTCGGTTAAGAGAGCATGTGGGGATGGTGGGAGACGGGGAGAAATGTTTGAGGTTGGGACAGGGTTGTGTTAGTGGAGGGGGTGGGGCAGGGTGGAAATGTTGTCGCACACGTAATCACTTTTTAAGTGTTAGACAATTTATGATACATGAAAATGTGTTTTGAGAGCAAAAACGAGCGAGAGAGAGAGTGAAGAAGAGAGAGAGAGAGAGAGAGAGATGACACCTGACTTCAACCCCTTGCCATGTTTTTCTGCCCACAAGCTGTGAATAGCTTGACATTAAGACTCAAAGATTATTTTTGCCTTCAACTTTAGGGGCTGCTGCTGCTGCCTCAAAGGGTTTTTCTTCAGCTTCCCCCCCCCCCCCCATCTTTCTCTCTCTGCCTCTCTCTATGTCTGTTTCTCTTGGCAAAACTCTTCTTGTGTTCTTGTCAGCGCAATAAACACCTCAAAGTTGATGACATTTCATTAAAATCAACGCTGAGGTTGAGGAGACAGCGGCGGCAACAGCGGCAACGGCAACATTGGTGTGGGCATGGGCATGGGCGTGGGCGTGGCAAATGAAATTTTACTTATGAAGCATGAAAGTGAGTTCCGTGGGTTTTTCGGGCTGCTGGGTTTTGGGTTTTGTGTCTTGTGTCTTGGTTTTAACCAGGACCAGCTTTCTTGTTGATACATAGTACGTTGGCGTTGGCGTTGGCTTCTTTTGCATTGACGCAACATTTTCATGTTCATTTGGTAAAAGACAGCGACGTCGGCAGCGACGCAATGAATTTCATTAAAACAAGCAGCAAACGTCCTTTGCCACACACATGGTATGCTGGAGCACGAGGTGTGGGTGGTGGTGGGGTGGTGTGGTGGGGTATGAGTTTATTGGTCTACTTGATTTGTGTAAGTGATGTGCGAAAGAGATGCACTGAGTAAGTGCTGCCAAAAGGAATGGGTTACATACAGCTTGACGAGCTGGCTGGGGAACAGGCAATGGTAGAAGAGAAGAGCAAAAAGTGTCTTTAATTGTTAAAGCCGACGCATTAATACCCTGTTCTGAATTTATATATAATAAATGACTTAAAACTTAAATCTTAAAATTTTTAGACAGACATACATTATTATTTCAAGATTCTGTGACATAACACTCATATTTGTCATTAGTTCTTCTTTTATTTTATGGACAGAATTTTTTATAAATTAATCAATTATATTTCTCATAAGCTAGCAACAGGCTGAATTCTTTCAATATAATCTAACATAAATGCATATAATGTATCTAGAAAAAAACTCATTCTTCTTGAAATATTTCAATATTTATATCTAGGCTTGCAATCTAATAAGTTTGCTAATTCTGAAGATAGTTATCCCTAAGTTAACTTACAGCTCGGAACGAACAGCAACTTGCAATGTGGGTATTTGAAAAAAAATCTTGTTACGTGGACGGACGGACTCGGCTGTTGATGCTGATCAAGAATATATATACTTTATGGTGTCGGAGATGCTTCGTTCTGCCTGTTACATACCTTTGCACAAAATCATGATACCCTTTTTACCCATTTTCAATGGGTTCGGAATATAAGAAGTACTATTCATATACTTTATTACAAGTAATCAAATTTTTGAATACATTATGTACTCGAAACCAATTGAAAGTTCCCAATTCAAAAACAAAAAACAAATGTTTTAAACCAATTTTAATACAACAAATAATAATAACAAGTTATTGGCGTATTCAGTATAATAACATTGATAAGTTCATTCATTCATTTGAATGAAACTTATTTATATATACATATATGTATGTATGCTGTATAATACTTATATAAACTATTATATATAATCATCAAACAAATATATATTTGAAAAAGGTCAGTTGCTCAGAAATAAGGTGAAGGACCAAATTATCGGTAAGTTTAACACGAAAAACCGATTCTTTGTTTTTTCAAAGCATAACTAAATAATTTTTTTTGTTTTCTGTAGCATTATGAGAATAATATGGGCACATGTTGATGATGATCGTTCATTGGAACTATATCGTGTGGCGCTGATCGATAGCAACGATGACGAGTTAAAGGTTTGCGTTGTTAATATCAGGCGGCCCAGTGAGATGACCTTCAGATGTCACGGCGAAGCGAGAGTGACTAAGTACCTCAGCGCCTAAATCGAGAACAAAATAAATCTATCGAAATCATTGAAAGTTACATCGAGCGTTGATTTTTGCAAGGGTCTTAAAAACAATTTACTATGCAAGTTATACCAAATAACATTTAAGAAAGTTTTACAACATAGTTGCATAGAAAGATCAGACGATCTATGGATAGATATGTTAACATATACGTGTATATATGATGAGCACAATGACAGAATATTCTAGTTGCAAGCATAGAGAACTAGAGTATTTGTTGTGCGGAATAATCTATTCGGTATTGAAAGATGTTTATTGAAATTGTTACTTTTGCGTGTTTTAAATATAAAACTAAATAATTGAACGCAATTAATAAATATTGTATGAACTTTTAATTATCAAGAAAAAACCATATATTATATTTAGTAATCGTTTGAAAGAAGCAAGCTTAAAAACTTGAATTGTATAAACCTATTTTGCACAAACATTGGGTATTCGTTTAGTCTATCACAGTTTACTCACACGCATTCACACCTACGTTTAGATATTTAGCTAAAGGCAATGTTTTTAATTATATTTTGACAGCAACAGTAAAAAGCAAGCATCGCTCTTTGGCTTTTAACATTGCTTCTTCCTTTTCTTCTACGTCAACTGTTTTGCTTCTTTGACGTGACGAAATATGTGCGAAACTTAATTGAAACATGTTACACTAAAAGGTTATGCGGCTGCCGCCTATAGCCAAAATCGGGAAAAGGGAAAATGGAATCATAATATTTTAACGACAGGCAACACTTTCCGATCAGAAACTACATTCAAACAACATGGGTTAGTTTAAATACCTAGCTATACAGTAATGTCTGAATATAATCAACACTGTGAAATAACCTAAATAAAGTGCGCTAAAGTGAACACCCACTGAAATAGAATGTAGTTGGTAAAGTTAAGCATTTAACTAAGCTAATCATTTGCTTCAGGCTAAAACTAATAGTTCTGGCCAAATTCTTACCAACATTTTATTCATAGAAGGTCGAGAAATTCCAACTTGACGATACCCTGAACCATAGGCATACTGTATATTCAACGTCAGATTTATTTCTGCTGTTGAAGGCTTAGTCATGTATTATATCTATGTTAATGTTCATATTTAAATGCGATTGTAAATTAGAATATGTAAATGTGAAATATGAGCGATAATAAAATTGACAACCGAATAACCTTTACAAAGTGCACAGATTAAGCGTTGTGGTGGAGGCAAAGCCTTAAAATGACATAATTTTTTAATATTATTTATTTGTGGATAATTTAAACATCAACTTGTTGTTGTATAAGTGCGAATAGAAAATTTAGTAAATCAACAAGAAACAAAAAATATAATGAAACTTAAAATGACAACCATTAAGCTTTTAAAAATCAAATGAATTTTCTTTTGTGCGGATTGAAAATTAACTAAACCAACAAGAAACAAAAATTATAATGTTTAAAATGCAGGATTACCTTCTCCGGTTGGCAACTGGCCAGAGTTAAAATTTTAACAAAATCCCGTGATTGGTGTTTTTTTAATGAATAGTTTTTTCTTGTTGCAAGAGTTAAGCCAAAAAGCTATGTTTGTTTGTCTGTCTTTGGGTTTTCCAGGGCAAGTTGTAATTGTCTTTGAGCTTAAAGATTCTTGGTGAAAATATATATTAAAATGCTCCAAACTAGCAAATTCTTCTTTTAGGCAAACAAACAATTTGAAGAAATGCTTACTCATATCTAGGAATTTCTATGCCAAAAACGTTAGCCATTAAGATTTGCGTAAAAATGCGCTGTCAACTTAAACTCAATGAATTTTAATAATAGTGAATAAGTTAATATTATGGTCATAGCATTTCAGTCCAACAAACGATGTCTTGTGTAGTTAACAACATGTTTAAATGTTGCTAGCAACACTTTTGGTGCTGTTTGGAAACATGGCAATCGGTAAACGAATACGATTCGTTTTCGTTTTGAAGCCGCTGACAGTTCGTGTTTGGTGTTGGTCTTTGGTGCTTCGTTTCGTTTCGGCTCGGCTCTTTGGTCGGCCGAAGGACATTCGAGTTGTGCTAGGTCCTGTCTGTTCTTATCCTATGCTGGCCCAATGCGAGCGATGCACAACGCTTTCAAATTCAGTGCTCGGGCAACTTCCTAGCGCGTCGGTCGGTTTTTTTTTCAAAGCGGCAAAAAAACGTTTACTAAGTGCAAGCGCCAATTCCTAGCTTCATCCGTAGAGGAACGCAATGAACGAGCGATTACCGTTACACGTTTGCTGTTTACCGTTTGTCGTAAATCGTTTCCACGTCGACCGTTAGAAAATTATTCGAAAAACGTTTGCAGGTGTCTTAACAATTGCGTTAAAAAAAAAAAACAAAAACATAATACAAATATTGAGAAAGTGAGAGAAAACTTGTGTGATTAAATGAATTTTAAACAAGTGTTGCCAAAACTAAAAAAAATATTTATTCGTTGAGTGCAATTTTTTTTAAGTGTTTTTAAAGTTGGTTTTTGGATTTTTTTATCTAAAGTTGATAACACAACTGTGCCGAATAAGTGTTGGAAAACGAATTTTTGCTGCTTTTTAAGCAAAAGGTAATTGAATTTTGCAAATTTTAAGAGCTGGTTAAGTATTATAATGAAATAAAAATAAAAATGGAATTGGGAACTATGGAAATTTGGTAGATTAGAGTTCTGGGAACACTGTTTTCAAAGATAAATATTTTTCATAAGTTCTTCAAAATATTGTGCAGTATTTTTCCCAAATAATAGTATTATTCAATACTTTACTATATAAATATATTTTAATATCAAAATAATAGTAAACTAAATTATAATACCAAAATTGAAAGTTTTTTTCCTATTTGTGATCACAAGTTTATTTATTTTCCGCATCACAAAAATTTTCCATGTAATTCAATAATTTAGATGATGCTATGAGTCTTCCTTTAACTTACACTCTCTCTTTGATTGCCGTGGATCATGTTTGGGATCGTTTTTGCCGCATTTATGATTCATTCTTCTTCGTTGCCCTAGCGACTTTTAAGCGTCGTGCGAAAAAGTTTTTACATTATGCAAAAGGTGTGAGGACAAAAGACCCAAAACTATGGCCAATCCACCCTAACAAGTTATCCCTCACCCTGCACCCAGCCATCCCCCTTCAGTCCGGTAGATTCCCTTTAACGCTCTGCGCGGTCTTGTCAAGTTTTTAGTCGGTGTGATTTATGTTTTATTAATATTAAAAGTGATTTATTAGCCATGAAAAATGTTCTCGCGCTTAAGAAGTTGGCCCAGGCCGATTTGTCCAGTCAGGTGTGCTGCGTACTTTTTTTTTAGCCACTGCACACTGCACGTTGCATGCCTCTTTAATTACAGCAAGACTTGCTGCAACACAGCAGGCGCTTGACTTTCTCCTTTTGTGTATCTCTTCTTTTCTCCTCTTTTTTTTTTGTGTGTGGTGCAGGGCCGGGGCAATCAAGTGCTTGTGCTCATTATCCTGCAGTCAACTTAAGCTAAACTGCACAACGAGATTAAAATTGTAAATGACAGGCAGACTGACAGCAGGAGCAGAGCAATAGCAATATCAACTGCAACAGCAACAGGAGCTAGAAGCTAGGACCAACGACCAAGAAACGAGGACAACGAAGCTGCAACCAACAGCTGCTCCTTTACAACTCAAAAACGCTAGCCGTTCTTGTAGTTGTTGCGATTATTATTTTGCTTGTGTTTATTTTCTTTCTTCTTTATGCTGCTGTGATTGGTGTTGTTGGTGTTGCTGCTTTGTTGTTGCTGTGTTGCAAGACATCGCCTTTGCACCGGTCGATCCATTTGCCCGTCGCGCACTTTGTCGTCATTTTTCAAGAAAAATTAATTAATTAAATAAATAAATAAATTATCGTGCAGAAATCTCAATGCCTTAAGCAATCCCTTTGACTTTCCGTGCCTGTGCTTGATGGTAAAAGTGCATTTTTATTAAATAAGAAAGTAAATGTTATAAAAAAAAAATTTATTAAGGTATTTTACATGCTTGCAATATTCCCTCTTAAAACTTGATATATCAATTTCTGAAACTTTTCTCTGGCTTTCGAATATTTGTCAAGTATTCAAACATTAAGTTTTATATACTTTAAGACTCTGTTCGGCATTAAAAACTTATCGTTGGATTCAAACTTTTCGAATGCTGTGTAACAAAAACAAAATCATGTCATAAAAGTCAACTCTAATTTGAAAGAAGCAGAAAATAAGGTTGCAATTGTACTTAAAGGTCTGCAGAAAAGTATTTTCTGTTAGGTTTCTTTATTTATTATTTATTATCACAAGTTTGTTTACATTATCCCATAAATTATGATATCACATGACAGACAAAATTAAAAGACAAGAAGATTGAATTTCAAAGTGCATAACACTGAGTTGCAGTGATCGGTTCTAGCCAAAGCATGGAAAATATGACATTGCTTCTATCGCCTAGAAACATATTATGCATATCGTGGTATTAGATTAGTTATATATTTATTGTCGGTCGAACATATGTGCAACATCTTGCTTCTCATCCAAACGCTGCGGCTAGACGACTAACGACACATTCTAGGTGTCATGCCACTCTGCGAGATACCTTGTATAAATTCATTGTAAACATATAAAAATACTAAATGAAACAAATTATAAGCCCAATGGTTGATTTATGTAGTTGCATCTAGCGATTAATCGAATTGTCAGCTTGTTCAACTCGCTGTAATGGCAGCAAATTACACGCATTTCGCATTTTAATTACCAAATGCAATTTCCCAATTTGCAATTGCAGTATGAAAGATTTCTCTCCAGAGAGAATCGGTTGAAATTATGATTGCTGCTGCAATCGAATACACACGCCAAAAATAATTACCACTAGCCACTTTATTAAATTACTGATTTGTGCCTGTTAGCATTTTGGTTACCCTTTAAACCTTTCACCCATCATTCACCCTTACATCAAGGCCGGACGGTAATTATTTGAGTGTTAGATACACTGATGGGCAGATATGGATATGATGCAACTGGTTTACAGTTACAGGTTGCATTTGGCCTATCGCTAACCTCATTTTAAGTGGATATATAAGCGTATATAAATACATTAGCATGGTTTCGATATTGCATAGTGTGGAGTGGATTAGGTCAAAGAGCCACTAAACTCTCATACTCTTACTTTGCTCGCATTAAAAACAAATTAGCATAAATTTTGTGTATTTTAAACATTCGTTGAACTCATTTAAGCCCATTGTTAAACGCATAATGCCTAAAAACTATGAACTTTGAAAGCGTCAATCCTTTCTCACTCCGCCTTTCAACAGTTGGAGTAACATATGTGGGCTTTGTGCAGTTGGTTATTATAGCTGCAATAGGGCCAAAACCTAACAAAAGAGAAATTGAAACTGTTATTATGATGGAATTGTGGCGTAATCATAAACAGCAACAACAATATCCACACACAGCTACAAAATTAATGGCATATTGTGGCTTAATGCCGTAATGTGGATTGCCTTGATGCTGCATCCTGTGGCAAGCATAAGTGCTGCACGGAAACCTCATAGCCTCCACTTACACATAAGAGCTTTAAATTGGTCTAAAATAGCTAGTATTTCAGTAACGTTAACTCAAGCTGCAAAGCCACAAATCAGCTTAACAGGCACCGAAATCTTAGTGAAATTCCTGTGAACATTTTAATTTTAGTTTTAACCAATGTTCACAAGTTCCAACCAATCAAAAAGTATTCTAGGGCACCAAAAAAAACTATTTTGAAAGTAAAAAAGAAGAAGAAAGAATTATTCTTATACATTCAGATACCAAATAAGTAATGACAGTATAATCCGCAATTAATAAATTACAAGCAAATTTTTGATTAAAATTATCTATCTACTCAAAAAATTCTCAAAACACTTCATTAATCTAGGGTATCCTCTCTCTCTTTCATGCTGCTTAAGCATATGTGAAAAATTAAACAAAAAAAATAAAAAACACATGTTTGTTTATGCGTCGTATACGTAACATGAGCTATGCACTGAACGAAAGCAGCACAAAGCGAACTCTGATCCCAGGCAGCTGCTTTTGCTTCTGCTTTAATTTTTTGTTATTTTATTCAGCTGCCTGCCTGGTTGCCTGCCTGCCTGCTTGCCTGCCTGGTTGCATATAAATCACAACTCGATATGAAGCAACAAAAGGCTCGGCAGTGCAAGCAAGGCTACAAATTTGGTGGGGAGGGTGGTGGTGGTGGTGTGGTGCGGTTGGGTGTGGGGAAAACGCATCGCCAGCTAATAAATGACGTGTCACAGCGAAGCGGAAATAAACACAATTAAAAACGCATCAGCGACAAAAGGCAACACACATACAACGTATGTACTTATATAAAGTATACAACATATGCGAGAAAAAAAATGTCGTTGGGGATATTGCACACAATAAATATATATACACACACAGATACATTATGTACATACACATGCTATGTATCGATGTATGCATGGATGTATGGATTGGCACTAAAATTCGGGCATTTGCAGCCACAAAGCGAGCACAATTTGCGATAAAACAACAAAGGGGCGCTATTGATAAAATATATCAATACAATTTAATACAAAAATGAACTTATAAACACTTATATTAAACATTTAACTATCTTAGCAGTTCGATTGAACTAGCTTTTCGATTAAGAACTTAAGAAAAAGGTGAAATTAATTTGTTTACCAACTGCAATTGATATTTGAAAAGTAAATCTATATCCTTTTAAGTTCGATTCAAATGTCTTCAACGATGTAGCTTTCTTTATGCAACAAAGGAACCTCAAGAAAGATGCTCTTAGATTATATTTATATATAATTGAAAGGAAAAATGTTTCATGTTTAAAACATCACGGAAAAGTCAGTTTATGTTTTTACTTCTCATGTAAAAAAAGATTCCCAAAAACTTAAAAATTTGTTAACAGAAAAAAAAAATGATAAATTACATTTGACTTATTCATCCAAAAGCAACATGTTGCCAATATATTTGTATGGAACTCCATAAGGCAACAACATGATTATTTTTTTTTCACACTATCAAAATTTCCATATAAAACTCAATAAACTTACCTGAATAGTAAGATTTTTGTTTTATAATTGACACCATGATAATTAAGCAGCATAAAAAAGTATCTCGGTTTACCTGTAAAAAAACAAAAATATAATTACTAAAGAATGTTTTGAAAACTATTGTCTAATAGCTTTCATATTTAAAGGTTGACTTTAAATTGAAAGAGAATATGTAATCATGCTAAACGCTTAGTATATTTCCCATTTTCATAAACTTGCAGCGAAAATACATTAGTCGAATAGTCGAAAATATTCTTTAGCACATTAGTATTGTATATACAGATAGTATAATGGTCAAATGCACTACTAGCCAGACAGACCATTACACATGTACATTAAATATGGTATAAAGTACTTGTGGCACACACTCAATTTTCTTCATTTCTTTTGCGACCCTTTCTAGTTTCTCTAGTTAAGTATGACTGAATCACTGTGCTTCAGATTTAAGCTCAGTCTCGGACACTGCACTTGACCGAACCTGGTCGGACTTGGCCGGACTCTAGTACCTGGTCGTGCAGATTCAACGTTCGCCTTGCCATTTGTGCAGTTACAGTTTAAATTGCATTTCTTTTCAGCGAGCACCGTATGCGTAATATGAACAGCGAAACATAGAAAGAGAGTGAAAGAGAAAAAAAAGCGGGCAACAGTAAAAATTGCGAATAGTCTGGCAATGGCAAATTGCTTTAACGTGCTTCAACCATAACAAATTGTAAAATCGCGGTTAGGACTAACAAATACATACACACATTGCCAGCAATGTTCTTGTTCACAAGAAATGTAAATGGACGCAAAACCTTGTTACATTGCTAAGATTCAAACTCCTTATATTCCAGCTTTTTCGTATTGAAAGCCAATTAAATGTAAGTTAATATCCATTCGCAGTTAACCCAACTGCAAAGCTATTACAAAAGCTAATGCTTAAATCATTAAAACCATATCAAAACAAATGAAATGCTGTCGAAAATAATTTTTGATACGCCTTCTTAAGAAAGCTGTTAAACTTTCTTACACACAACTATCTACATAAGTGCAGAGAAGATTTTGAACTCAGAAAACTTTTTGACTTGACAAATTTTGTGTGAGTGTTAAATTCAGCAGTTGACTTCACTTCATTTGACTTGACTTGTGCTGACTGTGTCCTTGTCCTTGTTACGAAAACGAAAACGACAACAACGACGACGACGACGAGAAAAAGCCTTTTAAATACCTGGCAACACTTGCATGCGACTTCAGTTTTGTTTGTGTATGTGGCACATTAAGTTGTTGTCTGCTCGTTGTTTTTATTGTTTATACATATATTTGAATGCCTAATCAAAATTCCAAGAGTCTCCCATCAGCGCTCCTTTCACTTTCGTGCGCGTGTGAGTGTTTGTGTGTGTGTGTGTGTTACCACAAAACACACTCGTTATTTTTGTAAGCAATGCAAATGTTGTGTAAACGATCTGCTCAGTTGGCCTTATTGCAACTAGACATGCACCAATCGCAACATAAGCCCACAATGTGAGAGAGACCTAATCAAAACTGACATGAAAACAGTGTAACAGCGAGCATGTGTGGAAAAGCGTTTGTTGAGCGTTTGTTGTTAATGGCTAAAAGAATATCCTAAGAGATAAATTCAATACAAATTTCCTATGCTTAGCAAAATGAAGGTACAAAAAATTAGAAAATATATATACAATAAACCGCTATGAAAGAAAAGATTATATCTTAAAAAAAAAGCAAATATTTATTTTTTTGCTGAATATTGCTATGTTATTTACGCATGGCATACTCTTTTATTGGGCACTTGTATGTTTGTAGGATATAAAAAAGCAAATAAGGTAAACAAAATAACTTCACATTTGCGCTTGGTATTATGTAATAAAATGTTTTATAAATAGAGCTTTGTACTAACAAAGTACTTAAATACACAAATGATAGCATGAATTGAATATTAAATTGCACAAATGTGATGTAGAACAGAATGATTTTGTTTTATGTAAGTTAATATTGGATGAATGTTAACTGAGAAACTTGACCTAGAATTAAGAATTTGCTATTCCTCATATACTTTACCTTTCTTGCGTACAAATAGCATTAACTTAAGAAGAATATTCTCATTTTGAATAATGACAATGGACAGATTTGTATTGTCATATATTTTTGTCATGTTTCGTATTCAACTGGTGCTGATTGCATTGAGCCAGGAAGTGTAAACTTTCTAGGAATTTCTCTTAATGAAAATGACCCATTATTATCTTGATGCACTTTGTATATAAGGGTTAAAGGCATGAACAAACCACAATTGCCATTTGTTTGCGATTTTCACATATTACGATATTCAAATTTCATTTATTTCTTATTATTTAACTTTCAGTTCAAGGTGTTTCGGTTCGGTTCGGTTTGGTTTGGTTTGGTTTGCTGTATCAAAGCAAACCAAATGCCTTTCCGTAGGCGACATGTAAATAGGGTTGAGGATGGTGATGCGTTTGTGCTTCGATTATTAAATATAGGCGACAAAATGATGTGTGTGCGTGGTTGATGATGTTGTTGTTGTTGTTGATGTTGTTGCAGCTGCAACTGGTCATGAAAATTAATTAAAACACTCGCCGAGCACCAAACGGGAAATCACCTGCAGCCTGGGTATGCAACAAAAAACAAGGTATGTTTGTGTGTGGGTGTGTGGCTGTGTGGGAGTTGAGATTGTGTTGAACGCATTTAAATTCTTTTACATGTTGTCTACAGCGTTCGGTTTTGGTTTGTCATTAATTTACAAAATTTGTCACAACCCTTTTCAACTGACAAAATCGGGCGCAACATTAATGTGTGTGTGTGTGTGTGTGTGTGTGTGTGTGCGTGTGTGCGTGTGTGCGTGTGTGCGTGTGTGCGTGTGTGCGTGTGTGCGTGTGTGCGTGTGTGTTGTGTGGCATACGCATATTGCTATTGTTTAAAGTTCGACATGCCACGATCGTCGCGCCAACTTGTGGCAACAATGATTGAAGCAGAACTTGGCCTAAAGACAGCCCCAGCCTCTCTTTTGACCCGTTGACTGACACAAGCACACACACGCATACACACACATTAATGTATGTGGCAAGCAAACATGAAAAAGGATGTGTCACAGCGACATTGACTCATTGCTGCACAGCCAAACGCTGAGCTGTAAGCCCCTCACCAAGCAACTCATGCCAAGAACACACTTGATAAAACGCACCCAATGACCAGAATAGCAAGCCAACGCTTTGTCTTTGGGAATGCGATGCAACCATTTGTAGCATTTGCTATATAAATTCAAATTTAGATAGAACAACACATATGCAAAACATTTGCTATTGGAATCATTTCGAAAGATAATATTCAGTTCCTTGTATACTCTTAGTTGTGAAAATATTCTTTATCCTGCTCATTAACACGAGTTTATTTTGATAGAACTTGATTTTGAAGTCAAATTCTATCTTGAATATCTTAAGTATTGCGCGGTTTTAATCAATGCTTTGAACAATTTATATTCTTACTGTAAAAAAGATTTCTTTGAAACATGATAAAGTGTTATTAGAGTTGGGAGTTCTTAAGTCAGCAGAAGAATGATTGAAACAATTTCAAAAACCTTAAGCAAATGATTAAGTCAATTATTCAATTTTCAAAGATTTGGCTACTTTATTTCCCATTAGTACTTTGCCTGGCTTAAGTTGCTGCAACTTTCAAGTAAAGTGCTTCTTTAAGTACACTTAATAATTTATTAAAGGAAGTTGCATGCATTTGTTAATCAATGCCATTCAGTTTTTGAGCAAAGCTAACCAAGTTTAAAGTATGTTTTTGGTTCAAAAATGAATGAAAACAAACAAACAAACATGCATTGGTGTACAGACAATCTTTCTATTGTATGTATTGTATGTATGTATATGTGTGTGTTAAGGTATTTGTTACGTATGCATTGTGTGTGAGCTGCTCATGAATGCAATGGGACTTGGCACTTGGCACCTGCTGCTGCACATATGCAACAACAATCGCATACAAACTAGACAACAACAATAGACAATGAAGTCATGTGTCGCATCATTGGTCAGTCAGATAGTGTGCCTATCTAGAGTTGGGTCTATTCATGCATGCACTCAATCTCTCTCTAATTTTTTTTCATTCATAAGCCTAACACAATTGTGTGCTTTGTTATCGCTCTTTGAGTCTCAGATTGCAATTCGATGGAACTTACAATTTGCCTCATGTTTTGGTTATTCCGATTGAAATTTCCGTTACTTATTTGTCAAAGCGAGACTGGTGTACAAATCAAGTTAGTTTTATAATATGATTTAAGCTAGAGATGCATAAAATTGGTTTTTTTTTAATTCGAAGAAACAAAATAATAATTTTTATACCCTAAACCCATCGAAATGGGTACAAATTATCGATAACTCTTCCCGTTTCCGACATACACATGAAAATATTTAATTAAGTTTTTTGTTTTCAAATCCAGAATATATATTATCTATATATATTATAATAGATATTTATCAGTTGACAACAAAGAGAAGGTACTCGTCAAAAGTCTTTCAAGTTGATGCTCATTATTTGCTTGTAGGCATTGTTGTCACTCTGCAAACGTAACGTTTGGAATTGTAACAGTATCGTTAAACATGACAGCGAATGAATGAAATGTTATTTTCACAATATGCTGAAAATACTCACCTGAACAGGCAACACAAAACGAAAGACAATAACACAAAACCAACGATTGACAACCACAACGGAACACATGGACACTTGCACAACATATGTGTGTGTGTGTGAGTGTGTGTTAGGGTATGTGTTTATATTGAACAGACAACTGTGTAGCATCCGGTTGTGGAGCGGTAAAGTTTCGTTCAATTCAACTGCAACAGCAATGGAGCAATGGAGAGACTATGTCCAGACGACAGTTAATTTCCTTTTTGATATTTGTTGTTAATCTAATATAAATTTGCACGTAGAATAAATCGTCTGGGAGCGCACACAAAACGTATTGAAACCAACAAACACAACCGTGAGACAGAGATTTTGTGTCTATGTTGCATGCACAGGATACAAAAGGATGGCAGTGTAATCTCTAAATTAATCTTATTTAGCCTATAAACTGCAATGCCAAACAGAAAGCCAGCCAAGCAGCCCAGACTGATTGTGAGAAGCGTGAGAGAAAGAGAGAGAGGGTGAGGTCGGGGGGCAGATAGCTGGCCACATTAACTCCATTGTAATCCTTTTGTCACAGTTCATGACTTTGCAGCTTTATGTTACACCCAAGTGTTAAGTCCCAAAGTCCAAAACTGAAAGTCCTTTCACACAAAAAGGCTCAATCCCAACATACCCTGTAGCCTAATCAAAAGTGGACAGTGGATAAGTTTCCAGAGGATAATAGCAAGAACTCGACAGATGGAAAAGAGATGTGAAAAAAGACAGATAAGAATAACGATAGAGATAGAAAATGTATATGATAAGTTCTTAAAATAAGAAGACCGAAATATTCCATTTGTGAAGTATCAAATCATACTGTCATACTAGATTTTGTTTTGTTCCTGATCTTTTCTAGTTCAAGTTGAAAAAATTGCTCCAATAATGGTATCTGTTTATAGATTTCGCTTGGAGACGCGCACCTGCCTTAATTCAATAAAGCTTTGGAGTTAGCAAACAAAGAAAAACAAACAAAAAATTGATCATAGGTGGCACCAAAAATATTTTCGTGTTTAAGCAGCGTTTAGTTTAAGATTAAAACTGATGAAAACAGAGTAAGAAAAATCCAAACTGTTGGTCGCACAAACACGACAATTACATGACAAGCTCAAGCTGCAGCCAGGACACAGGCGACAGGGCACAGGGTGACAGGAAAGCAGGAAAGCAGGATGACAGGCGATAGAAGTTAGAACTAAACAGAGAAGAGAAGAATGAAGGTGGTGGAAGTGGTCGAAACGGTTATGTTTGCATACCTGGCTACCTGGTGATAACAATAATCCTTGACAACCCATAAACATCTTAACGTCACCGAGTCCCCCTGCCCAAGGAAAGCCAACCAACCAGACAGACAGACAGAAAGAAGGACCGATAGACAGACAAAGACCCTGGCAGACAGGAAGAACAGACAAAGCGACAGCGACAAATAGACTATGGTTACAGAACGCAGTTCAGTTCGGTTCAGCTAGGTTTGTTACCACACTGAGAAGAAACATTTGTAAGGTTTGTACATAGCGGAAATTGAAAAACAAATCTGTTGAATATATATTGAACCATTATAGTAAAGTATGAAGAAGCTTAGCAATTGTCGGATTGAATATAAAGTTGCATGATATTAGTATTTTTAACAATTCCTGCAACAAAATAATATAAAAATTTAAAATATATTTACAAAAGATCTGATAATGGAAGGCTTTAAAAAGACAAGCTTAACATAACCATAAAATATGTGGAAATCATTTTCCAAACTAAATTTATACTATCTTTGTTTATATTTAAGTCAACTCGTAGTATTTTTATTTTTGTCTGCACTCAATTTTAGTCGTATTCTAACACTTATTTCTTTCAGTGACCAAATTTTGAGCTCTATTTTGCAGGGCAGGGGGTTTAAATTTAACGACAAAGCGACTCAAAAGTCGATTTGTATGTCTGTCGTGTCCGTTTTTCACTTTTGTATCCTACGCTTCCATTTTTTTTTTCTATTTTTTTCTATTTTGTTAGCCTTCGTTTTCATTGCTCTAAAGCAGATTTTAAGGTGCTTATTCCAAGTTATTCGCTTGCGTCTCCCTCTCAGCCTCTCAAGCCCACTTATACCACTACACCGTGTCGGTATCTGTTACACCCGCATAAGCAGCTAATTCGTTTATTATTTTTATTGTTCCGTTGACATTATTTACGTAAGCTACTTGTCAGCTTTTCACTTTGCTGGTAACCGAGAAGGCCTTAGTCCTTCTACATCCATAGTCCTTAGCCTTTTGTCCCACACTATCTAACACTCCTTCTCTCTCTCTTTCGGTCTCTCTCTTGCTGTCAAGCAGGCTGCTTTATAATATTCATTTCCATTTTTATTGTTTATTTACCCATTTACAAGTAACAATCTCCATGCTGAAGGCTCTTTGCCAGTCTCCTCAGTCCAATTGAATCCCTTCTTTGCCGTCTCTTTCTCTCTCTCTCTCTCTCTCTATCTGTCCCTTAGTCCCTCTCCTTCTTGCGCTTTATCCCATGCAGCTGAACTTGGTTCACATTGGGTCGCTGGCCTTTTTGCCCTGTTTTGAGTTTGAGCTTTTGAGGTTTGGGTTGGGTTGGGTTCTGGCTTACGGGACTAAGTTTTTGGGGCATAAAGAGTTGAATGCTGAGTGTTGACTGTTGGGTTATGCCTTTAGTTGTCACTTGATGGTTGAATGATTTCTGGTTGGGAGCTTCTTCAAATGGTTAGTGGAAATGGTTTGACGCCTGCTTATTGTAGATTGCACATTAATAGACTGAGTTATTGATACAGCTTATTAAACAGCCTCTTGACTTGAATTGAATTGAATTGAGTTGAGTTGAGTTGAGGCGTGGGCTGGCTTACACGACTACTATCATATATGTGTATGTAGATGTATAGGGGATGAAGAGATAGAGAGCAAAGTTAATTAAGAAACAAGGATAAAATAATTACTTTCCCAACTCCCACGAGCAACAAAAACAGTAACTTAATTATTTGCGATTAATGAATGAAAAATTAAATTGAAATTTTAATTGTATTGTTAATAAGGTTTTATACACCTAAGGTTAAATAGTTACAAAACAAACCTACTAGGTAAAAGTACCAGACGAAGCGAAATCAGTTAAGGAAAATCTGTTGCTCGATTCAATTGTAGACATCTTCATTTCTGATGTTAGTGGAAAAGCAGCAAGAAACCAAAAAAAAAACTTTTAAACCTGGTTTTCTGCATCGTGGCAACCAATTAAACTGGATGCGTGGCGCAGAACAACACGGCGAAATCGTTGCTATCGATGGATGCGAAAGCCTCCTAAAGTCCGCAACCGAATCCTAAAGCTAAAAGCCAAATGGCGGAGCAATCGACGGGCACTAAAAATGGCCAGAAATATCTGACGGGCACTAAGATTGCTAAAGCACTCCAATTAGAACCAGCATACGGTCGTGGGGGCGTGGCTTAGCTTAGACAGTGAGCTAACAAAAAAGAAGAGGAACAAACTAAAAATGAAGTGAGATAAGAAAGAGAGAGAGTTCCTAACTAGAACATACTCTGCAAACTCACATTTGCTACTTGATATTTCAGCTTCGTTACATTCTATAAAAAATCTCTTTTCTTTTGGTTTGACTATCGCAAATTTTAAATGATTAACGATTGCTCATCAAAAAATCTCAATTGGAAAAGAATTTCTCAATATATATAAAAAAAAACATTTTTAAAGATAAAGGGTATAAAAAAAGCTGGAAAAAAGCAAATAAAAATATGACAGGGTTCAATGTTGCACAAGACTCAGAAAGACACAGAAACACACACACACACATGCATATATATATATATACATCGTTGACAGTTAAGCACTCATGCATATGCATATGGGTGTGTTTGTGTGTGCGGTGTGGGTGTATGTGTGTGTGTGTGTGGGAGTGTGTATGTGTAGGGGCTGCAAGTGCGACAATCGCGCCGCTGGCTATGACTGCTCATTTACAGTTTTGCACACACACACACTCGCGCACACTCGTGCACACACATTCACATGCTCGGCGTCCAGTATTCAAAATCTGTCGCATCAGCAGAAACGGACGCTGATGCTGACGATGACAACGAAAAAAACCAAAACTAGACTATTATATTTATATACATGCAGTTTATATGTCACTCTCTCTCTCCCTCTTTCTCTCTCCATCTCCCTCTCTCGGTTTATATACCCTGAACCCATTGAAAATGGGTAAAAAGGTATAATGGATTTGTGCCACATTATGTAACAGGTAGAAGGAGGCATCTCGGACCTCATTAAATATATTTATTCTTGATCAGTATCAACAGTCGAGTCGGTATAGCCATGTCCGTCTGTCCGTCTAAGAGCTAGAGAGATCAGATTTGGAACCTAAGCTTGCCAAATCCCCAGGCAGTACAAGTTTTTTGTCTGTACGCATAAAGTATAGGGTTAAGGGTATCGTCTAGTCGGGATTTCTTGACCAGAGCCTTCTAACTTGTTCTAACTGTCTCTGCTTGTGAGCAATTTCGTTAGGTTAAACAAATATAGTTAGTAGACGCTTGCCAACTATTGCTGACCGAAAAATGTTTGGTAACGAAACGTATACAGGCAAAAAGGCGTGACAGTGGAGCAGCACATTCCCCCCCAACTACCCAATTATCCCCCTGGAGGTCATTGTTAGGGGTGTGCTTGGAGATGTTGTTATTTTTGTGCGACAAAGAGTACACTAAGAAAAAAATAAATACGAATAAATGTTCATTCGTTTCCCGGCAAAGGCAATTCTTTTTTTATATTCGGTAAGATATAAATACATATTTTTAAAATTATAATTCTGATATTTCTACCCGCATGAGAATGTTCGACTTTCAATTCCGCCACGCTTATGGACAGCATAAAGTATATAAGCAATTTCATATAGAATGTATTCCTGTACTTGGTTTAACCAAACAAAAAGCTATTTTCCAACATCAACTTACAACGAAATGTTGCCTATTAAGTACAATTTTCAACCCATTCACTTTTATATGAAAATCTTTCCCAAATAAAAATCGAATGAACTTGAATTTTACTGGAGAATGGATTTATTTTCTCAGTGTATAAGGAAGGTTGCTAAATGTTTTTTTTTTTGGTAGGGTGTTGCACGTTTCATTGTTTCGATGGTCAGTTGTCATTTACTTGTCTCCAAATCTGTCTCTCTCTTCCTCTCTCTCTTTCTCCCCCACTCACTCACTCTCGCACACTGTGTGTGTGTGTGTGTGTGTGCTTAATTTAGTTTAGCTTCAAGCAAAACTTCTCACGCATTCCCAAGTGTGTAATTTTAAATGTCAGCAACAATAAACACAAACATACACACACATGCGTGTTCGTTTCAACTGGACAACTGATTTACTTTAAGTTGCAGGCAAAAAACCAAAATGAAGACAAAACCTTTAGAGCTGGAACTTAAATTCAACAAAGAACGAACTAAAGCCAAGCTGAATATTCCATACCCTTCAATCAGTTGGCCAAAAAGTGTGTGTTTGTGATACAAAAAAGGGTATTCAGTTTGGGTATGTAAAAACTTTGCCTGTTTTTTTACCAACTCATGTGTGGAGGCGATTTCCTGCATCAGACTCAGTAGATGGAAGAGACAAAAGATAAATGCGGATATAAGTAAACGAATATCATAAAATAATTTATGAGCTAACAATTTAAGTTATGCAAATGCAATTCAATTCAGTAAGCAACAAAATTGCAAAAATAAAACATTATGCATAATAGCCAAATGTTTTCCATTATCCGTTTCAATTGTTATGCAAGTCTCACAAACATTACAAATTCCTAAAACTTGCCCTGCATTTTTCTTTGCATTTAACTTTCTACCCAAATTGAACAGTGAAATTCAAAAGCTGGCAACTTAGTTAATGTTCGTGCCAATTTAAATCTTTATTTAGCAATTATGAATAAGCAGCAGCTTAAATATTATATGAGGCTTAATTAAATTAAATAATGTAAGAATTTATTATTTTCAAATATTGCGAATATTTCAAGCAGAAGAAGCACAATGTATTCCCAGCAATGAATCTCTTACGATTGATACTATTTTATTTATACCTTCTCACTTCAGTCTCTGCCTCATATGACAATTACTTCTCTATATAACTATAACAGCGCCAATCACACAATATCTTTAAAAACTATAGCCTATATCTTATTCTGATGTATAAGCTTTATTGCTGTACAATTCACAAAAGGAATCAGTATGTTTTGCTTGAAGGAGTAACAAACATGCTTAAAAACTTTAACATTTATAATATTAATTGAGTTTAAAGCTAAACCGCAGTTGGAGACATTTCTGATACAGGATACTTTATTTTATTACTTTATTTATTTTCTTTCTTTAGTCAGTATGACGTTATATGAAGTTGTGTGTGCGTAAACAGGAAAAAACGGTCTAAAAAACGATATTCAAAGCTATAAGAATATAAAAATATCTTTAGTTTTTTGCGACCACATTTTTAAGGCAAGGCTAATCGAATTTGGTAGCAAGATAGCTAGCATTTCAAATGGATAAATGCCTGTATCATTCACTGCTTAAATAAACTAGATAAAGCTTTATGATTTTAAGGATCATTAACATTTAGATATATAGAAAAATTCAGATGAGTCAACTGAAATTTGGTAATCCTATTTCGTAGTTAAAATGCATTAACGAAACTTTGCAACGAGACAAAAAGAAAACCAGGCCACACACACACACACACCCACACACACACATTAAGAGAAGAGGATTTCAAAATGTAAGCAAGAAAGCAACCATACAAGCAAATTGATACACATGAGCAAGTGACAAAGAAAGCCCAATGGGATGAGATGAATATGATGGCGGGGGAGGATTGTAATGAGTATGAATACACATACGTATATGTATTGTGTAAGTATGGGTATACTTATATGTATATATAGATAGGACACGTAACTAATAAAATGGCTGGCACGCGTGTGTGTTTGTACCAAGTCTTCTCATTTATGCCAGACTTCGATCTCTATTGTGACAGAAAGAGACAAATAAAGAGAGCGAGAGCGAGAGCGAGAAAGCAACTTGCACTGCTTTGCAAATATTTGGCCAAGTTAGCAACTGTGTGTGTGTGTGTGTGTGTAGGTTCTTCCTGCCCAGCGAGCGTTTGTGAGCTCATTAAATTTTGCCAGTGTAAATATGTAAGAGCGTGCAGTAAGCGCAACTTACGGTACATGCAACACGTAGCTCAAGCCAACTGCCAACTGCCAACTTGGCAAGAGGCAAGAGGCAAAGTCAAAAGGACAAATGGACAAAACGGCAGACGGCATATACTGCACTTCCTGTACGTTTCCTATTGTTGGTGCGAATTGTACTTGCGCTTCCTCTTTGTCTCTGTCTCCCTGTCCCCATTGCCAGTGTCCTCTTGCCTCTAGGTTCTAGACGCTGCAGCATCGTCGTCGTCGTCGTCGTCCTTGTGAATTTATTACGTGCAAATGTAAATAGCGGCACGTGCAGCAAGCAACTGCAAAACTGCATGAGAGCTCGAAGGAGGACGGCATGGCCGTATCCTGGCCGCAAGATGAATGAATGAAAGCTCTCCCTCGCAATGCTTGCGTCCTGTTGGCAATAAAAATGTTGTCGTCGCCAAACACAAAGGCGCAGCCAACAATCTTCCATTTCTTTCCAGCCCGGCTCTGCCCGCTATAACAACCTACTTTCATCTTGTTCACAGTCACAGTCACAGTATGCAGCGTTTTGTCAATAGATAAAACATCTACAAGATACAAGATACTTGCTGCGTCGCCGCCTGCCTTTCGCTGTGTGCAAACAGCGAGCAGCTCAATATGCAATATTTAGATTATTTATTTGCCATCGCATGCATAGGAAAAGACATGACTCCTCATAGCAACCAAGCAACCATACAACCACCACAACACTGCTGCCCTGCCGCATCTATCCACTTGAGTGTTGTGGTCAGGTCTGTGGCCTCCTTTTCAGCTCCGTTGCATTCACTTTTTAGCGGTTTACCCATGGCTGGCAGCAATTTGACAGCTGAATGCAAATTGTGCAAATTGTTCACTAAGCACTGAACTGTGCTCAACAATTCACTCTCTCTCCCCTTTCTCTTCCTCTTTCCCCTCGCCTTTGCACTCGCTTGCTCTGTTGTATGTGCTGCAACAACTACTAAAGTTGTTAGTTTCAAACTTTCAAAGACTTATACAAGACGCTAGCTAATAAACGTTAAGTTAAACAAGTGGTCTCTTTGTAATTGAAACATTGTTGCATCAATTAAAAGCAACATTACAATAATAAATTGCAATTGACATCAATAATTCAACACGCCCTGGCACTAGATTTTACTACCTTTAATCTAAAAAGTATTTTCACTTTTCATACGAAAGGAGAACTAGATACCATTATTAAATTTAATTATTAAGAACACGAAGAGATCGGAGAAGTATATTATATATTAATCCTTTTATTAATAAGCCTTTCTACTTGCTTTTATACCCTGAACCCATTAAGAATTGGTAAAAAGGGTATTATGGTTTTGTGCAAAAGTATGTAACAGGCAGAAGGAAGCATCTCCGACCCCATAAAGTATATATATTCTTTTAGCCGAGTCGATATAGCCATGTCCGTCTATCCGTCCGTCTTTCCGTCTGTCCGTCCGTCTTTCCGTCTGTCCGTCCGTCTTTCCGTATGTATGAAAGCGTCGATCTTAGAAACTATAAGAGCTAAAGACTCCAGATTTGGCAATACAAGTTTCTTTTCGATTATCGATAGCTCTTCCCGTTTTCGATATACACATGGGATCGATAACAACAAAATCTTGAAATTGTAAAACTTTGAGACAGCGTTAATAGCAAAATAATGACATTCTGTATAATTTTTCTTTCAATCGGTTGAGAAGCACCGGAGATATGGAACATTGAAGTTGAGTATGGAGTATGCGCGTACACACACATAAAAAGTATAGGGTTCAGGGTATCGTCTAGTCGGGATTTCTCGACCTAGAACCTGCTTACTTGTTTAATCTGTTTGTGTTGAAACCAAAGCTTGAAGCCGCAAACCAAAAACTCATGATCCAAGCAAAACCAAACATTTGCATAACTAAATTTTGCTGCCCGACTATTTCGCAGCTGAAGTCATCACAGTGAAGCAATGCTAACAGGAACTAAATTGGACTTACCATGATGATGACGGCGGCCCAGCAAAACAACGACCAGATTGTCAAAAGCAGCAAACAAAGTAGCAAGCACCCCGAGTTACGGAATCTTAATTGCAATTGGGAAAATCAACGGGAAGGCAGACTTCACCAAGAGCAACATCGACAATTAGAAACAGTTGGCCAGAGGCAAGCCAATAAATCCACAATCGGAAAGAAACTGGCGCATTTCAAATTAGCTGCAAATGGCGGCAGGCGACTGCAGCTGTTGCTACTTTTGCTGTGCTGCAATTGCATTGGTAAGTGAAGAGAGGGCGGAGGGAAAGTTAGAGTTACCTTTGAGCTTTGTGTATGTTGATGCGTTGTGATAATACTAACTAATCAATAATTATCGTTTATCGAATCATCGATACCGATAACCATATACATTTATCGATAAATATTGAAGTGAGACGTTGCTTTTGAATTGTGTTACTTTTTCTTATAATTATGGATAGGAGCAATCAAAACATAATATTTTCTTCGCTTTTGCGCTTTCATTGTTCATGCATTACCACAAGCACAATCGATAACAAAATCCAACACAACGGATATCGTAATATACCTTACAAAACATTTGCTCTGCTTTTGCGCTAATGTGAAAAAACATATGCTTTGCACTGCCTTATCAATAATAATAATGGAAATCGATAAACGATAACTAACACCTATTTTGCTTGCTCCGTCGAACTTATTTGCTATAAGTACGTTGCGCCGTTCGCTCGTTTCTTTATCATAAAAATATATAAATAATATTGTATTTTGTTTTTGTTAATCCATAGTCTGACATGCTCGATATCCTATTCAATATGAAAGTTCGTTAATTGTGTTCAATCAATGTTTTTCTCTTCATGGCAATTAACCATTGAAATGAAGATATTTCCCTTTCACACAAAATCTATTCAGTAGGCGCCTTCGAGCCGGACTTTGTTATACCGCTGGAGAATGTGACCGTTGCCCAGGGCCGGGACGCGACATTCACATGCGTGGTGAACAATTTAGGTGGTCATCGGGTGAGTGGTGACGGTTCGTCAGCCCTAGCCAAGGTATGTATCGGTTTTTCAAACGCAGCGTTTCAATTTATTCAAATCGTTATCGTATCTTTTCTTTTTTGTGTTGAGATCCCTTTTAGTTGAAGTACTTTGTTTTGACTTCTTTTGTGATCTGTTTTAAGTTTTCTGCTCCATACTCAACAGTTTTTCACAGTTGAAAGTGCACCATTGTTAACTATTTTGTGTTTTAACAACAATCAGATAATCAGATAACCCACTAATTAAAATCAATTGCACAATATTCCAAATTATTATGTTACCTTTTAAGCGCACCTATTACTATCTATACAAGTAAACAAATATAGCTAACTATCGTACTATATTCTATATAATAATAATAACAATAATAGCACTTTGCATATTTAAAGCACCAATTGCACCACAGCAACAACAAAAACAAGATATTAAACAACGGTAACAACAACAACAAAACAACAAAAAACACCAAAAATGTCTCCAAAAAACTATTAATGAAAAAAATGCAACAATCAAAAATCAACTTAAATTGGTTCAATGGGATATACCGAAAATAACAACTTATATATGTATATATAAATATATATATATATTTATTAAAAAATAAATAGATATATAAAAATATTAATATGCATAGTTTTATATTGTTTTCATCACCGTTTTATTATTAGCGCTCACATTTAATTTATGACACCAAAAAAATAAAAAACAGAATCCGCAACGTAGAAAGAGAAGGCGTCATAGCATGTGAGGGAGAAACAACAACTGGAGAATATTACGCATTTTTTATATGCAGTTTTTGCGAACGATATTCAAGGAACGGTAGTTAAAAAAAATATTTTTTAAAATCAACATTGACAGCTATTGTTGTTAAGAACAATAAGCATTCGCTTGCTATACATTAAAAAAATAATAAATAATACAAAAAGAAAAACAAACATTTATATAAATATATTAAATAAATAGGCCGCACAACACTAAAAAAAAAATAAAAATAAAAACGAATGGAGAGCAAAAATGGTAATATCGCGTAACAGCGAAAGGCAATAAAGCTTATCTGTAATAAAGTTACGTATAATGAAAACAGGTTTGCAATATCCTTGTAATCCTCAAAGCTGGTTATGCATTCATTGATCCAACAATATTATGGGAAAAAAAATGTTCAAAATAATCGGCTGCAAAGCGGCACTTATAAATAAATAACTTCCGAACATCAAATTATCCATATCGATATACACTTTTATCGAAACAATTTCTTCACAAGGTTTAGATAAGTTTTTAAAGAAGAGAGGCTAACTTAAGCCTTATTATTTCTTTAATGCTCAACTGAAGCTGCTTTTAATACGATTCCTAACTTAGCTTAATTAACATTAAGCGCCACTCGTATTACTGTACGAGGGTGAAATTCAATTGTTTGAGGGATTCAAAAATATAATCGCCTTTAAATGTAACTGATAGCGTATTGTATGTTTGTTGGTTTTGCAATGTTGTTTCAACAACACTTTATTATTTTATGGCTGAATGCAGCGAATGCATTTTGTTTTCGCATTGCAAACGTTTTGCCCTGCGGGTGTGTTTGTTATTGTTCAAGTGTGTGTTTGTGTGTG
Organism: Scaptomyza tumidula; assembly: GCA_035044465.1. Classification (NCBI taxonomy): domain Eukaryota; kingdom Metazoa; phylum Arthropoda; class Insecta; order Diptera; family Drosophilidae; genus Scaptomyza; species Scaptomyza tumidula. The sequence continues at coordinate 41,433 of JAWNNW010000930.1, read as the reverse complement.
TTTTTGTGTATTGTGCAACGCACGTCAAAGAGTGTTAATCAACGAAATGGTATCATAAATAAAAATGTCATTTCACATAAATCCTGTGATGTTTCAATCAAACAAAAACAACACAACACTTAGACAAAGTGGGTAGGATATAATAGAGCGGAAGGAGTTGCAGGCAAAAAGCAAGAGTCAAGAATCGATACTCAATTTAATTTCATTTAAACTATAACTATATAAATTAGGGTGGTTATTGAAAATTCAAATTTTTGTGAGATTCAATTTGATGAAGAAACCACAAACTACGTCTTTTTAAGTAACATACATAAGGAACCATCTGCAACCCAATAAAGTGTATATGTTCTTGATCAGCATCAATAGCAGAGATTGAGAGATGAGAGATTGATTCACCCTTCCAAAACTATGAGAGTTAGGGACTTCAGATTTGGAACATAGCTTCGATAAGAGTCTCCTTTCCGACATACACATGAACTCGATAACAATAAAATCTTGAACTTGGAAAACTTGGTAATGGCTTCGGAAACTGCTTGGTGCAGTAGTACAGGCTTGATGTACGTGTAAGGTTTCTTCTTATGAAGCTTACTCGACAAGAGCTAAGTAAAACACGTGCCTCAAGAGGATCTAAGCTTGTTTGGTAGTGTTATCATGTCTTATGAAAATATCTGATTAAATACTAAATCATAATATTTTGTTAATGAAAAATAATTAATCAGGAATATCACCAGGATCACTATTTTTAGTGATGAAGCTAACATATATACATATATAATAATATATATATATATATAAATAAATAATTATAAAATACATAAAATAAACGATCAGTTTTCATAAACAAACAAAAAGTAAACCTAATACAAAATAAAAAAAATAGTAAACAATTTAAGATAGATAAAGCAATTAGTATTGAAGTTTATTTGGTTATAGTTTTTAAGGCCAAAAGTATTTAAAGCGAAGTTCATTTGGCTTTAGTTTTGAAGGCTAAAAAGTATTTAAAGCGAAAGCCCTTAAATATAAGCAATTGGCCGGCACTTAAGTTTGGTTATTAAAGTTGCGTTACTGTTGCAAAAGTTGGCAGCACCTTGCCAATGTTTGTGACCAGTTTCATGGGCAGGGGAAATTTTAAGGAAAATCTCGACAAGCGGATTTAAATATGCCAACAAAAAGAATGAAAGAAAGTAAGAACCAAAATTAAAATGGAACATTTGTGTACGACGAGTGTACGAACACTATGCGAAACTGAATGCATAATTGAAGATATCTTTGGCAGTGTGCATGTGACATTTGTTGGCCTTTCGCATTTTGTTTAAAAGCAACAATGACGACAGCAACATTCAGCTGAGCGACTGCAACGGAAACAACAAGCAAACAAACAAAATAAAGGAAAACAAAAGAATCGCATAATCGTCACATTGTTTTCAGTCGCGTTTCGTTTTGTTTATTTTATTTTTTTATTGTTTCACTCCTTTATTTAATCTCCATTTTGTTTTCCTTTCCCATTTCGTTTTTCAATCTATTTTTTGGTTGGTTTTTACTTTTGTTATTTGTCAAATGAGAAGCAGAAACAAATGTATATATATTTTAATAAAAAATAAATTCAAGCGCGCCGAGTTAAAACCGAAACAAACTTTGCACCAATTTTTTTGTACTCATATTTGTGTTTGTTCCACAGTATATGTGTGTGTGTTAGTGTGTTAGTGTGTGTATGTGCGTTGTGTACATATGTTTGTAGTCCTTTAGTCCTTTAGACCCTGTAGTTATGTAGAGCCGTAGTTGTGTATATATCCTGACTTTATGACATTTGCTTGCCGTATTTGCATTTTCCACAAACAAACTTTGCCCATTTTTATTTTGTCAATGCATATATATATATATTTTGTTACTTTTTTAGTCACATTCACAATCAGAATCGCCATATATCGAAATCTGAAATCCCCTCGACCAACGCTTCCCCCCGTTTGTTGTCACCTTCCATAACACTACACAATAAATTTGCCTTATTGTGTAAATAAACTGATAAACCGACTGAATAAACTGACGGACAGTCCGATTCGATTATATATATATGTATTTCTCCTTGATTCGCATGCTGTCCAGTCGGGTTATGTCCTGAAATCACTATTTATTGGCTTATAGCGTTTTTTGGCACTACTATTTACACTGACCAAACACACAACAACGCCAACAAAACAAAATCTGCAGGAAATGTGGCTGGGTGGATCGCTGTGGGTTTAGAGGGTGAGAGGGCAGGGGGGATACAGACGTAACGCAGCTGCATTCGTGAATTCGCTTTATTTGCATGTTATCTCGAGCATGCTCCTCAATGCCGCTGCAGCTCCATCAGCCGCCATTAGGCATGCCCATTTTTGAGATTTTTCACTTCGTCAAATACCAAATCAAATGCAGATGAACGCGAAATATTCTTTTTGTTTTCCCGTTCGGACTATAAATATTTGTAAATATTTTATGGCAAGCGAATATAGTATTTGAACGGAGCTCCTATGCTCTTGCCAGCGAGCGGCGATTACCATAAAAATCCATTAGCTCAAGTAAGATCTGTTTTACACGGTGCAACGAAAAGCATGCAACAAGGGTTGCGAGGCGAGCAGTGTGGGTCGGACGTGCAATTGATTTTAAGCTCATTGCGATTTCATGGCTTCAGGATAATGTAATAATATTCGACAATAATTTGCTTTAACGATTATTTGTTGTGAAAGAAATTAAATAAATGATATCGACAAAAAACGAACATTTTATTGTTTGCAACTCGTTGCAACTTTCAAAAGAAAATTAAGAAAAATGCATAATGCATTTAGTTGCACCGTGTAAACCAACGTTTTTTCTTTTTTTCTGTATGCTAATGTTATTTTTATGTCTTTGTATATAGTTAATAATCAATGTGAGTGTGTGTGTGTGAGTGTGGTTGTAGTGTAGTTGTATGTTGCATGCCTTTTTGCTTTAGTTAAATGGCAAATGTTTAACCACTAGAGTCAGCACCGATCCCAACCCCAAACCCAACCCCAACCCCATATAACCATATATGTTTTATTCTTTGATGGATTTACTTAAGTTTCGTTTGCTAATAACTATGATGAGCTGTTTGTATATATATATATATAACTTTTTATATATCGCTCATTCATCAACGCACTTTCAAATACAAAACGAACATTTGCGTTGATTGCTTTTCAAATAGAATCCTAATCAACTTGCAATTGAATGCAAAATGCATCAATAAAGATGATGACTTAAAAGGAGCGACCATTATATATATATATATATATATGTACAGGCATAAACATCTATAAATGTTAATATATATTATATATATGTCTATGTGCAAACAGTTGTGAGTTTTATAAGCAACAAAATGTTAACTAATTGCTAAATGTTTCCTCTTCTTCCTTAAAATACACAAACACACACACACACACACAAACAAACGAACAAAATGACCAACCACAAAAACACAATTCCACTAATTGCTCTTGAAATATTACGAAACGCCCGATTTCATATTCTTGACCAAAAAAAAATACTTGCAAAAACTTGCGGCATCAACAACAACAACAACAACAAAAAATATGAAACTGGCGTCAAATTGCGCTGACATCTGACGACGCTGACGACGCAACGACGACGACGACACCAAACGATGCGATGGCGTCTGAACCTCTGACTAAAATTGTGGATTGTGAATTGTTGATTGGGTTTGGGTATGGGTTTGGGTATGGGGATCCTTTACCAAACGCTGCCATTGTCAACGACACTGACACCAAACGACACCAACAAACGACGACGACGACGGAAAACTTTTGTATCGTTGACACACCATCCACATAACCACCCACCTCCCACTGCATTCGTCGTCTCGACTCTGGATTGGCAACAACCAACTGGCGCAATGCTGCCGCAACGAAACTTCCAACTAAATTCTAATACATCCGCAAATCGATTTCGCTGGGTAAACCCCAACAATTGCCAAAAAAAAAACGAAACAAAACGTAACGTAACCGAAAATTGCTGAATGCGACGTTGATGACGGTCTGCCTGTTGACCAATAACTGTTACAACTACAACAAAACTTGAAAACTTGCCTGCGAATTTAACGCTTTTCACGTTTGACAATGACAATGACAATGATGACAATGGGCCAAATCGAAATAAATGGCATTAACAATATATGTTATGATGATGACAATGACAATGACGACGACAATGACGATGACGATGGATGATATCCCAATTCAAACATCCTCAACACCTCAACAATAACAACAAATTAACGAACGCAACTTATCTCGCACTATCAAAATGCAATTTGCAAAAATTAACTGTCGCAACGACTGAAACAAATGGAATGACAACACCAACACCACCACCACCACCACCAACAACAACAACAATGTCGTTGAAATTTTGTCCATCATTAGGTCGCCTGGATAAAGGCCGATGCCAAAGCCATTCTGGCCATACACGAGCACGTGATCACAAACAATGATCGTTTATCGGTGACACACAACGATTACAATACTTGGACACTTAACATACGCAGCGTCAAAATGGAGGATGCCGGCCAGTACATGTGCCAGGTCAACACAGATCCAATGAAAATGCAAGTAAGTATAACCCAGAAGTAGTTTATCAAATTTCTCTTCTTCCCTCTCTCTCGATAACTTTTTGATTGGAAGGGAAGTGGGGTAACCCTGGTCGTCCTGGTCGCAGTGTAGCTCAAATATCTAAGGCTTGCCATTTGCATCAAATTCAAATTAAATTCCATATTAAGCTTAAATTGATCGAAAGTTGAAGTTGATTTCAGTAATCTTAAATTGAATTTTCTCACATTTATATTCACAGCAAGATTATCTTCGTTTCGAACTACTATTTAAAGTTGTCTACATTTAAAATATATATAATTGTTAGCTTGAGCAGCCGACTTATTAAAATATTTGTTACGAAACCAAAATTATCTTGTCAGAGTATATGAAACAAAAACAAATAATTATCAAATTGCTTAAGCATTGATTTTTAAATGGTTAATTGAAATTCATGTATATATTATATCGGTAATAATGCTACAGTAACACTTTTCAACTGGTGGGAATCAAATGAGCTTCATAGTTTATTTGCAATTTACTTGGTTTAAATTCACAATAAAAACTTTGTTTGTATTAAAATTTAACAAACTTGTTCCATTATTTATTTAAATAAGAACAATGCTCATAAATGAAGAACGCAAAGCTGAGCCAAAGCTTGTTCGGTTAACATAAGACTTAACTACAATCAATAATTCAAGTTGGGCAACAGTGCAGTGGCTAAAGTATTCGCTTAGGTAACGAAGTTCTCAAGTTTGATTCTTATATTCAGTAAGATGAAAGAAATTAATTTAAATTATATTTCTAATATTGAGAATGTTTGACAATAACTAAAACAGCGGCTGCTGTCTCCCAGAATAAGGATGGTTAGCAATTTTCCTTTTGGCTTAACCAATGTTATGGACTGATTTCGATCTAGTTCCCATCTTCCAGATTCTTTAATACAAAATTTAAATACAAATCGTTTAGAAGTGAATAACGAAATATTGTCATATTAAGAACAATTTCAAAACCATTACGTTCTTAAAACAAGAATTCTTCCTTCTTGAATTCGCAGTGGAGACAGAACGGATTTATGTTCTCAGTGTGTACGAAAATGAAAGTGTTTAATCAGAAAATGTTAAAATCAAATAAACGAAATCAAATGAAATTACTTTAAATGCCCCTCGACATGTGCAAAACGATTGCGTTTTCAATTTCCATCCGTTTGCGTTAACGGTGCGCTTGCAGCTTTTTTTGACGTGCACATACGCAACAACAGTGGCAACAAGAGCGGCAACAACAGTGGCAACAACAGCGAGAGTAGAGTGGCGACCCCTGACGGCAACCGGCTCGTCATAAAATCAACCTAACCAAGCGAATTGAGTGAAAAGCAAATATGAGACAAATAAAAAGCAAATACTGCCTGCTCGCACTCTGTATAGTCACAATCTACCGTCTGGCTTTTAACCCTTTTCGCATTTTCTGTGGCAGCTCTTTTTTTTAATATATTTTCTCTTCATTTTGGCATGCCGTATAAATTTCGCGCTCGGCTCGTTTAAGGTTTTTTTTTTGTGACGTTGAATTTACTTTATGACTCAACTGTCAACTGCAGCAGCAGCAATAACAATAGCAACAACAATTACAGCAACATCAACAACAACAGCAGCAGACATGAGCTTTATATTAATTTAACATAAAAAATTAACGGCCACTGACAAATTTACTTAACGTCACATAACAGTTACCGCTGTTGCTCCCGTTGCTCCTGTTGCTGATGATGCACAGTTCAAAGAGAACATTTTGTATATGAAAAATTGCAATCAAGCTCTCCTGTAGCGGAAAAGCAATCAGTCGTAATCCTTATAGTAAGCGAAACATCGAAACTCGTACTCGTATTCTTTGTGAGCTTTATAGCATTCAATATTACTTAGCTTACAACTATGGTTACGTCGATACGAAAAAAAAACAAAGTCGAACGATGCTCCATACTTCAATTTTTGTACAAATTCAAAAAGACTTTCATTTGTTGAGTTAAAGCTATATACTTTATTGTTATACTACTTTCCAAAGGTGTTGGTACGTACGAGCAGTGATTTTAATCGATAATTATCGGAACCCGACTCTAGCAATCAAAATCGTAAAACCAATTCTTAAATAACAGATGATCAATCAAAATGGGAAATTCTAATGAGATATATCTGCTTTTGACCTTACAGACCGCCGTACTGGAAGTGGTCATTCCGCCGGATATTGTCAACGAGGAGACATCCGGTGACATGATGGTACCCGAGGGTGGATCCGCAAAGCTTGTTTGCCGCTCACGTGGCCATCCCAAGCCGAAGATCACCTGGCGTCGTGAGGATGGTCGCGAAATAATCGCACGCAATGGCTTACATCAAAAAACCAAAGGTAGGCTAAGCTAGAAAACTGAGCGACTCTGACCGCATGTCAAAACTTGGATATATCCTTTACTTTACTTCGCGTTTTTTATTTTGCACCCACAATTCAGCCATTACGGTGGAGGGTGAAATGTTGACGCTGTCCAAAGTCACGCGATCGGAAATGGGCGCCTATATGTGCATCGCCTCCAATGGGGTGCCACCCACCGTGAGCAAACGCATGAAGCTACAGGTGCACTGTGAGTATGCGTTCCTTACTTTTATAAAGTACCTTTGGTAAGGGAGTTTAGATTAATTTAACGAATTTTATCTTTTTTAAACAACTGAATCACACACTTTGATCTAATCTCTTATAGATTGTATACTATGTTAAGAAAGAGTATTTGAACTTTGGCTAGCTTTCAAGATTTAACTTCTTTAATGTTTTTATTATGAATGTGATAAATGTGTTTTTTTTCTTTGCTTTTGGGTTGGGATGTTGCTAACAAATGCTTTGATTTATAACCCCTGACGCCTGCAGCTACAATAATAATAATATTAATAATAGCTAACATACATAGTCGGATGTGCGTGCGTGCTGCTGCTCACCAAAGCAAAAAGCCCGACACCTGATACCCCGTAAACCCCGCTACCCGCGACCCTACCATATATCCAGCTGTCAAGCGAATGGCAACCATCGGAACCGCAGCATAACGCAATAACGCGAACTGCAAGTGTATCCGTTTCGATTTCCGGCACCTTCCTTTGCGTGGCCGACGCAAACTTTCCAAATGCATTACGACAGCGGGTACGCGACCGTCGTAGGTACTACACAGTGTGGCAATGGCAAAGAGGGGGTTCTTTCTACTCGTGTCTAGAGTCTAGACGGTTTTGGCTAACGTCACGTCTCTGTAATAAAAGTTGAGCAGCTTTTGGCCTTAAGTTCGCTTAGCTGACTGCCGTGTGTATCGTGTGTGACTTGGTAATTGTGAAGGGCAGTTTCTTAACACCACATCACACAGACCACCCATTCACCACACACACCGCTTACCCAACCCCTTACCTACAGGGTAGTGTGTGCCAGCGGCTGCTGTAGCGCATTAGACTTAATGAAATTTCCCAAAGGGGCAAACAGAAAAGAAAAAAAAAGAATTTAAAAGACGACAACAACAAATAAACGAAGAACAAAAATGGCACGACTTGAAGATACCCAGTTTGAAGTTGAGCGAAAGTTGCCAACACAAAACAAATAATAAGTTTTATGAATTTAAAAATATCTTTTATATCTTTACCCCTCAAAACTAACCTACAGGGTATGCCGAAAAGAGAAAATTCTAAATGTTTCTGCGGTTGTATTTGTGTGTGTGGCTTGTGTGGTGTGTGTGTGTGTGTTGTAGGCAAAAGATCCTATCTACAAATTATATTGACACGGCCAAAATGTTCGCACCTCAAAGAGCTGTGCTCTATGCGTGTGTGTGTTGTGTCTTTGTGTGTGTGTGTGACACACTTTGTGCCCTACTCAAATATACCCCAACGCACCACAAGGCAAACCACCCTTTTTCCTGCCCGATGGCACACTGCTTAAATGTCTGTCATAGCCGCAAAAATTAATTTTCCATTTTTTTTTTTTTTGCTCTCTTCTATTTTTCATGGTTGCTTATCTGCTCCAATTTTTTGACTTTGCTTTCGCATTTCATTTCATTTCTTTTGTCATTTCATTTTCGTCCCTCTCCCGCCCATTTACACACTCTTCGCTCCGTCCGTCCATCCGTTCGTACTTCTGTCTGTCTATCAGTCATTCTTTGCCTCACGCCTCACTCTTTCCCTCTCTCCTTCGGCCTGTTACCCTCTCATGCTCCTTTATTGCTTTTGCCTTTGCCTTTGCCGTTGCCGTTGCCTTTGCGACTGCGTCTCAATTTCAATTTAAAAACCCATATGGGTGTCTACAGTTTTACGCCCTCATCTCCCATTTTCGTTTCTATCATCCCATACCATTGCTTTTATTCTTTATTTTTTTTTTCAGGCCCCACCACAAGCATCTGGTGATGGTGCTGATGCCGGTGCTGTCTCTTCTGATTTCTTCTGCTGTGTTGGTCTTTGACGTTGTGTTTCCTCCACTCTTTGCCTTCCGTCTTGTTGTCTTAACCTGACACTAGCAACAACAGAAACAAAAAAAAAAAACAAATATCCCACTCTTAACAGCGCCACTGACTCCATATATTCCCCTTCACATTCAAAGCGTTTGCCGCTTGATTACTTAAGTTGCCTCAGCGCTTTGCTTGATTGATTTTAATCAGAAAATTAAGTGGATACTTGGCTTTAAAAATAACCAAGCATCCAGCAACTAGCACACAACGAGAGCACATCTTTATGTCTTTGGCCTAGGATTACATTTGGACTTAGGAGCATTCAGTTTCCGCTTGTTTATAATAAGAGTTGTATTAAACCACTAAATACTAACAGCTTTTGCGGCTTAGCTTTCGGTCATCGTAGGGAGTTCTTTCTTGTTTATTTAAAAACAATTTCAATTACCTTTCTCTTCGGCCTCAATCGGATTATTTTTCTTGTTTTTGTTACGGATCAAATTACCTTAGGGGCTCTTATTATTCTGTTAGGATCAAAATCCATTAACATATCGAAAATATGAGTTTAAGTTATACAGGAAATGGTTAACGGATAATAATTGAATGACATCAGCATATGCTTGGATATCTTCTAAGCCAATACACTTATAGCTTAAGAACTTAACAGACCTTTTTAAATCCCGATGGTAACGATACATTTTATGACCAAACTTGTTATCGAACTTATCGATGTGTTTTCATTAGGAATGTAGTGACTCTGTGGGAATTTTCACGTTGACTAACAAATTGACTTACAAATATCAAACACGAGAATCAAACAGTTTTGTTTTCTAACAACTCGATCGGCGTCAATGGGTTGGCTTAGTAAACAAAGATAAAAAACAAATATGGGAAAGCAAAAGACTTGATTATGACGCTGATAATTTGCTATGATCATTGCGTGCCAGACGGCTTGCAGCTAAGCAAACACAACTTACGTCAAGTTTACGACATAGGTTCAAGGCATATAAAAGCTTAGACGATCTAACCGATTGGCAATTCAGTTTTGAGCTGAGACATAGGTAGAATGCGCGTCTACATTCTTGTTACACTGCTTGCTCTAGTGGCAGTCGCTGCTGCCCAAGGTGGTAGAGGTCGAGGTCCACCCGGTCGTGGTCCAGGTGGTCCAGGTGGTCCACCCGGTCGTGGGCCAGGTGGCGGGTTTGGAGGGCCAGGAGGTGGTTTTGGAGGTCCAGGAGGTGGTTTTGGAGGTCCAGGCGGTGGTCCACCCGGTCGTGGTCCAGGTGGTCCTCCCGGTCGTGGGCCAGGCGGTCCAGGCGGCGGTTTCGGAGGTCCGGGAGGCGGTTTTGGAGGTCCAGGAGGTGGTTTTGGAGGTCCAGGCGGCGGTCCCGGTGGACCAGGCCGTGGTCCATTTGGCCCAGGAGGTCCAGGCTGCTCTACCTCAACAGAGAGTTCCACATCAAGCACGACTCCAAGTTCAACCAGCACTACCGAAAGCACCACCGAAAGCACCACCGAAAGCACCACCGAAAGCACCACCGAAAGCACCACCGAAAGCACCACCGAAAGCACCACCGAAAGCCCCACCACCACCGAAAGCACCACAAGCACAGAGACTGCAACCACTTAGACTTCATACTTATTAGAAACAAACTGTCAATTTTATCAAATTTTGGTTATCGGTTATAAATGTTAAATAAACAAGTTGTAATTTAATGGGGAACAGCACTCAAAAGCGAACATAAATCCATCAAACACTGCATATGTACGCATATGTAACTATTGTACTACGATATTGGATGATTGGCAACTGTGGCTACAAATTGATGAACTGTCAGTTGTGGGTAGAGAGATAAAGTTACACAGACACTCATATGGGTTTGTAATGTGAGCACGTTATAAAAGTCGCACACAATACAAAAGTATTGCACAAATATTACGCATACGTCGAGTGTTTTGGCTTCGTTATTTCAGCTGCAACAACAACAGCAGCAGCAGCTGCAGCGGCAGCTGCAATACTCTATTAGAGCAAATTGAATTTTCAATAAGTGATAGGCAATGCAACAACAGCAACAACAACAACAACAACTACGAAACAACAATAGAGAGCAAAACGCGAATGTAGAATGGTGCAGGGACTACGAGCACGAGCCGACGCTAACAACACATGACATATGCTACATTATTTGAAAGCACTCTCACACACACACACACACGAATGCACACAAACTGATATACACATACTGAGAAGCGGCATGAGGCATGCACAAATCCAATAAATTGACCAATAATGAACGGTTGAACGCAACCAATGCAGGCTAGCACGCAACGGATGGGGATGCAACATTTTGGGGCATGTGATGGCGGACAGCTGGTAAAAGTTGAAAAGCCAGAAACAATGATGGTAGCTGGCCAAAATCACTGGAACCACACCCACACTAGCAGCCCAAGACATCGTCAAAGACAACAGCAGCAGCAAAAACCCAAAGCACAAACAAAAAATTGCAAAAAAAGAAAAACCTCAAACTAACACGAGAAACAACAGAACAACACGCAAGTCAAAAGCTGAACAAGGGAAGAAAAAAAACAGAAGCATGCATGTAAAATCAAGCATACAGCTAAATAAACACATAAATACCCTAACAAAATCACCAAAATTGAATTGAGTTAAAGAAGCATTTAAGCTGATAGTAACTTAATATGTTGAATCACTTTCAATTTATTCTGACAAGTTTCGCATGATATGAGGTACTTTGAAAAACCTAGATAAAATATTTCTGCACAGACAACATGTCAAGTTGAAGCAAAAGCTTTAGCATAAATGTAGATTATCTACTCCATTAATAATTTAAATTCACAAAGAAATTACTTCAGTAAAAGTGCAAAAGAAAATTTCAAACAATCTTAATATGCCAGCAAGAGTAAATTGAAAGTCAAGTCAAAGTAAACGGTAATAAAGGAACAAAGCTTAAGCAAAATGCTATTAAATATTTCATGTGTTTTAGTTTAAGATTTTGTTTGCACTTGTTAAGCGAAGATTCTTAGCAACGAAACTGTGCACACATTAAGGAAAAAACTAAAAGATTCTTAGCATATTAATGTATTTGTTCGCTTCATTTCTGGTATAAATATTAAACGTGTAAAGTTAAATCGCTCGTTCTGTTAGAATGTTGAACTAATTACAAAGCATAAAACAGTACTTTTGGCATACTGTGTAAACATGCATAGCTGATAGACTCAGATACACTGATAAATGTAATAGCGCAAAAAGAGCATGGAGCAAAGAAGCATTGCCACTGGCGATGGATGTTGAACGTGGCACGAGTTTGGATTTTGCACTCGTTTGTTGTTTGGTGCCACAAACAGGAAAATAATTCATTTTCAATTAAAATCGTATCAGTTGGCCAACGATGGTTGTGGCGCCCGGTGCTGCCATTAACAAATAACGCCATTTCACGGAATCACAGCATCAAAAGCTGTTTGCAACACTTCGACACTTAATTGCCAGCCAGAGGGGATAAGCCAAGGTCAGGCATTGGTGTTTTGCAGTTACAAGCTGCCTTGATGATTATGTTGACCAACTTGTTCAACCACTCTAAAACTCTTTTCCCTCTCTCTCTCTCTCTCTCTCTCTTTTTCTATATATATATATCTTTTTTGGTATTTCATTCTTTTATTGTCTGTACTCTCTTGTTCATACACAGTTCATCCGTTGGTGCAAGTGCCAAATCAATTGGTTGGAGCCCCGGTTCTAACGAATGTCACATTAATTTGCAACGTTGAGGCATCGCCAAAGGCCATCAATTACTGGCAACGCGAGAATGGTAAGTTTTTTCCCCCCACCCTGCCTGCCTGCCTTTTTGGTTTATTGGCGTTTTTCTTTATTTTCAGTTTTTCAGTTTCGTATTCTTACAACGTAGCGCATTCCTTTCTTCTTTTATACCCTGTTTACAATATAAAAGAGTGTTTGTAAGTTCTTCTTTTTTTGGTTTTGTATCTTGATCCTTAATATATTATATAATATATCTTCACTTCTTCTACCAATCCATTGGCAAATTTTTTTTGCTGTTAACATTCATAAGTCAGAAATCTAATAACGTCAGATCTTATAAAGTAACATGAATGATAGGTTTGAGCTCAAAGTACGTCTTGTTTAGTTTCTTAAGGTTATATAAATGTTAACCTGATTAGAAGACTTGTCGACACTTATACTAAGCAAACAAGAATCAATACTAATCTTTCTTGATCTCTTGATCTTGATTACGAAAATAGTTTTTCCTTTTGGCTTTCAGTAATGTACTAAAGGTTTTCAATATAGGGTATCAGCAATATCGACTACTTAATTTGTACACTTCTTGTCTCTCGTTTTTTTTTTGTGCATTTTCCATTTTGAGCATTTGAAGCGAAGGGAGAGAGGGGAGGTGTACCAGCTAAAACCTTATAAACCTTTCAATGCCGCAATTTGTCTTTATTTGGTTCGTGTTCGATGCTCAAATATTTTCTGGCATTTTCTTGTTACTGGTGTTGGCTGGGCGAATGCTGTAACTGGAGTTCAACATTTTTGTTTTTTTGTTTTTGACTCTTGTCAAGTGCATTTGACTTATATTGCAAGCGTGACAGCAGAAGGCAGAAGGCAGAAGAGCTGCCGCAGCTATCACAAATGTCATCATCAAAGTGGGCAGGCTGTGCACTGTGTTTTTTGAGTTTGTGAGCTTGGTGCTTTCATCATTGCATTTATTCCCTTTTTGTCCACAAACATACGTACATACATATATCGCAATTTTGTCAAATTGACTTTTCGATTTTGGGTTTGGCTGGCGTAGGTGAAATGATTATTGCAGGTGATCGCTATGTTCTAACCGAGAAGGAGAACAACATGTATTCCATCGAGATGATTCTGCACATTCGCCGTTTGCAAACATCCGACTTTGGTGGCTACAAATGCATCTCAAAGAACAGCATTGGCGATACCGAAGGCACCATACGTCTTTACGGTAAGTTGGCAAATCAAATGAGTGAGCAAGCATAGCTTCTTTAATATTAAAACGCTTTGAAATGATATTGAAAAAAACATTTTGAGTCTTTTAATGAAATTTTCCTTCATTTCTTTGAGATGGTTATTATTTTGTTTTGCTCTAAATTCATTTAGAAATGGAGCGTCCTGGCAAAAAAAATTATCGTGATGAGGAACTCAATGAAGTGACGGTAAGTCAAGCAAACAAAACATATTTACAAATAGAATTACAACCACACACACACACGCACACACACACAAAGAGACAAAGACACGATTGTTAAGTAATTAATTTTTCTATATGAAAAAATCAAAAAAAAAAAACTCCAATAGAAGAACGAAGTGGTGCTTGAAGAGAATGGTCCCGAGGATGGTTCACGCAATCAGAACGGTCGTCTGTACAAGGACACCAGCCAGGAGGCAGACGTGGACAATGGGGCACCGTGCGGAGATGGGGGTGGCAGGACAATGCCAATTGCTAAGGCATTCCTATTAAGTCTATTTGTCGTATTAACAACAAAATTGTGGCAATATCATACTTGCCACGCCTCAGTTGATACCTCAACAATATCATGGGCAACAATTGCTAATGATGATGATGATGGTGATGACGATGAGGAGGGGCTCATCTTAAATCAACAACAACTGGCCAACTACAACAACAACAATAACAACGTTAAGAGCAGCTTGAAGGGGCGTTTACTGTTATAGCTTAATTAAATTGTAATTATAAGAATGCATTTGCAACAACAAGAACAACAATAGATGCCGACATAACACAAACCATGGCCATGTGTCAAAAAGGACAAACCATACATACAAACAACAAACAAACAAATGTCACACACAAAAGAAGTAAAGAGCTAGAAAAAAAAGAATGCATAAAAAAACTTCAGTGTATTTTAGAATATTTATATATCATGGGGCATAATTCAATGAAACCAATTGCATGTATGCGTAAGTAGTTAAGATTAAATGGAAACCGATAAAACAAAACCAAAAAAAAAAAAAAAAACGCGTTTAAATGTTACCTCGTTAGTAAAATGAAAAAGAATACAAAAAGAAACAATAGAAAACGGCAGAAAGGAATTTCAAAAAACAAATAACTTTAAATGTCAATGTTTGAATTATGTTCGGGGATTATTTTTGTGTGAAATACTTTAGCTACTCAAAGTATGCTAAAGAAAAGTTAGCTTCGGTGTGCCGAAGATATTAATACTCTTGCAGCCACATATGCTAATTGTACTTAAACATAATAGTAATATAACATGCTGATTCCGCGAAAAAACTTTCAATGCAATGTTCGATCGATGTAAAGATCATCAATTATTTGTTTACCCTTTAAAATATTTAACTTATGCATGTTAAGCTCTAAAAAATTTTAATTTTATTTAGCTCAAACCTTTGCCTTTGTTAATATGACAATCGATTGTCAGTATCGCAAACGATCGATTGTCATCGATAGTGTATCGATTGTTTTTGCTGCACTACACTATCTTATATCCACCAAATGGGTCTTAATATCCCAAACACAAAAAGAAAAGACAGCAGCATTAAGAATTATCTTCACAAAGTTTCAGGAACATAGATTCTCTAAGAGACTAGTTCGCATGGAACAACCCGTCGATATTGACATGGCAACTGATGTTGATCTGCAAGACTATACGAAAAATAAATCCCAATCATGAGCATACCATAAATAATCGTTCATATCTATGTATGTAACTTAATGGAAAACCCAATTTGCTTGACCCTATATCATGCCATAAATACTACAAAACATAGCTGTCTATGTATAAACTTAAGCAAAACAGTTTTTTTGTTCCTCTAAGTGTTATTATACTTAATGGATTGGGTAGGATTCAGGGGGTTCTGTATATACAACCAGATATATTATAACTACTTATACTATATTTGGAGTTCAAAGACGTATTTATGATAAAAAAAACAAAAAATTAATATTATTATTATTACAAAATACTACGGTATTGTAAATATTCGCACCTGTAGTGATCTTAATAATTTGTTATCGCATTGCTCCATTTGTTCATATATTCAAAAATTAGGAACTTGTTTCTTTCACTTTTGCTGGAGTTTTGTTCAGTTTGTTATTAATATTAGTTGATTGATTAGGAACACACAATATATATATATATATTAAGATATCTTTAGATATAAGACCGAGAAGTAAAGCTGAAAACCTTTTGTACAATGTTTAAGGCAGGTGGAAACCAAGAAACAAAATGAACTGGTTCAAAATGCAATGGGTCTGTGAACAATTTCAAAGAAAGAAATACGAAAAAAATTATGTATTGAATCATTTCAATTGTTTTTCTGATCGAATCTTAAATTAATTTTCCAAGTTAATGGTGAGACAGAGCGACTGCGCAAAGGTTTGGCTGGAACTAGTTCAAAACAATAATGTAGTGTTTCTGGCTTAATGCGAGCTACTTCTCTCGTTCCTGCAACAACAAAACTATATAGAAAACAATATTTGAAATCGGAACTAGTTCCAATGAACAGCTTAGTGCACATTCCGCAAATGCAAATCAAAAGTAAACAACAACGAACTCAACTCTAAATGCACTTGTATAAAGAAAAAAGAAATTGAAACCAATAAATGCTATATAGCTAAAATTTACCAACGATTAAGTTCAAACTATCTTGATCATATGAACTAAGAACCAGTACAAGTGAGCCCCAAGCGAATGCCATTTCAATCCCAGCTTTTTTCCCTTTTTGATTTTCCGGATAGCAAGCCCTACCGATTGATTCATCGCTCTCTCCCTAGGCTACAAATACTTAATGAACATTCATAACAATTTATGTATGTATGCAACATGCATATGTATGTGTGTCCACAAAATACGTACATAAATTAACATACGAACGTGTGAATGAATGTTCAGCTTAATTCCGTGTTTGAGATTGTGTAAATTGCAATTAAACAAAATAAAATATGTATGTGCCAAAATGCAACTAAAAAAAATTAAAATTAAAATTAAAAACAACCAAAAACCGAAAACTTGTAAAAGAATTTAATATGTGTGTTTGATGATATTCAATATAGCATATAATCATATAAGCATATAATCCTAATAGCCCTGAATATATACCGAAAAAAACAAACGAAACGCAGAGGAAAAACACGCAACACATATACGAATATACAGATGTATGAGAAGATTCGGCAGCATTATAGTATTCTAGGCTTGGAACATGAGACCCATGCTTTCCATATCCTTGACTTTCCCAGACAGTACTCTGACTAAATATACGTACCAAAAATGTATTAGTAAAATGCGAAGAGAGAGAATGAGAGCGAAAAGAAAGAGAATGAAAGAGGCGAAAGAGAGGCAGGGAGAGAGATAAAGAAAGAAAATACATTTGAAAATAATCAATAAACTTTAAATACTATATTTGTGTCTAAGGAATAAGATAAAAAATTTTTTTTTTTTTATATATATTGAAACTTATGATATATGGATATGATAAATCGCATAGCAAATCAAAGTTACATATATAAGTGAAATATTCAGAAATGCATACGGTTACACATAGAGAAAATTCGAATATAGAAAACAGAATACAAAAAATCAAACAAAAAGAAAAACAAAAAAAAAAGTGAAAAAACGAAAAACAAGGAAAGCTAACTAAACGCATCTATGATTTGGGCTAAGTTAAAGGTTACAGAGTTATCCATGTGAAATTCCCATAAAGAAAACGTTATACATTCAATGTCTACGCTAAAGCAAATCGCCCATAAAAAAAAAAATAAGAAAATGCTCAAAATAAAAACCAAATTGTGAAAGAAAAATCCAGTTAAAGAGTGAAAATACTCGAAAAGTACCCAAAACTACTCACAAAAAAAAAGAAAAGGTAATAAACTCATGTATGTGTCATAAATAAACACAAGATACTTGATTTGATAAGGATGTTACCAAAGTTTCAGCATAATGCATAATAAATATGAATGGAATATATTAAATAGATCGGTAACTTCAGTTTTTTCGTCTATGTTGATGTATATAAATAACAAATGTCTCTATCTAAACAGCTCAAAAAAAAAAAAAATAAAAAACAAACTTGAATATGCAAAAATGTCAACAGAACAGAAAATCAAAAACCGAAAAAAAAAAACGTAAATACATGTATACATATATCTACAAAATAAACAAATGAAAATTGAAATCCCATGCAAAATAAAGTAAAAAAAAAAATTTAACCTATGAAAAATATTGTTCGTTTCTTTTTTTGTTTCTTAATTTCCCAAGTAAGTTTTTTTTTCAGATAAAAGTAATAATAATAAAAATGACAGTAAATATTGTTGGCTCAAGTTTTCAAAGCTTTGAATCGTAAGTACTGCAGAGATATTTAAATTTAATGGTATTTGAAACACTTTAAAATTGGATCTTAAGAGTGTAAAATCACATTTTTATACTTTAGCCAAAGCAACAGAAACTAAACTCCAATTAAAGAGGTCAAACATAAAGTAAGACCTCAGGCAAGTTGGCCAGTGATGAGAAAGCTTAGCTTTCAAAAATAGCGCTATGTGGCCAGGCTCAACAGATCGTTCACAATTCGAGCCACCTTTTTGATTAAATGAGGTTCAACCCTTTGATGAAACTGCAACACATCACAAGAAAACATTAGTATATATATTAGGGTAGCCGATAAAATTTAAATCTTTGTGATTAAAATTAAGCTCAACACGTGCCTCAACACGATCTAAGCTTATTGAAAATACCTTATTAAATAGGGAAACATAATACAAAATTGTAAAATTCTTTGTCCTACATTCTCATATCTCTTTTTTTATACCAAACTAAGATACGTGTGTAAAAAAAAGATGCAGTTTGTGTTTTTTCAACAAAATTAAACTTTTTAGAAGGCGGCAGAAAGATTTTATAATGTCTAGTATATACATATATATATATAAATGTATCTCAAGACCAACATCATGACCCAAAAAAAAAGGCATTAAACATAAAATCGTACGAATACTTTGTTATTAGCTCTGTTTTATCAACTGGGATCAACTTTAATAATACAAAAAAAAAATTACTTAGCAAGCACTTTAATTTGGTTCATTCAGACCTGACCCACATCCAGTTAATCTCACACACTTCCACTTCTAACAGTGATAAGCACAATGTTGCACAGAGAGATGAGGACGTGGCAACCCTGACAGACATTGTTATCCAGGGGCGGGGGGTACCTTGAGTTTAGCTGAAGACGCCATCAAATCATTAGCAGTGCATAAAGCGTGAAACCAGAGACACAGACACACACACACACACGTATATATATACATGCAGATGAATTAAAACTATTAGCCAAACGTCAGAAAGAATGAGTCTAATGCCAGCCACACCCGCATACAGTCCAACTTCCTATCTTCCTCACGACAGGTGAATTTTGGTTATGTTGCACATGTCGCTGCTTATTTTGATTGTGAATCTAGGTTCTGGTTCTTGGTTCTAGTTGACAAAGCCTGCACATTGTTGCGTTTTATATAATCGCAATCTTTGACTGAAAAAAAACCCCTCCCTTCATCTCTGCCCCGGCTGTGTCTCTCTCTGCACAACACAATTGTGAATGTAAAAGATGCAAATGTTTAAGATATTTATTTTCCATTTGCATTGCCAGTGCTTTAAAATATTAAAATATATATATATACGTGTATATACATGTATTAAAAAGAAAAGGCAGAGTCGGAACAGGGAACGGCTACGGCCTCGGCTCGAGGCTCTTGGTTCGGGCTCTGGCTCTAGCTCTGGCGATGGCTCTGGCAACATTTTGTCACACAAATTATTCATTTTGAACTCGTTTCTTTGCACTCGTCCATGTGCCACCCTGTAAATGGTTAGCACAACAGCATGGGGTATGCTACAACTATGCTTAGGTACATAAAAGTAAAAGGTTTCAACAAACTTCTGGGTAAATATGTATAGCTTAAGATATTAAGGAGTTAAGGTAAGCAAATGATTTATTTGTTCTATATGGATTTAACCTTAAGCTTAAGAATAAAAAACAAAATATTTATATTTATAACATACCTAAGATATCTCGACTCAAGTGATTTCATATTTATTTCAATTTCTCACTAACTAAAACTATATTACGTATACGTTATAGTCCACTAAATCATGTATTGATATTTTAGCAAGACAGGGTATTCGCAAGTCGAGCTTCAAGTGCTTATTTACAGTTAGTATTTGTGTGCTTGTGTGACATACAATATAAATAACTCTGCCAGACTTGTGCATATTTTGTAACTACAACTTAAATAAATACACACACACACACACGCACACACACACAAAGCATGTAGATAGACAGATGAATGTTGCTGCTGTTGGTTACCATCATTTGACCAACAAAACATAGTGTAAAATATTTGAATGTTGTCTTCTTTTTCTTTTTTTTTTTTCTTTTTTTGGTAGATTTGTAGATTTGTGTGTGCCGCACAATATTTGCATTTTCCGGTAAGTCTGTGTGTGTGTGTTGTGGGCGTATGTGTGTGTCAGTATTTTATATATATATATATATATATATACATATATTCGAAACAAATCGAGCTCAAATGGCAATGGCCGTTGTACTGGCGGCATGCAACACCTGTCCCCAACGCCCCCACAACATTTGTGGTTTCGGTATTTCAATAATCAAGGCACGTATGTGTGTGTGTGTGTGTCCATTTTATGTTTGCGTGTGTGCGGTTTTTCACTGCCCACTGTGTGTGTGTGTGTGTGTGTGTTTATGTTTGTATGTGTTAAATGTGCATAACGTTGCACTTTTCTGTTTTTGGCCAGTCATTGCAACCATTTTTTGGCAATTGTTCGGAGCACATTTTTGGTGATTGACGTATAGTACATTCTTCTTCTTCTTCTTCTTTCATTTTCATTTAGACTTTGCAATTGACTTTCTCACATCAAACACAGTCGTAGTACGTACAACTAGTGTTGTTGAAGTTGTTTAAGTAGTAGTTGGAGCAAAAATTCTAGTTTTCATATTTGACATATTTGACACTTTAAGTACTTTTGAAAGTTGCAAATCAAAATTTATTGTGCAACAAATGCAAATTTCTATCACACAAAAGTGAGCTGGCTAAAATGCAAAATGATTCTTGAATTATTGTTATTCATAGAATTTAAAACTTGTATCTTGTTGAAGTGCAGAATTCCATTACATCGAAAATATATAAAATGTAACATCAATAATACTTATCTAAATCAAAAGTAAAAGTAAATCAAATTCAACTCAACTGTCATAATCAATACGTATATAAGCGATCGTTTTAGTATATATTTCTCTTTTCATAACGATCAACATATATATATATTTTCTTCACACATAACTTTTGATGATTCTTTTCAATAATGTTTCTAAAGACTTCAAAACAATATGCCTGGAATTGTAAGGTATATTAAACACAACATCTGTGATAGTTCATAATGTACACACATTTTTTGTAAATAGTATTTATTTTTTGTTTGTTAACTTGCTGACCATTCCATATTTATATGGTTTTTTTAAGGTAACGCAACCAGATCCGTATTTAAATAGTTGTCCATAAGCCTACAAAGTGTTTGTTGCATTAATGTCAATATTAACACAGCTGCAATTTTTTTGCTGTTGTTGTTGTTCGCCCAGTGTATTTATACACACACTAAAAAAAAAAAAAAAACTGCAGCTTAGCATCAGATTTTAGCCCAGTTAACCTATATACACATATTCGTTAACGTATTCGTATTTGTATTCACTGAGCAAACTGAATGTTCGCCCCAATAACAAAAAAAAAAAATAACAAAAAATACAAAATTAAAAACAATGCAAAGAAAAAAAACTGCATGTGTTTGCGTATAGAAGAAAATATCTATAAAAATGCTGACCGACTTTTAAATATCTCCTCTTTTTTTTGTTGCCTGCTTTCCCATCTATCTCTCTGTTTTACAGTCCTATATTTTTCAGTTTGCTTCGTTTTCTTAAAATACCCCGTTTGATATATGAAGAGCTGTGTTTTTTTTTTTTTATGTTGCATTCCGTATTGGGCTTTGTCTCAAAAATGTTTTTTTGTCTTAAAAACAAAGAGATGTTTTTAGATTTAATATTCTCAAAAAAGTCATAATCGTAAAATTTTTTTTTTTTTTTTGTGAACAGAACCATTTTTAAACAACTTTTTTTGTGATAAAAACAAGAAAAAATCAAATTGCTTATCACAAGAAGTTTTGGGCTTGCAACGCTTGGATATATTACAGAGAAACTGCACGTCAGATATTTAAGATTACACTCATCTTTATTTTGTGTGTGTGTGTGTGTGAGTGAATTTGTGTTTTTTCTTCTTTGTTCCTGTTACAGCTTGACGCAAATATTTGAGAAATTTAATCGTTTTTTGTTGTTGTCGCAGTTGCAGCAGCGCAAGTTGTGAGGCGTGGCCTACAAACATGTATATATATGTATATATATATATAAAAACTGCAGCAATGACAACAACAACAACAACAACTACAGCAAAAAGATGTGTAAACGGATGGTTCGGGTGAAGATATTTGAACAATTTCAAAATGTGATAGTAAAGTGTTTTAAGCGGTTTTTGTGTGAATGCAAACGCGGCACAGTAAGCAACGACGAATCGAGTGCGAAAGAGAGAAGGAGAGTAAGTAAGTGAGTGAGAGAGAGGGAGAGCGAACGACGTGAAAGTGGATAACAGCCAGCAGAGAAGCAAGCGAAGCAAAAGCCTTGCATACTTTTAGGCTCGACTGTTTGTTTCGCTGTTTGTTTGTTCGGTTTGCCCAGCGTTGTTTACAAACACACACATGCACACACACATACGCTTAATGTGTATGCTGTGAGTTGCATTTATTTACTGTGCGCATGTTTTATTGTTAACATTTAAAATATTTGCGACTGCATAAAATTTTGTTGCAACACATCCCAAGCACAAAACTTCTACCCACCCTTTGACCTGCACATTTTTTGCTTTCTGGTTTTTTTTGTTTGTTCATGCTTTCTTTTTTTTTATGCATATGGTATATTTTTTGTTGCCATATGCATTTATTTACTTGCCGTTTAAATGCAGTTTTAAAGCATTTTGAACTTTTTTTTATTTGGCCAACGGCAGATGAAGAAAATTTGTTGTCAAACAGCCAACAAATTTTGTAAATTTGTCCCAAAAACTGTTTGGCCAACAGTTTTTAAAATTGAAAACGAAAACCAATTACAGCGCCAGCATTCAGCGTCGTGCTTTCATTCATTGCACTAAATAAAAAATCAAATTGAAGCTAATAATAAAAAAGGAATATGCATTTTGTATATTTTATAAAAATAATTTTAATCAAAAACTAAAACTTTGTTGACCAACCGTTCAAATTGATAACGAAAATCTAGATTATTGCAATCTGATCAAAAACTGAATGTGCAAATGGATTTATTTACACACAATTACCATTCAAAGAGTTTGGCAACAAATTCAAACAACTTTTGTTGACAAACTGACCATAAATTTTGTTAAAACTATTTGGCAAACATTTTGGCAAACATTTAAGTTTAAGGTTAAAGTTAAGTAAGCATAAAATAATTTGTTGTTCAACTTGACAACAAGTTTATTTGAGTCTAAGCCATCATTGTGGTTAAACTCCTTAAGTCCAGCAAGGCTTTTTACTCAGACAATGCTTGCATAATGATAAGGTAGTATAATTTAATCTCCGATTAGTTGCGTATTATCTAAACGTTCTTAATGAAAACTTAAAGGTAAATCAATTTTATGTCAAAGATATTGGATGCAAAGACATATCTAAGGCTACAAAGATTTTCTTGCTATCGATAACATACAGTAAGATCGATAATTTTGATATATATATATACTCCGAGATTGGCTCAATTACTCAGCTAACTTAAAGCTGATCAGTTATAGCTTCTGCATTTTTGTGCCTGGAACACACTTTAAAACTATTTCTAATGGGGATACACTGTTCAAAAATAAAGGCTCAGAACAACGATGCGAGCAGAACAGAACTGAACTCAGTTGGTTTCCAATGTTGAAGTGTAGTTGAAAATTCTGGGTTTGATTTCACAAAATAATTGCTGAGATCTGGTTTCGGGCCCCAGGAGAGCTGAGTTGGGCGCGCCTTTGGGCGATTCTTGAATTGGATACGAATGCAAAATGGAAACGGAAATCCAACATGTTGTTGCCCAGGTTGAAAGCGGCTTTTTCGTTGCTACCCATTCTACCCGCGCCTCTTCCCACCAACCCAAAACCGAATCGCAAACGGCAAATGGGTTAAGAGAGAGCGATTGTAAGGAAGGGGCGTGAGCGGTGATGAGGTAACTGGTATTTGCGGCTAGTGCAAGATGAGATAGAGATAGAAAAAAATACGAGCAAGCAAGCGGTGTAGCAAAAGACTGCAAAAAAAAAAGAAACCTAAATTTTCAAGCAGCTCCCTCACATTAATGTAGAGCACATTAGTGCACGTAAGTGTATTAAGGATAATGGATGCACTCATAGATATTTCGCTGTTTGACTGTCTGCATATGGATAGTCTATCCACACACACACACACACACAGACAGACACACAGTTAGGTGGTGAGGTAAGGGTAAGGTTAGTCTGCATGCGGAAGGAAAAGCTACCTAGTCCGGTTGGTTACATGATATGTATGCAGGTAGTAAGCAAGGGGTAAAGAGCGAGTATTTTTCTCCCCTTCAGTGGAACTTTGACTAAATGCGCGGGTGAATAGTCTGTGAATAGATGTATACGAATGTGTGTGTGTGTGTGTTGTAGGAGCTGCTCTACATAAATTATAGCATGCAACTGTGCAACGGTTACTGTGTGTGTTAAATGCAACGGCGTGTACTATCTACGCCCGCCTTCTTGTATAATCTAAATCCGACCGACCAAAAAAAACCACTCCACTCCGCGCAAAGCACTTGCAAAATGGCACTTGTGCTTAAAGAGCAAAGTTCAAATGCAATATATATATATATAGCATGAAGGGAAGGTGGCGCTTAATGCTAATTACAATAATGGAAAGGCAGTTAAACACTAAACGATAAAATGCATAATCAATGCCATTTAATGCATACCGAATCGAATATCTCTCTTAACTGCACATTAATTTTTAAGTTTTAGCTCTAAACTTCAGGTTAACATTAATAGTATAGCTCGGTGTTAAGTATACAACAAGTTAAAGCTAATTCATGCTGACTGAACTTCAATTGTCAATAGTATATCTAGATTTTCAATATTTTGCTAATAGTTTCTAAGCTATATTCAAGTTCGTGATTTTAGTGTTATCGATACCATATGTACTATATCGAAAACGGGTACAACTGCGGAAATAGTAATAGAACCATCTAGCTACTTTTGCTTACAAAACAAAAACCAAGCACCAAATTTTGAAATTTGTCCAAGTGATTACTTTTTATACCCTGAACCCATTGAAAATGGGTTAAAAGGGTATAATGGTTTTGTGCAAAAGTATGTAAAAGGCAGAAAGATGCATCTCCGACCCCATAAAGTATATATATTCTTGATCGGCGTTAACAGCCGAGTCATTATAGCAATGTCCGTCTGTCCGTCCGCCCGTATGTATATATCAATCTCAGAGATATGAGAAATGGTTCAGAATTTTCTTAAGCAAAGTCATTGAGTCAAAACCTGAGATCGAGGAGTTTGATAAATCGGATTCTTACTAACACACACCTGTAATTGTACTACTAACCAAATCTGTTGGACTGTGGCTGGTTCGGGTTCATAGAGTTAACCATGACTAAGTTGATGTGTAACCAAGCCAAGTTTTTTTTAATGTTCTCAAGTCCTAAGTTGTTAGTTCGGCTAGAACTCTAACCCATTAAATGTCAAGCAGAGCTAACTATTGTTTTTTGATGATACTGATGCTATATCTTATACGTACTACCATTACTTAATGCGATTGCTTAATTGGCGAGATTTTGTAACGCATTAGTTTTGACTCAAAGCACACAACCAACAAAAAGCTGCCAAAAAGCAAGCAGTTAAAAAAACCGAAAACCAAAAAATATTAATAGAATAACAACAAACATACACACTCACACACAAAACATTAGAAAGAGAGAGAGAGTGGTAGGGTAAGGAAGGGCTGCAAAAGGGAAAGAAGAAGAAAAAAGAAAAGAAGGAGATTCTTTTTGTGCTTGTTTTGGGAACCGAGTTGCCAGAAATGTTATTATGCAAAATAATAACAACGCATCGCACTATGAAATTAAATTTCGAATCCCAGCAGTGAGTAAACTTAAAATACAAGTTATTGCACAAACCAACCCTCCTCTCATGGTCCCCTTTCCCTTAAGCAAATCGGCCCCCGCTTGTGAAATGAGCAATGTGTGTGTGTGGGTGTGTGTGCGTGTGTGTTGCCACATGACTGCCTTTTTGCTCAGGCAATGACTGCTTCACATGCCGACTGCCGTATGATACCCTGCCGCAGGGTATTAAGGCTGTCTGTTGAAGGGAATTTCAAAATTCTTTTGGAAAACTTCAATGAAAACTGTTGAATTGCATGTTTTTTTATTACTATTTCGATACGCTTTAAACTTAATTTTTACTTGGCAAAATTGGTAAGGTTTGATTCTCTTTAAACCCAAAATTTATACAAAAATAAAACCAAAATACTTCTAAAGGTGTTTCTTTTGAATCTATAGTGAACTTCCCATTTTTAAGAAATCAACGATACGATCTTTGATAGCGAGTCGCATAAAATATCAATTTCACTTAATAACTGGGCAACTTTTTGTTTATATATGTTATTTTTATTTGTAGGTCTATGATATTCAACAGTTATTGGAAAACTTTGTTCATAAAAATCAATAAAAGTTAAGATGATTAAATTAAACAAAATTTCACACTTAGTTTACTATTTATAATATTATAATTTTTGTATCCTCAAAAAAACAGATTTTTAAAGTTTTTAATAAAAATTGAAATTGATATTATTTATTTATATAAATCAACAAAAAAATCTGAACTAATAAAATGTATTCAAATTTTAGATTTAAAGTTTTTTAAAAAGCGGGCTTTGAATATTTTAGAATTCCAAAAGGCAATTCAGCAATTATTATTCGTTCGTTCCTTATAAAAAGGAAGTTTGTTTAAATTAGATTTTTTTTAACCTTATTCATTTGCATTTAAATCAAGAGAAAAGCTATTCTCTGTTATGTCAATTTCATCGACAACCTATTAGACGGTTGCTCAATTTTTCACATTATAATTAATCAATTTAAATTAAGATTTTTGCTTTTAAAGTACTATGCATTCCTTTCAAAATATTTTAAAAATTGATATCTTTAAAAAAAAAATAAGGTTTCAAAGAAAATAAATAGCTTTTTTAGTTGTTAAAAAACTCATTTGGAGAATATATTGATTATCTGACTTCAAAAATGTCGAAATTATGTGATTCTTGCAATTTTGGGTTATCATATCTCGAAAACCGTTGTGACTTCAGATGTGGACTCAGCAAGTTAAGCCTATCTGGAAAGTAAAATCTGCTTTCCGTTTTTTTGATAGTGTTGCTCTTTGCCCTTCAGGGATAAAAATTAATATGCAAAGATGAAGGTTTTTGCAGTTGAAAAATAGATTGCGTCCCATGTAAATCTTTTGATAAAGAACTTCTTCTTAGCGAGGACAATTTAAATAATAAAGGGAGTTTGCTGTTTAAATGTCCTTTCGCCGATTTTTAGTCGTTCACATATAATAATTATAGATTAGTCCGTAGAAATAACTTGGTGTGTGAAATTTTCAATGCAAAATGTAAAGGACCCATTGCCTTTATACCGCGAATCACACGCGACACTCGGGTTGACATGGACAAACCATTTGTCTTGAAGAGAATACAATCTTCCATCTATGTTGCTATGACAATAAACAAATCTCTGGTTCAGAGTTTCGAATAGAAAGGGCTGTATGTTACAACCAAAGAAACGAATTTTACACATGATCACTGTCAAGATGCAAAAGGGTTGTAGGTGTTGGCGCGTAAGCTTAACGAACGAGTAGGTCCATTTGTAATTATATGTAATATTATATTTTAGTGCTGCTAACCGTGTGTTTAAGTGTATTAGGTTATAGGGGATATTATCCGGATCTACTGAAGCGATTTTGAAAATCCTGTTACAAACAGAAAGTTATATTTTTTTTTGAGTGCCACAGGACAACAAATGAAAATAATATTTATTATGGTTAGTTACTTTTTATCCCGCAAACAAAAGTGACAAAGTCTTCTTTGGGGCAAATCAATTTGAACGTTGAAAAGCTGCGGTCAAAAGCTAGTTAACACTAGAATGAAACTTATGATAGCATTAAAACAAACTTAAGGTAGGATCTTACTAAAACTATAAGTAGTTGGGTGTGGAGCGAAAGCATTAAATTTCTATTTGATATTTTTAGAGCACTTAGTAGTCGTTTTTAATATATATTTTTCCTATGGCATTTTGCGCATTCCGGCTGCCTCTGCTGTTTTTTTTTTTGGTTTTTGGTCTGTTTTATTTTCTGGTCCTTTATTGTTGTTCGGTGGCTCGTTCGTTCATCGTTGCCCGTTTGGCTGCTTTGCCGTTGCGTTGCCGTTGCCTTCGTTTTTATTTTTCGTGGGAGTTGGAAGACAAATTGATTTCATGTCTGAAACTTCTTAAGCGCCTGCAACGGGGGAATCCTTGGCGCTGCTTCTGCTGCTTGCAACAACTAATACTGCATGTGTGTGTGTGTATGTGCTCAATGTTGATATTACGCCCGCACACATGACGTTGTGCTGGCGCGCCCCTTCCCCTTTGCAGTTACCCCATCGACCGCCTTTGACCCGCTGGGAGCGAAACCCTTTTGCTTTTTATTTAGTTTAAACTTGGCTAGAAATTGATGCGCTCGCTCGAAACAATATAACAGCAAAACAACAACAACAACACGAACGTGGCATTTACAAAGGCAACATGTTGCAACATCGCCACGCCTCCTGTTTCTTTGTTTTGTGTTATTATTATTATTATTTTAATTTTTTTTCTATTTTCTATTTCCTTTTCATTTTTTTTTTTTTTTTTGTGGGGCAAGTCGAGTCCTTCGCATGCTTCTATCGCATATATTTTGCCGTTGCCGTTGTTGCAAGTTGCTGCGGCTTCTGCTGTCATAGACATGAACGATACAAAAGTTCGACACGAGTCTTACTACTAAATGTGGGCTGGCTTCAGTGGTTTGGGTGTTGGTGTTTAAACGAGTCTTCGTTTAAATATTTGCAATTTTATTTCTATTCCCCAAGTGTGGCAATAAATTGCTCACTAATAGTGCCTCAACAAACGACGTCGGCCTTTATGGCCTCTACTTACAGGTTAACGTTTACACTTGAACCTCTGGCCTTGGTTAAGATCAGTTGCCAACAATTCAAGATTCAAATCCACAATCAATATTAACAGAATAAAATATTATCCATAGATATATTAAATATTAAAATACGTTTGTCAAAATAAAGAAGACCTTCAGCTAAAACATTAATTAAAAAGGCTTTAATCTATTAATTAATATATATTATTATTGTATATGAATAATATATATATTGATCCCTATTAAAAAAAAACCCTGCACAACTTCAATGTTCCAATGTTCTTTGATGTTTCTCAATCGATTTCAATAATAGACTTGAAACGTATTTTTCAAGTTTTCTTGATTCAAGATTTTATTGTTATCGATCAACGGGAAGAGTTATCGATTAAACGTTCTTACATAAAGACGGACAGACGGACATGGCCATATCGACTCGGCTTTTGATTCTGATAAATAACTATTAAACCTTTTTTTACCCATGTTCAATGTGTTCAGGTTATACTATAAATTGAAAGAGTCGAGTAAAAAAATTTTCAGTAATCGATTTTAACCGATAAACTATTTTGTATCTTTATGGACTGGTCTTAAATTTCTTACAATTTATTTTTTTTTTTTAAAGACAATTCAAATCTTATAACAATCAGGTTAATACAAAAGAAAATCACACCGCCAAATTTTCTATAATTAGTAATAAGATCTAAAAATGTCTTAAGACACATTTTAGATAAAAGATTTTGTTCCAAAGACTTTGCTCAAAACTTTCTTTGGTTAAAGTCCTTAAATAATGTTTCTTCTGCGTTTTGTTTGTTTGCTGCCTTAATGCATTTAACTTTTTATCCCACTTTAGCTAACTTTCGCTACTTTTCCACTTTTCTCTATCGACTCTTCACTTTCTCCCTCTTTCTCTCTCTCTCTCTCTTTCTTCTTTCCTCACACCAACAAACACCTTTCTCCCTTGCACCTGGCGCTCAAAAAAACAAATTCCATACAATATTTTCAATATCAATAACTTGAGCGCTTTTAGTTATCAAAACAGTTTATCCATACTAAGTAAGTACATGATACTCCCAAACCCAACTCAACACAAATCCCGCCCACTTCTCTCACCCATTACCCTCGTTCAGTGCAGCTCTTTCTCTTACTCTATTGACTGGCAAGAAACTATAAAGTGTTGGATGGGAAAAGTTTTTTTTTTTTTTGTTTTTTCACACGCTGCTCAGTTGCAGTTATCTCTCCCCTTCGTTTGCCACCCAAACTTTTTGTATCGCCCTGTTCCTCTTGCTTCATCTTGCTCTTGCACATTCTCTTTGCCTTTCGGCCGACCAGTGGAACAGAGTATGCGTGAAAATCCTGGCAACTTGTTAGCTTATCCGGTGATTACATCGATAATGCTACGTGGTGTTTTAGCTAGCAAAGCTACGTGCCACTTCCTACTTGCTACTTCCTACTTGCTACTTGCTACTTGCTACTTGCCACTTGCAACGTTGCAAGTCGGTAACTCGAAAGCTTGAAGTTCGCTCAAGCGACTGGGCGTGGATTGGAAAGGGAAAGGGAAAGGTAAAGGGATGGGAAAGAGCTATGCGAAATGATACTGTTGCCCATATTCAACTATGTGCCCGTCTCAGTCTTTGTCTGTCATTTGCTGTTTGTCTGTTTGTCTATCTGTCTGTCTGTCTGTCTGCTTGTGTTTTTCTTTTGGCACCAGCAAAAAACTAAGAACCCAGAACTTAAACAACAACAACAGCAACAGCGTGTGTAACAAAACTATTCAGCTATTTTTCTTTGTAATACACTTGCCAAACAAGCAACGCAACTTGAACATTAAGCTTGATTTTATATATATCCTCATGCAAATGCCACAACATGCAGTTGACAAAAAATATAGATATGGACTTTATGATTTATCCATCAACAACTAAACTTAGGAATCACTTTTGTATCAGTTACAATGTTCCAAATAGTAAATGTTGCATTCAACTCACTTTTAACTTTCAATCGCAAGTTATTTGAAAGCTTCTCTTATTAACAGCTGATTAAGTTTATTTAAATTGAACATAATACCAGGCAGACAAACTGACAAACTGAGCTATAGCATGCGCTATGCAAATCACGGGTTTAAAACATTCAGGGAGAATAAACTTAAATCAATCTAACGAGTTTATAGTCAAAAGAATGCAATAAATTAAAATACATAAATGTTTTCCTACAAAAATTTTCTACATATTTAAAGCGTAATAAATCGCCTTTTTAAACTAAAATGATTAACTTTAAATCTTGCAAAATGTAGTTCGCGATTGTTAGTTAACAAAGAGAGTATTCAATTTTCGGATATTCATGTTTCGAATCCATTTTTTTGTTGCTGTTGCGTTTAGCTTCTTTCGCTTCTTTGGCGTACAAATGCGCAAAATGCAGTTGAAGTTGGATTTGTTCACTGTTCACCCGTTTTCTACACACACAAACAAACACACACACACGCTTACATACATATGTATATGTATTCGTTGCCTTGCTATCCCCTCGCGCACATTGACTCCCACGCATGTTGTACATTTTATTGCCCGACTCAAGATAAGAGCTGAGACATGGGGTAGATGTTTTATGTAT
This sequence comes from Scaptomyza tumidula, assembly GCA_035044465.1. Taxonomy (NCBI): domain Eukaryota; kingdom Metazoa; phylum Arthropoda; class Insecta; order Diptera; family Drosophilidae; genus Scaptomyza; species Scaptomyza tumidula. The sequence goes on along the minus strand of JAWNNW010000930.1, from coordinate 9,436 downwards.
GTGTGTGTGTGTGTGTGTGTGGTATGTAGCAGATAGATGCGAAACATGTATGTGCTGTTTGGTGCAATTGTAGCTGCAGCGATTGTTCTTGTTGTTCTTGTTGCATTTCTGTTGCTGTTATTCACGTGCTCAATCAATTTTTCAAGTTTTTACAGCCGCAGCCGGAGGCAAAGCCCAAAGCTGGCATAATATGTATATGTGTGTGTGTGTATGGTGTAACTCCTTGCAACGCCTTGCAACTTCTTTACGCTTCTCGCTTCGCTTTTTTGCCAGCCAAAAACCGCAGTTGCTGCACTTTTTCTTTGAAGGGATGAGGTTAAGTTCAGTTTGGTCTGGAGCTAATGATATTTCATTGCTACTGATTTATAGTTACAACGAGACAGACACGACTGAGAAGACACAACACAACAACACAACGAACAGATCAGCAGGCGGAGCAGCAGCTGTCAGACGCGGCCGAAACTTCAGAGAGAAGGACGCGAAAAAACGTTTTATTCTTAAAGAAGACGTGTTCTTAGGTGAACACTCAGTTTGTTTTATTGTTATAGTTTTATTTCGGCATAAAGACAAATTTATACTAATTACCAAACGCAAGAGGCACTTAGCGCTGCTCCTTATCAAAGGTCAACAATTGAATGTGGTTATTCTCCAACTGAACATTCATTCATTCGAGAGTAACTTTCTTAGAGTTGATCAGCATATGACTCGATAATAGAAGGTGACATTTGTTCCATTCAGTTTTGGTTAAATGTTCAATAATGAATGCAGGTGCTTATCTATATATATCTATATCTATATCTATAACTATATCTATATCTATATCTATATCTATATCTATATCTATATCTATATCTATATCTATATCTATATCTATATCGATATCGATATCGATATCTATATCTTTATCTATAGCTATATCTATATCTATATCTATATCTATAACTATAACTATAACTATAACTATATCTATATTTATATCTATATCTATATCTTTAACTATATCTATAACTATATCTATAGCTATATCTATAGCTATATCTATAACTGCTCGATCTTAACTGTTTACTTAGTTCATTCATTTTGATAAATAATTAATAGAGCTACAGTTATTCTTATACATATGATTTCTAATTGAGTAAAATTTGTTACATTTCATTCTTCAGTTTATTATCGATTAAATAAAATATGTGTAAATTGGCTATTCCTTTAGCGATATACGATATATTATCGATATCCTTTAACCATTACCAGCCACAAAAACATCATTCGGCCAAGTTTAGAATTTAATAATGTTAACATTAGTTAACTTAATATGTAAGTTACCTATTTATTTATGCAATCGATTGAGGCTCTTAGCCAAATCGGTTGAAGGACATGAATTAAATTTCTTGAACAAAAACGGACGAAAACTCACCGTAAAAACAATTTGTGTAAAGTTTTCAGTGCCATTTCAGTTCTTGTTGTTGTTCGTTTGAGTTTTTATTATACGTGTATGTCGACAAGGTGGTACTAGATTGTAGAGGGGAAGGCTGTTTGGTTGGTGCCACGCCCATTGCGTGTTTTAAGGCGCACTAATGTGGCATGTGGAATGTGAAATGGCAGACGCGGGCGAGATGCTGGCTGCCACTGCCACCAGTAAAGTCTCGAGTCTTGCTACCTTCCAACTCTACCTACAACCTTCCTTGTCTACCTTGAGAGCCGACGAGCCGCGTTATGTTAACGCAATTATTACGCATTTCTGATGATGTAATCAGACGCAGCTTGCCGTTGGTTTTTTTCGTTTTTTCGTTTTTTTATTCATCCCTGAACTGAAAATATGCCCAAGACGTTTTCGTCGTTGGGTTTTTGTGGGCAAAGTTTTTGCCTTGCCACCGCGAAGGCGGACAGACGGACCGACGGACGCAGGAGCCGCAGCGAAAATGAAGTGAAATAAAACTAAATTATGGCAATTGAAAATGAAAAGCGAAAATTAAGCGCATAATGAGTCACAGTGCGGTGCGTTGAGGTGCGGTGGGGGAAAGTAGAAGCGGAGTTGTGTAGCATACAAGATTAAAGCAACAAGCGGCGTTATTGTTGTTGCTGCTGTTTGTAAGGACTCAACAATACAACGCATAATACAATAAGCAACAACAGTAACATCCACAGCAATTGCGTGGCAGTCGAGCAGTGGGCGTGGCACATGGCAAATGACGCCCTAATGCAACCAACCCTGGGCACACAATGAAATAAACTTCAAACTTCACAAGTCTCCGGCATCCAACCTGCTCTCTGTGTGTGCCACTTAACGAGGGCGTCTTGTCTTTAGGCTGGAACATATTTTTGCTTATCTCCCCTCCAGCAAACCTTCCAAACCTTCTTCAAAAAAAAAAAAAAATACGTGCCATAAACCAGTCAAAGTAAATCGACTTGAGCAGAAAAAATATATATATCTGCAAAACAGCTTCAAGTATTACATGTGTGTACATATTGTTAACGAACGCCAGCCGACAAAACAGTTCGAAGCTTCTTCAGCTGAAGAAATTCGAAGTTCGAATCTGATTTGAAAATATCAAATTTATTACGAACACGGGTCTTTAAACGATTTCTCAGGTTTTTCAAATATTATGCTTACAAATTCACTTCGTTGACAAAGCATTAAGCTAATAACAATAAGCCTTGAAAGATAGAGAGAAAGCAAAATAAATAATAAATACATTCAAATGACACACGATAAAACAGCAGGCTAAAAAAAAACTTTTATAACTTAATCAAGTACCTCACATTACTATCAGAAGAGCAAAAGAGTATAAAAAGCCCCCAACCATTCTGACAAAAAGGCAACCGTGTGATAGATACTAAAGCCTAAAAGTATGCAGCATTATTTTTAGCCCACAATGTGCTTGCAAATATCGACAGCTGTTTGATTGTATATTGACATATGTTGCCGTTTTTATATTCTTAAACTGAAGGTCAAAGAACATATTGATTTCTGTCGTCAATCTGTCTGAACGTCCGACCTTTAAAACTAGCAAATATTTAGCTTTGCACATTTGTTTGTCTATGTCCAAATGTATGAAATAGAGTTACCGAAATTTATGGGTAATAGGCTAAAGCCTTATTTATCGGTTAACCTACATCTTTGAGCCAATTTAGTTAATTCGTGATCAGGATCAACAGCCGAATTAATATAACTATGTCCCTATGTTAGTCTTGATATATTGGTGATGCTGTTAAAATTGACCATGCCAGCTAATCGAAGGACCTAAAGCTAAGAAAGTGCCTGAAGGACATATTTTAGACAACAGGGCGCCAAAAATGATCAGTAGAAGAGTTAGACTCTTAACGGTTCTACTTCTAAATGGTATACTGACTGTATACTGGCTGGCCTTATCACTTTATAAATAGAACGTTTAAGTTATGTACATAAAATATAGTATACTATATTTATATATATATATATATTTTATTTTTTGTCGCCTGTGCGCTTGAATAATCCGCAAAGTGAAAGCAGTGATGGCATTTTTGTGGGCAGCAATGGGTTAAAGCGAACAAAATACTCTGTCACTCAAATCTGACACAAGACAAATCGTATCGAATCAACGAACGACAAAGACAACGACAACGACATCGAATCGAATGGAATCGAATGGAATCGAATTGATCGCATCCAATCGGATTCAATGACATTTTGCCAATGTTCGTCTCTCACACATTGTCTGTCTTTTCTAACGCCACATATAGTACAATATGTAGATGGTTTGTGTGGGGCAAGAAAAAAAAAGGAAAAACAAAAAACCAAATGCAACTCCATTGAATTTCGCTACACTTCAGCAATCAATTCACAATTACGTAGCATCATCCAATATATACCTCAAGAACGACCAACCCATTCCGTCAAAATCCACCAGCCCGGCAATTTCTGCATCGCACGAATGCAAAGTTCAATTCAATCTTTCAGTTGTCACTGGCAAAAACAATATGCGCATCCCACACACACACACACACACACACACACATGAAATCAAATAGGACCTAAAACAGCATCCTCCATTCTCCAGTTATTTAGTTTATTTTCTCTCTCTCTCTCTGATTGTTTGTCTTTTGCCTTCTTTGTCTCTTGTTTGTTGTTTAGAATTCAAATGTTAGCAGCTGTCTTGTGTATGTGTGTGTGTGTTGTGTGTGTATGTGTTGTGTGTGGCAATAACAGTTCGAATGCGAAATCTAATGAAACGTGTTTAAAACAATTTGTTCCCCATATTGAATTATCCACTCGAGTGCATTTCGACTTCTTTTCTCTCAAATGTGGCGGGACGGGCGGCCTTTGGCTGTTAAGGCGACCTCATTGTGCACTAACGGTTTAGCTAGCATTATTGCATAAACATATATACTATATATGTATGTATGTATGTATGTATGTATGTATGTAGGATGTTTTGGCCATGCAACTTGCAATCAGCAAGATATTAAAGATATAAGATATTAAAGAAGAAAAAAACTTTGAGATGACATTTAAAACAATAAACAAAATAATGATAGTCCATGAAATTTTTATTGAAATCGGTAAAGAAACACCGTATATATGGGACATTGAAGTTAAGTCAAGTATGCAGTCTACGCGTAAACAGACACACACACTCACACACACACATACTCACACACACTGACTGTACGCGTGAAGTATAGGGATCAGGGTATCGTCTAGTCGGGATTACTCGACGAGAGTTTCTCATTTGATTTTTCTTATTTTACCAACAAATTTGTTTGTGTCACATATCAGTTTAACACAATACTTGTATTTAATCGTTCTGTGTTCGACTCAGCAAAGCAAGCTGTCAACATTTCTTGGAATGGAATATGATGTCAGAACTTCTGATAAGCTTTCACAGCTTTCACAGCGCTACCCGGATGCTGTTAATTTAAGGCGATTGCAGTCCATTTACTTATCTCTATAATATAAGAAGAAATTGGGAAAAAACCAAGGCGCTGACGAGGTTTCTTCTGTCGGTACGAAATCCGTTTCAGTTAGTGCAAAATTTGTTTAGCTATGCAACGAACATATATTGAGTCGCGAATTAATAATAATAATAATTTAAGATGAGTGTGCATCAAAGGCTTTTCATAATTATGTTGTTCACTTTAATACTAAAGGCAGGAGTCGGATCGACGAGCGATTCGGTTAGTATTCTAAATAAACAAGGTATCTCTCCATCCAAACTAATTTCGTGTTTTATATAGTGCTCAAGAGAAGCTAAAGAACGGGAAGAGACTTGCGGCAAGTATTGCTTCAAGGTAGTGAAGCCGTTGATCGGCTATGCAAAGAGTGTGCAAATAAAAGAACAAGAATTTGGAGAACTAAAAAACAACATCAAAGATCAAGAGTTAGTCATAAGTAATCTTCAACACCAACTGGATACCGCTCACAAACAAAACGAGGATCATGCTGGAACAATATCAAATCTTCAACAGCAGTGCGCCTCAAAAGATGCAAAGGTTGGAGAACTAAAAGCTACGACTAAGGAACAAGGGGTGACTATATTGAAACTGGAGACCGATCTCACACAAAAAGATGATCAAATCACTAAGCTCAAATCGGAACACAGTGCTAATGTTGAAGAAATGGCTGCTAAAATGGACGACATTCAGTCGAAGTACTCAGAACTGCAGTCAAAATTGCAGTCAAGTTCTATCCCTTCAAACTATCTGTGTAAATCGACCGATGTGCATATGTTGAGTTTGCCCAACATTGGGACATTCTCTGCTCCCTGTGACTCCAAACTGGCAGGTTCTTCTGGTTGGATTGTAATTCAACGAAGAATAAATGGCAGTGTGGACTTTAATCGAAATTGGGATGAGTATAAGGCAGGCTTTGGAGATTTGCGTGGAGAGTTCTTCTTGGGACTGGAGAAACTTCACTTGCTGACACAATTTGAGCCCCACGAATTGTATATACATCTTGACTACTTCAACAATAATATTAAATATGTCAGATACAGTCACTTTCTTATTGGCGACGAGGCAGAGTCGTATGAATTAAAACAGCTTGGAGATTTTTCTGGAAATGATGATGATCGTTTGGAGTACAATAAAAACGAGAAGTTTTCAACAAAAGATCGCGACAATGATAAATCAAACAGAAATTGTGCCGCCGAAAGTGAATCTGGTTGGTGGTTCAGGAGTTGTTTTTATTGGTAATTCACGCAAAATATATTATTTTACTATTTTCAGCCAAGTTAATTCATTCCTATCTCTCTCTTTTTTTACAATTTTAGTAATTTAAATGGACTACATGTGAACAATGCAAAAAAAGGCATTCAAACAATTGTATGGGGCAGGCGCGACCCAATCAAATTTGTACAAATGATGATCAGACCAAAACGCCAATAAGATTCCAATCAATGTATATATATTTTAAGTATATCTAATACAAAGTCTTTTGCAATATTAAAGCTTTAAATAAATATTAAACATTTCATACATTTAAATACCCCTTAACACATTAAAAATAGGTAAAATGGTATAATGGTTTAGTGCAAAGGTATTTAACAGGCAGAAGGAAGCATCTCAAAACTTTGAGACGGCACTTAAAACATAGGGTATCTACAACTCCGAACATTATTGTTACTTGTTTCCACAGACATTGTGTTACATGTCTGCCACTTGCGCTGGTTAATCTTAATGTTGCTGTTGTTGTTGTTGTTGTATTTCACTGCTGTTGCTGATTTTTCAATTTTCCTTGGTGCGCGCTTTTTAACGTTTTACTTGTTTTTCCTGCTGCTGCTTCTGCTGCTGTTGCAGGCGCTTCGTTAACTTTGATTTGCCCACTGAGAGACATTCAAATGAAATTTCACATCCTTACCCCACACACTCTCACACACACACACACACAGATTTACACACGGTTACAAATGGAGCATAAGGCAAGGATAAGCAAACGCAACATCTTCTTTAATTATCGAAGGGGTAGCTTATTTACCGTTTTAACATGGCTTTGCCATACTTTAAAGAATGCAGCTCAAAGCAAAATCAAAGAGAGAGAGAAGAAATTAAAAGGTTGTCATTTCTCACATATTATTACTTTTTACAGGATATATCAATACAACGCGTCTGCGATCGCTTTAATTGCTGCATTTCGCTTAGCTATAAACTCAAAGCCGAACAATTTGAGATGGCTTGCAATTAATTTTATTTGGCAACATTATAACACATGCATACACTGTACAAAATGCATACATACAATAACGTTTTTGGTTTACATATAATAAAACAAGAAGGCTCTTGTCGAAAAAACCAGACTAGACGATACCCTGAACCCTATACTTTATGTTATTATATTACTTTTCCTATATGTGTATCAAATGAATTATCGACAACAATAAAAACATAAAGTTCATATGGTTTGCTGTTATGCTGTTCTTGTTATTAGCTCCAGCGCGAGCTTTCTTTATTCATAGCTTCCTAAAATATATAGAACAAGCTTTCTATTTGCAGCTGTGTCAGTGTTTTAAAAACTAGAGTATAATGCCGTTTGATCACATAATGCATGTGTGAATCGAAATCCCCTTTATACTTTCCCTTCTTGGGTCCCGTCTTGTGGTTGACTAGTGCCTTGCTCTCCCCTCTTGTTCACAGGTAGTTTGCGAACGAGTCTTCGCAGATCATCGGTATGGTTTCTACTGAGCTGAATGGTGTAACTGGGCAACAGGAAGGAAAGAGGGGAAAGTTATCCTCGGAATGGGTGCGCGGCAACCAGTATTTATCCCTATTCTTGGGTTTTCGATTGATTGGCTTTATCTTGCGTTTCTGTGTTAAACGATTTTGATGGTTTCGCTGGTACTTTAATGCATTGCTAAATGTTATTCTGATTCAGAAGCAACTGTTATCCAACGATTATTGTGTATGGCAGTGCATCATCATTAAGGAAACAAGGGATATCGAAAACTGGTCAACATCAACGTCGCCACAAGCAGAGCGGTTTGATAATTATGCTTGGGTTGAGCCAAAAAACGCTAGCTCATGGCAGGAGAGAAAGATAGATGGTACAAGGGATGGGACAAGGGTCGACCTTGTCCTACAAGTGGCACTTTTCCCATACTAAGCACGAAGGGATTGGGCCCGAAACTAAATTGTCGCCGGAGCTGGTGACAAATGCAATAAAACCCCAATAGCGACGCGTAGCAGAACAGTGTTGCGAGTGGCGGGTTAGGGTGGGGGTTGGAGGGTAAGATAGGCGGGTGGGCTTTTGATGCTGTTTGATTAATGACTGCCATTGCGGTGCTGAGTGATGAGCAGCTTTGACAGTGGGAATCGACGCGAGGGGCAAAACCCAACCAAAATGCCAAGTTACGCGATGGCATCGGAGAGGTGAGAGCTGCGGGAGGGAAGTCCAGCCATGACCACTACTGCTCATGGATGGCACTTTATTATAGTGCAGAAGGCAAAACTAAGTTTTGCCCTTTTTACGTAAACCCAAACGAAGCCATTTTAAAAGCCAGTCAATGTGCTAGAGTATGCACGGCTAACCAATACCCTTAACTATGGGTAAATGATGTTGGAGAGCTCACAAAAGAGTATTAACGTTGGCAGGCTCGGTATCCAAAGCTGAAACAGAAGCATCAGTGTGCACGAAACTAGGGCGGCAAAGGCGCACAAAGGGGCGTGGCCGTAGCATCCAAACTGTCATCAAGGTTTCGGTCATAATGACAACGTTGCGTCTAAGATTCATTCAGAAGATGAGGGCTGCAAGTGAGCTATGGCATAATCAAAAGACACGCAGCCTCATCAAGTTTTTTTTTTTTTTTTGTTCAACTTCCATTCTCACACACACACACAAACACACACACAAACACTCACACGCGCACACACACGCGCACACACACACAACAAAAGAAAGTCTTGGGCAGCTGCGAGTTATAGTAATGTTGAGTTTTGGCTTCTCTCTTCAAACTCTGAACAATGCGTGAGCATAAAACGGGCGTTAATGAGTTCGTGGCTGAACGCTGACCCGCCTGCTGCCTCCTCCCTCCTCCCTGCTGCCTGCTGTCCGCCCAACCAACCAACTACTAGGCATTCACAACAACAATGGCCATGTGCGACGCAACGAAAATTGCGGCGAAACAACTCAAAAAGGCAACAAGCCGAAGCTTCCAACACCCAAAACCCATAACGAAAATTGAGCTGTCAAGGACAGCAGCATCGGCATCGGCAACGGCATCAACATCTACATCAACTTTAGCGATGCTCCCCTTCACGCCCCTAAATAACCACAGACATTAAGCTGCGCCCCAAAGTCAAGGGGATTTAAGTTGCATTCGAGCCCTTAGTTTGAGCCACTTCAAGTTCAGTGTCTCGTTTTGTTTTTTGTTTTTTATAAATGCGCAAACGTTTCATTGTTTTTCTCTCATTCTTTGAACAAACAAAACAATATAAACAATATAAAGTTATGGCCATTGTGGATTAG